>JACAXG010000002.1:4506868-4892081 GCA_018881555.1 Amblyornis subalaris | reverse complement strand
CCCGTCCCTCGACCCCAATAAAGGAGAGAGCTGGGAGACCCCACTCCTTTCACCCTTCACCTCCAGCGTGAGTGTCTTATTCTATCAGCACTGCGACTACTGACTCCGACGGGGCGGACACTTCTCAGGGCGAGTCAGCCGCCCATTGCCTGGAGAGGCTCCAAGCCCTCGGCTGTGGCTGTCCGGCGTCCGGGCGGACGGTAATCGGGGTGATCCACTCACCGCCGTTTACTACAGCCCACGCTGCAGTTTGGGGAGAACTATTTCTCATGGGATGGAGTCATGTTGGAGAAATTTTCAGAGAACTGTCTCCCATGGGAGGGACTCCATGCTGGAGCAGGGGAAGGACTCCTGTCCCCGAGCAGAGAGAGAAACCACATATGATGAACTGACCATAACCCCCATTCCCTGTCTCCCTGCACCACTGAAGGAGGAGGTAGAGCTGGGAAGGAGGGAGGGGTGGGGGGAAGTTGTTTTTAAGGTTTTATTTTACTTCTCATTGTCCTGGTCAGACTTTTTAAGTAATAAATTAAATTAATATCTCTAATTCTAGCCTGTTTTGCCCATGATGGTATTTGGTGAGTGACCTTTCCCAGTCCCTGTCTCAATTCATGAACTCTTCATTATATTTTCTCTCTCCTGTCCAGCTGCAAATGGGAGTGATAAAGAGGCTTTGGTGGGTGCCTGGCATCCAGCCAGGGGCAAACCACTACACTACTCCAATGTACAAATGAGGAAAATAGATGAGAGCCACTATTAACTCCTGGTGAAGCCAGTCTTTTTTACACTTTATGAGAAATGAGCTGGCTTAGTGGCATTTCTGTTTTGGCTGACCCCCCTCCCTGGCTTCCTATCATTTTCAGCTCTGTTTTCTCTTCAGCATTGTCCTTGGTTCAGGCAGTATTAGGAGCAGCTGGGGAAGTTTAATTTCAGTCACACAAGAAAGTGCCTGACAGATTTTTCAGGCAGTAGATGAAGATCCTCTGCTACTCGCACAGCATTTTTTAAACTAACCAAAGAGCTGCTCCTTACAAAGTCAAAATTAATGTTCACGTCTGTTGAAGAAATCTGCAGTTCAGTTCTTATCTGCTGAACTAAGAGCTGACATCAGAACTTTCAAATAGGGGAGTGATATTATAATAGGGAGAGCAAGAAGATTTCTGAAAGTTGCAGAAGCTTCAGCATGATTTTCCCTTAACTCTCTGTGGGATGCAGCCAATGCCCATTTTGACTACTTAGAGATGACACATGATGATGAGAGTGTTACAGGAAAGTGGTAAGTATAGATTTTTTTTTGACAGCAAGTAATAGAGAGCCTTCTGCACCACTGCTTTGAAACAATTGTGAACATCATCTATGTGCATCAAATACAAAATACAGTTGTTGCCAATACCAGCAAATTTAAAATAAGCTTGTCTTTGGAGTCAGTAAAACACTATTTCAACAAAAGGGAAAAAGTATTGGTGTTGTAGTGGCTATGGAAGAGCTGTGATAATCCATAATAACCTCATTCTCCATTAACCATAGAATTAAATTACAGTGATCAACCCAAAATAACACATTTGTCTTAAACAGACAGAACTAATCCTAACTGTGACATTTTGTTTGATCTAAAGAACAGTTGTGTTGATCCAAATCCATATTATCTCAGCAGGTCACCTGGTACTACAAATTTGGCACCTGTATAGTGACATCACAGAAAACATACGCAAACAAGTACACAAAAAAGGGCAAACTCTTCTGGTTTATCTGAAGCAAAACTGTACGTTGTGAAAGTTCAA
Organism: Amblyornis subalaris; assembly: GCA_018881555.1. Lineage (NCBI taxonomy): Eukaryota > Metazoa > Chordata > Aves > Passeriformes > Ptilonorhynchidae > Amblyornis > Amblyornis subalaris. Next base: position 4,890,300 of record JACAXG010000002.1, on the reverse strand, counting down.
GGGAAGTTTTGCTTTCTCCAATGTGCAGAGATAATGGGTCCCATGAGGACTGTAGTTTGGAAACAGTATAGGCAGATGATTGCTGGTTGTCCATAACTATTCAGCTCTGGGATTGTGAAAGCAATTTAAGCTTAAGTAGTATTTTAAAAAATTTTACAATCCTACTGAGGAAACCCCCAAAATGTGTCTGAGCTGCTTGTTAAAATTGTGATGCTGTAAGCCGTTTTAAAATATTCTACTAGATTTACATGATCAGAGTGTGTTCTCAGGAATACAATAGCCAAACCTGGCAGAAGAAAAGAAAAATATTGATATGTTTTGCCTTTTAGGACATGGTTCATTTTTTTCAATTCAGAATTGCTGTTTCTAAAATCTCAAAGAGAGAAAAACAACTCACCTCTAGAATAAAAGGCTTGTCCATCTGACTTGCAGTAAGAGTTTAGACCTGCTGGACCAAGCTACATTGATACCCCTAAACTTGTCAGGCACCATTCTGGCCTCGGGCTCATCCTGAGCAGTGCCCAGGTGTTGTCTGGAGGGCTGGCCTGGGCTCAGGCTGTGCCAGAAATAGTGGCAACAGCTTGGATCATTGTATGCCTGTGCTTGTGACTTTGCCTTGGCCTTGTTAATGTCTTTATACAGATTATTGTCCCTGGAGTTCAAGTATGCTGCCTCCTATATACCTTGAACCATTTCAGGGAATGGAAAATAGTTCTCCTTTTCCAACCATTTAGCTCTTCATTGAGCCTAGCCAGCTTTCATGGATGCTCCTCTGCTACACTTTGAGTATCATAAAGGACAGATGATGGGAAGCTGGGACACTTGGTAGGGAATACTGGAACCGAACTTTATAGGTTTGCATCATCAGCAATATTCCTAGTGGCAAAGTGCCTTGCCATTATCCAGCTACCTCAAAATCATTCCTTGCTCCAGACAAGTTCAATATTTTTTTTACATTTTACACCACTCAAAATATACAACAGTCATTTATATTTAAAAGTGACACAGATAAAGAAACAGAAGAAAAGCCAGCCTTCACCTACTTATAGTAAAACTAAATTAGAAAGGTCTTTCTTACTCTCTTCCTTATTCAGTTGACCTGTTGTAGGCTCTCTCTGATGAGATGGCTGTCAGAAGCTCCTTTTTTCTTGCACTTGCCTCTTGTTTCAAGTTGCATTTATAAGCGATGACTCTGTACTAGTTGAGCTTGTTAGCCAATGTTCCCCTTGAAGTCCTTTGTCAGTTCCAGACGGATATCATCTTTCCTCCAGGAGCAAATTTTACTTCTCCTTCACTTAGTGATAATCTGGAGTTTCTTTTGAAGCAGAATAAATATTATTCCTCTTTCTTGAGATGAAAATATCTCTTTACTAAACCAGATATCATCTCTGTTTCAGCCTTGCTAATTAATAGCTATTTGCATCAACAGTGGATAAAAGTATTCTGAGTTATTTGGTTGTGACCCTCAATGCATGACTCCACATGAAACTTTTCTCTGTTGTTGCTATAATACAACTCGGTTTTGAACACCGATGCAAAAAATAAAGTTATCTAAATTCATATAAGCCATAACTGCCTCCTTATTGAGATGAAGGTCTTTGGGGTCATAGAAGGTCTTAGCAGAGTAATGCCAAGAGCCACTTGAGTGATTCTGGTGTGGTCACTGAAGTCAACAAGCACAGCCTGGCTTTCATGAACTGCTGTGTCTTCAGGCTCCTTAACTGATTTTTCTGACTGAGTCATGGTAGAATGGGTAGACAATCACTCCTGATGAAGTTCAGGTTGTGAAAAAAGTGGTCTTCCATAATCTCCAACTCTGTTTTACTTTGTACAAAATGTATAGAATTAACTCAGACTCAAGGTGATACCTGAGAATTTACACACCTGTGTGTATTCAGTCTTCTTTCTTTCACAGTAATGCACACACATGAATTTTGTTAGAAGTCCAGTGAAACCTCCGGGGGACTATTATGTACTTGGTATTATTTAAAAGAGAGCATAGGGTTAAAGCCTAATATGGACAAAGTTGCTGTGAAAATATGCCAGTAGCTCAGTCACTCTTTTGAATAACACAAGAAATCAACTATTTTTTTTCCTGGCTGAACCCTCATCAGTCTGAACTCATTTTTGCAGGACTCTCTAGTCTCAAGGTGTGAAACCCATGGGCAGGAGGTGAGTAACAGGTCCTTCAGAGGAGTTTCATTTCTGCCTGTTACACAAGTGTATTTGTGTGAGTCCAGCTCCTGACAGGCAAATGCCCTGTCCCGGTAAGCAGAGCTGCTGAGTCTCCAAATTGGTTTGTAGGTCTGGTAATATTTATCCTTCTCCAGAAACTAAAACACAGGATGATAAAACTGATGGTGATTAGGTAAGTTTGAAGAAAGCCAAAAATTCCCAGATATATTGCATTTTTTACTCTAAAAGTTTCCATTGGCTAAGAACAGAACCAAAAATGAATCCCCCTTCCCAAAATTCTGTCTTTTCAGAATTTAAAAATAATCATTAAAACTCAAGAATTTTTTGCTTTTATTAAAAGAATGTCATTGCTGCTTGTGAGAGTAAGCAAGACAGCACATTTTTTTTCTTGTGGGGTAATGTGTATTTAGACTTCAAGACCTGTGTCTTTATGGCAGGTTCAAAGCAAAATTGGTCAACAGTGATTTCTTCGGGTGTCGAGTCGTTTGTTGAGCACCAAACACTGGAGGAGGATTAGCAGTTAGTAGCACGAGGTACTGTCTCTGGCTATGAGCTCTGTAGAGGAGCTACAATCGGGATCCTCTCTAGAGAGCACATTAGCACAACTGTTGAACATAACTCCTAGAACGTGATCTGGTTGTAAAGAAATATGTTGCTGTCTTGGAAGAGGGACTAATTAGATTTCAGCCTTCCTCTACTATGCCCATCAATTCGTTGCCTTTCTTACTTTCTCAGCAATTAGGGGCTTAATGCATTATCTTCATAGTTTCACATTTTCCCATGTCATTATTGGCCCAGAGGAACAGCTTAATGTATTGAACAGTACAAGGGTCATGCAGCCAGAAGAGAAAATAGAACATTCACAGTCACAAGTTAGGCACTGCCTTGCCGCAGTTTTAGATGTTGCAAGCAGGCATAATAAAGATACTACCTGGCAGAAAGTGCAAATCCTGTGTATATATCTTAAATTTGATCCCTCAGGTAAGAACATCAGACTGCATTTCCTGCATTCCAGGCACCTCTCCTACTTATTGGTGCCTGCAGCCTTTCCTTCCAGGCATGAGCAAGTGAAAAGAGAATGTAACTAGTGGTTAGAGCACTCAGCTGGGAAATAGGAAAAAAAACATATTTGAAGGACTTGGATTTTGTGGGAATATCAGGTCTGCAGGCATCCCCTGGAACTACCTGCTAAAGCAAACCAGCAAAAGTAGGTGCTGTCTATGCTCTGAGTCTTAGCAATCTCAGCTGTCCCCATACTGGGACACTTCTGTGCATGCTTGACAGCAGGACTTTCTGGTGCTTAGGAAATCCTAGTGTTGTAAAATGTGTAAGCAACCAAAAGTTGCCGGCTGTGCAGACTCAGTCCTACTATATGTGCCCCTCTTGGATCCAGTCCTGGTGTCAAGAGTGATGTAGTACTGGACTAGCCCAGGGAACACAACTTGTTACGAGATGAGAAAAATCTAATGTGGAAATGGACTTCAGAGAACAGCACAGCACACGCTCTGACCCCATCTGTGTTGGAACAGAGGAGCTCATACACAATTGGACAGGGCTTAAGCTTATGCTCCATGTTAACAGCATGTTTACAATAATTACTTACTCTTTCCTTTCCACATGGAAAACATTGTAAGAAGACCTGCCTGAACTTTTCTTCACATGCCACTGTACTTTCAAAGTCAGAGACTAGTATTTCCCTGGCTTTTACCTCTTTTCTCATCTGCCATTGCATGGAGTATGTCTTCCTCTCAGGGCAGCAGCCTCCCACAAAGGCAGGAAGCTCTTCAATGACAATGAATGTAGCTCTCCTGCTCCACTTGGGGTATTAAGAAGGTATTGGACATAAGCCTAGATCCATCACTTTCTTCTTGACAGCTTTAAGCCAGTGAATCAGTCTTTCTGTCACTCAGGAGGAGAATTGTAGGGCAGTGGTATCATGGGCCTCACCCTCGCACTCATTACCCAGATTCACTGCAATTGAAGATTATCAGGTTTATTGTTGAGTCTATACCCTCACTCCTTCAAAACTTATTGTCTTCAAAACAAAGAACTTTTATAGAGAAATAATGGGACTATTTTCCTCTGAATTTGGGATTTAGTTCCAGTTCAACTATTTCTTATACTTATTTTCAGCTCTTGTTTCAGGTTTGCTCCAAAACGTCTGCTTTTATTATTGGGAACACTATCCTGCACCCTTGTTTCTAGCATTACAGCTGACCATCCATCAGTGGGTATTTGCAAACATATCTATCAAAACTTAGTGGGAAAAAGGCAATAAGTTGTTGATAAGTTATATTTTGGAGAGAGCAGCCAAACCTCAGATAGGTTTGGGTGTAATATCTGACTTGCTGTCGGAGAAGGGTTGGCTGTTCTCTATAAATGTTTAACACAGTAGTACCTTCCAAGTAAGATTACACAGTGAATGAGCCAAATAGCAGTCAAATATCTGAAAGTGCATGGAGTGCTTAACCCATCACCCATGTGGCATGGCAGATGCAGAACATTTCAACACTTGTTTTTAAGGTGTGCACGCTGTGGTAGTAAAGTGGCTTTCCTGCCCTGCCTCAGATTTTCTTTCTTTCCATAGTATATTCAGAGTAGATACTTTATTCCATATTTTCAATGTGGGGTCTTTTTGTGAGATTAAATTTTTTTTGGGGTGTATTTCCTTTTTCCTTATATAAATTCCTCTATTTTTTTATGTTTGCTTTGTTTGGGTTTTGTTTTTTTTGTTTTGTTTTGTTTCAAATCTCTGTCTTATATATGGTCCCTTTCTCCTTCTTCCTCGTCTCTTCCATTCTCTCCCCCTCTGCCTTTCCCTATACTCTCCCCTCTATGTCCTTATGGCTGTATTAAAATTAGCATCAAAAAATTGAGTTCTCCCAGCTTAATTCTCCCTGCTCTTTGTACACAGTTCACTCACAGGATTTTTATATTCCCTTAAAAGAGAATAAGCAATAAAGCTCTTTGTCTTCCTATCCTCTGTTTTTCTAGGGCATGGAGGTGAAGGCTAGGGGAGATATTATGAGAGTCTCTTCTTCATAACCTACAGAAAAGAAAGGACTAAGTGGTTTCTAGGGCATCATTGAAGGCAAAGTGGGTATGTGCCTCATCAGGAGCAGTTGTCCCAGAAAAGTGTCTGGCACAAACCTCAGACCACTGGATTTCTTGCCATTGAATCTGCTTGTTTGATGCACTCCGTGGGCTGTTGGGTAGAAGAAAGGTGGAAGACATGGATGGGAAAACCCCACCTGTGGTGCAGTGCCTCTGAAGGCAGGCACAGAGAGAGGGACAACTAATGGGCGTGACTGGTTATCCTGGTTCTGCTTGCCTCTCTGACGTCTAGGAGTCTTTCTGTCCATAAAGTTCCCATTTATCTGTATGTCCTTGATGTTGTGTTCAGCCCAAGCCAGGAGAAGCCTGTGGACTTACTGTGTGGGATTCTTTCCTGCCAGGTCTCTCTGAGGTTCTTTTACATATTATTGGAGGCTGGCAAACATTTCTCTTCTGTCAAATGGACCAGCTAGTGTTTCCAAACATTTTATTCCTCTTTTCTACACTTGAAGGAGCATCTGTTTTCCTGGGGTTTTAACAAAACTAACCGTGCAAAGGAAATCAGGTTGAATTATAGACACTGTTGGTAGAAATAGGCAATTTAATAGGAAAACAAATAATTCAATCTCTGTAGGAGCTGTAAGGGGAAAGACCTTATTCAAACACAGGCATTACAAATAATAGGAATGGGGTTTCAAAAAATTACTGGCAAAGGAAATTGCTTTTTCATACGATAGTAGACATTCCCCTTCCTTTCCCCCCTGTTTTCCAAAGCAAGAAATCTTGTATCTACCTAGTTAAAATCTAGACAAATTAGAATGCTGCAGGTTCCTGAATATGCTGGCCCATGAGAAAGCTGCAGAGGACATGGCACATTGCATGTTTTAAAGACAAGGGGTTTTATGAGTGCAGTAGAGTAAATGTTGTGGTGGTGACCTGACTGTAGAAAACAATCCTCTGATAGAATTTCCCAGAAGAGATGTTCCTCAGTTATTCTGATACAGAATTTTTTCAATTTGCAAAACTCTTCTCAGACTCTTGAAGCTCTGTAAAATTCAGCTCTTGAAGAAACACTGCTACAGAGTTGCAAAGCCATGATGAAGCTGATAGTTCCTACATTAAAACTGTGTATAATCATAATCCTTTCCAGTGACCTTTATGCAGAGGTACCAGTTCAATTTGGTTATTAACATGAACTTGACCTTTTGTTCAAATTAATTAGCATAAATCCTCACACTTCAGAAGAGTTAAAGTCTCCATCTGAAGCCTGCACAACAAAAACTCTGTGATACACTGACATTGGGGACCTAACCTTTCCCATGGTTGCTCCTGGAGAAATAGTCATCTGCCTTAAAGGCTTTCTGCTAATTAATTCCTCTGCTTGACATTCTGGAACAATGAAGACAAAAAGCCCTGTCCTAATGAGCCATTTGTAGAATGCTGTGTCTCTCTAAAATATCCCAGAATTTTTTGTTACAGCTAAAATGTGTGGCACAGCTCCTCAGCAATTTGGACCTGAGCTACTGTTCTTTTGTTCTCTTTTATCAGCCATAGAATGTCCTGTGGTGTCTCAGCTGACCTATGGAGAAGTAGTGCTCTTTCATTGAAGTGCCAGTTAATTTATCCTGGAGGTCAGCTCCTCAAACGTCTTGCCCTTAGTCCATATCAGTGGACTATCAGTGTCTCTATATTTTTGCATACCAACACCATGTCTTGGTAAACAATCAGCCTGGACATGTCACCACAAGACTCTTATCTTCAGCCCTATCTTCTTTCCTTAAGAAATCTTCTGCCTCTTTTAATGCCCAAGAGAAAGGATGGTCTTGCAATACACCCACAATAGTATTACATGTTCTTTTTGGCAGACCAAAAATATTTCTTTGCCGTTAAAAAAACCCAGAAAACCCTCAAACTGAATCCTTGCTTCATCTGTAGGTAACTAACTAAATAAAAATTCATTACTTCAAAACTAATGAAAGAAAAATAATACTTTCAAAATTCTCCCAGGACCTTCCTGTTTTAATGCTGTCTCCAACTATTGCAAAGACATAAGCTGAGTCTGAGATTTATCAGAGCAGGTAGAGTGCAGCATGGACATTTCACTTGCAGTTATGAAGCATGTTGCATTTTACTCAAGGACATTAGACTTTCAATTCCCTTCCATTTCCTCTTTCATTGTGAGATTTTGTTTTTATATATTGTCTCCTGTTTTCGGTGGTCAGAACCCCCACTTTTTTCTCACAAATTCTGAGAACATTCTGAGGTTTTCTTTGGGCTGAATTTTAGCCAACCTTTTACATCATTGTAAAAGGAGATTATGTTTCTCAGGCAAGGTTGGGGGGGATTTAAAATCAAATCACTACTGCTATTCCTTATAGCCAGAGGTTGCAAATACATGTGTAATTGCATTTTCCCTACTGGAAGGCAGTTGTATGAATATTTGAGAGCTTATATTTTTTTTTTGTTTTGACATCAGGAGTGCATACAGCAGCATATAAATGAGATACCACATTGAAATACATAATTATGCCATGTAAGTTGATAGTTTGGACTAATACTTTTTCTCAAGTATCCTTTTATTTTGATATATTTAAGCCTTTCCTTATATTAAACTTTTTCTGTTCTTTTACCAGTTTAATTGAAGGCTTTTCAACTTCTTTTGTGAGAAAAAAAAATATTAGATCAGCACAAAGAGTAGTGTTATTGGGTTTTGCTTGTGAAGCTCAGTGTTCATCAGCAGCCTTTGTTTAAATCATACGATTACATACATCACAGTAAAGCAATCAAGTTTATTGATAACTTCAGTGAAATTTCAAGCATCTTTTGTTTCATTATATACAGTATGATGAGAAAATATAGAATGTCCACACAATTTTCTAACAGTCCAACATATTTTCCAGCATAGATTAGTGGGATAGATTTGCCAGTGATTTAACCACTTTAGTTTGTTCCTCAAGAAACTTGTCTATTACATCTAATTTGGAGAGACAAAAAAATTAAATTAGTACTACTGAGTGACAGTTATAAGTTACTCTCCTAGGAGGAGTTTTCTCTTGCAAACAAACCAAATTTTCCATTGATTAATTTAATTCCGTTAGATCTACTTACTGCTTACTCTACTCCTATTACTGAAACATTACTTAGTCATGATACATCTGTCTTCTTAATGTGGAACCATTCACAAAAGAAAACGTTTGCATGGTAGAGATGTTGAGAAGGGTTCTGTGAAGTCTGAGTTTGAGCTCAAACTTTCTATTGTCCATTTAGACAGCAGAGAAGTAATTGTGGCTAACCCTGACTTGATAAAGGGAAGCCAGTTGATGTAATCTTTTTGGATTTCAGTAAAGCTTTTGATACTCTCTCTCACAAGGTTCTTCTGGACAAAGTGTCCAACACATAGTGGGATAAACACATCATGGGATGCATGAGCAACTGGTTCAAGGGTCAGGTGCAAAGGGCTATAGTGAATGGGGTGACATCAGACTGGTGAGCTCTCACTAGTGGGGTTCTACAGGGCTCCATCCTTCAGCCCTGTGCTCTTCAACATCTTCATAAATGACTTGGAGGCAGGACTGGAAGGGATACTAAGCAAGCTCACAGATGATACAAAGCTGGCAGGAGCTGTTGACTCCGTTAAAGGCAAAGACATCCTGCAGAGAGACCAACAAATCAGACGGCTGGGCAATCACCAACCAGATGAAATTTAACAAAGACAAGTATCAGATTCTGCACCTGAGATGGGTCCTGGTCAGATGAGTCAGCAGTGCCCTGGCAGCCAGGAGGGCCAACTGGGTCCTGGGGGCATCAGGCACAGCGTCACCAGCCAGGCCAGGGAGGGGATTGTCCCGCTCTGCTCTGCACTGGGGCGGCCTCACCTCGAGTGCTGGGGGCAGTTTTGGGCACCACAAGGTAGGAAAGACCTTAAACTGTTAGAAAGTGTCCAAAGGAGAGCAACAAAGATGGAGAAGGGCCTTGGGAGGAAGCCATGTGAGGAGTGGCTGAGGTCACTTGGTCTGTTCAGCTTGGAGGAGACTGAGGGGAGACCTCATTGCAGTTACAACTTCCTCAGGAGGGGAAGAGGAACGGCAGGCACTGATCTCTTCTCTGTGGTGCCCAGTGACAGGATCCGAGGGAATGGCCTGAAGCTGTGTTGGTGTGTGTGTAGGTTAGGTTTGGCATTGGGAAAAGATTGAGTTACCATCCCTGGAGGTATTTAAAAGACATGTAAATGTTGCACCTAGGGACATGGTTTATTGATGTACTTGACAATGCTCGGCTAATGATTGTACTCCCTGATATTAAAACAGGAAAAAGGTGTTTTCCATTCTAAATGATTCTATTATTAAATCAGAATTTATGATTTGAGCTTTTCTAAAGGAGTGACGAACAGCAAACACAAAGGGTTTTGTGTGCTAATATGATTACTGGAGAATGTTTTTGCTCACTACCCATTATGTTTTATTTATCATATGAGGCCCTGCTTTAACTTCTGTACTATGTAATGATGTTTGTTTCTGATAACCAGCCCAAACAGGTGGATGTAAACATATATATCACAATGGAAACTCGGAGAGGATTTTTATGAACACATCACGAAAGAACTATACTGTTTTTATTTTTTTTTTCAGAACTGACCTGTTTCAAATAGGTCTGCTGTTTCTGTCATTGGCAGTGAGCTCAGCAGACAGAGGATATCAGATTATATTCCCGAAGTTGCACTCAATTCTGCCTTTAAACTGTTAAGTTTCAGCATGCATAAGGTTTATGCTGTGAAACAAATTGCATTCTGCTTTTCTTTTTTCCAATTTAGCACAAATAACATTTAACAGGAATTGAGAGACATGTCCTTCATACTGGAACCAGTTTCAGGAGCCCAATGCCTAGTTAGAAGAAGTTCACTTTATTGCAAATTGTAGCTTAAAGCTTATTCTACATTTGTTTTTACATATTTCAAATAGTTAAAACAAAGCATGTGCAAAATTTGAAGACTGGCAGTTTATGGTAATTTTTTTTGTAGAACATGGTGACCCCTCAAATGGAATAATTCATCAGGACAGCTTTCAATATTTATGTTTCTTCCTTGTAAGAAGAAATAATCTGTTTTATCACATCACAGTACAGTTACATGTTTATCTATCCTTTTCCTCATGATAACATCTGTGATACCACGTACAGGTGATTGTTATTTAACATCACAATTATACTACAGTTAAAATGCAAGAGCTGATGCACCAGTGCTATAACTATTCTATTCTTCATTGCAACAGCTGAAACTGTTCCCATTGCTGTCTCATTATGAGATAGTATTATTTGTTTGGGGGTGTTTGCATAATACTCACGTGCAAAATTGCACTGGCCACTGAGCAATTAGCCTTTTGGCCTGTCTCTCTGTCATAAAGGGGTTTTAAAAGTGAGTAACTGCTTGCTGGCAATAAGCACTGCTCGAGGGCTGCTACTGCCCCTGTGTGCACATACATAAAGTGGAGAGATGCTGTTCATCCTATTGCTACAGCTTCCCTGTCACTGCAGACAAAGAGGGGAGGGCAGCTGGCTATTCTGCAGTAGAAAAATGAAAGGCATTCAAGCAAATTTCCACTTCTCTGGTGTATTAAAACAGCCATAGCAAAGCTATAATGTGTGATTTTAATTTAAAAATAAAATATAGCAATGGATTGAAATTGGTATGTTCAGAAAAGCAATCTACAGAGGCAGAAAACATGAGCAGGCTTTAGCAGGGAGTGGATCTACCTGTGAGCCTGTACAGTGCCTACCAAAGTCTTGGCTGAGGTCTGTGTACTTTACCACTGAATCAGACACCAAGTTGTACACCAGCACATCACTCCATTCAGAGGCATAATGATTGTATTTCTGTTAGTATGAAAAACTCTGCCTGAATTACTTGTCAGAAGTAGGGCTGACTCTTCTCTGAGAATCTTTTTCATGACATTTTCTCTCAGCATTGCACCTAAGCATCTCTCGATTACTGCATTGGCTTAAAAGAATCCCTCTGCATTGGAAAGATGGCCCCAGTTTTAATAACAAACCTTTCTGTCAGGTTTGTCTCTAGCAGGCAATAGGTGCACTCTCCTGCTTAATTAAAACTCTTCTCTCTTAAGATTTGGTGCCTTGCCATATCAGAATAACATAACAGCAATCAGCAATATACCCTATGAAAAAATATTTCTTTAAACTGTCCTACCATTTCCTACTGGCATTTATTTTGCCAGCAAAGCAGTTTGGAAAAGAAATTCCTAGGTTAAGCACAAAGCATTAAAGCAACGATCAGCAATCTGATGAAAATACTGTCTTTTCTCTGACGAAATAAAAAAATGTTTGTAATACCATAGCAAATTTTTGTACATAATGAGCTCAAGTCAGATACATCTTTGTTCTCCCCCCTCACCCTTCTTTTTGTTTTTTTAAGGTTTTCATGGTTTAACTCCAGCAGGCAACTAAGCAGCACATAGCTGCTTGCTCACTCACCATGCCACCATCCCAGCATGATGGGGGAAGAGGGTAAAAGGAAAGGTAAAAGGGAGAAAACTTGTGGGTTGAGATAAGAAGAGTTTAATAATTGAAATAAAATAATAAGAGTAGTAATAATAATAAAAATATAAAATAACAACAACAACAAAAGATAAATAAACCCCATGAAAGACAAGAGATGCAAATGAAAAACAATTGCTCACCATCAAGTAACTGATGCCCAGACAGTCCACATGCTCCAAGGTCCAGTTCATTGACACATTCAGTATAAAAAAAACACTGGAACATCTTCCAGGGCTGCTGTTAGGGGGCACAGTTTGAACATAAAGAAATGCATGTAAAGGAGAGAATGGATATCATGTATCACAGTTCTTGGAAAATTAGATGGCTGGAAGTAAACCCAGACCTTTGAAAGAACTGATATTTTGGTTGGATACGACTGAAAAAGTTTCTTAGGTCAACAACCACACAGATTAATTCCTTAAAGGTCTACCGCGTGTTGCTTAAAATTAACTTTTCAACAGTGTTTGAGAGAAGGCAGGAGATGGTGAGGAGACTTTCACAGTTCAGAGCTAGTGAAGGAGGACACCTATGATGTCACTTTGGCTGTGACATCAGCTCTTCCCAGGGTGCTGATTGAGAGCTCTGCTGATGGACAGATTGAGCCCACATATTGCTTTTTAAAGGTATGTCTGGCTGTGGACCAATATGCTATAGTGCTTGTGTCAAAGAGTGTTTAAGTAGTAAGTGGCAAAAACTGGGCACCCGGCAGTTTTTAAAGCCTTTAGAGATATTTATTTCATGACCCAGCTAATAGTCTTCAGCCAGAATGGCCAGAGCTTTCCTCTACAGCAGCCACACTCTTCAGTGGGAAATGGGCAGTGAGTGTTTATAAGTAGGAACAGCCTAGCCTGGTACATACTCTATAAAGAAAGGGGAGAAATCAGTCAGTTTTCAAAATTTCTGTATAATTTTGCCATCTGAAACAACGCATTTGCTTGTATTTCCACTGCCAATAGCCATCTAATTGCATTATACCAACTGGAGAATCCAAGATGTCTCTTGGCATGAGTTCTAGTGGCTCGGCTGACTACATGAAGCAGAAAAAAGTTTCTCTGAGCTTTACAGTGTTAATGAACAAGCAGATGCAAGTGGCATCAACCTTTAGGAACGTTGCCACTCTCCTTCCCAACTCTGATGTCTTCCTGAGCTGGCAGTACAATGACTGCAAGAGGTATTTCTTTTCCCAGGTTCAGAAAGATCAAATAGTCTCTCTAAACTTTGTTTAAAATTGTTGAGGGGAAGAAGCTTCCCAAGGAAATTAAGTATCCCACTGAGGAACAGTTATTTCTTACCTAAGAGGGAACTTTTTCACTTTTCTTTCCAAAAAGACCTCAGTGCCTCTAGCCTGAAGGAAAAGACACAACCATGAGTTTATGATCTTAAACATGTCAAAATTGCCCAATTGTTACCAACATGGGTGGGCTCATTTTAAACTTTAAAACTTAGTCCTATCCCACTGAGAGAGCAGGACAGTGCTTTTTTTCTCTCTTTCTTCTGAGCAGAACTGGATTATCATGATATACACATAGAAAGTCTGGTGATATGAAAGTGGCAAGAAAGGTTTTTTATTTTGAATTAAATTTTAAAAGATGACTCCTTGTTTATATGTTTTGTCAACCAATCATGTCAGCTTAACCTCTGAAGACTACATTTTTTAAAAGTGTTTGCTAACCTTACTGGTAAAAATGTAAAATAACAGTACAGCACATATCCTGGAACACAAAGCAGGCAAGAAAAGTTGGTTCACTTTACAAATATCAGAACTATTTCTAGGAAAGTATTTTCACATTATTATGACATAGTCCTATTTCCTGGTACAAATGGAATTACGTGAAAAAGATGATTCACTTAGAATATTTGAGCACTAAGATTGTAGCAAAGACTGCCTAGGCTGACACTTGTTTAAGAGTTCCAGGAAAAATATACTGGGGAAGAAAAGAAAGAGAAGTCAAACAAAGGAATTTAAGATTTAAAGTATGGAAAAGCTGGCCAAGAAAATCTTTTTTCAGTACTTTGGAGAGTATGGGGGAAAAGATTAATGAATAGTCTTGCTCTTCAGAAGCAAGAGTTAAAAAATTAAGGGCCTGGAAGACAGAAAAAGGGAAGAATGGGAAGAAAACAGCATGGAATTTATTTCTTCACCTCTTTGTGTTAGGTCCTGCTTTCGTTTTTCATGCTTGCCCCTTGCCTTGTGCTTCCCCACCACCACCATGCTGCAGCACCTTTCCTGCACTGCAGTTCCTGGTGCTGGGCCTTTCTGGACCACCACCCCTTCTTAAGAAGGGGAGAGGTGCTGTACCGTGACAGTCTTGCTGCCAAAGGTGAACCCAGGTGACATCTCTGTATTCCTCTTATCGTGGCATTTCTCTTGGCATAGGATCTGAGGCAGAAGATGGTCCCCAGGGCACAACAGACCAAAGTACTTGTGAAAGTGGTGCAGAAGAGGAATTTGGGCAAATAGAAACTGCAAAGAAATTTCCTTGCTGACCTGTTTGATACCAAAGATTAACTCTGCCCCAAAATCCATCAGATGGATTATATAGCCTTTGGTATTAAACAACCTTAGAGCTAATTTAAAATGAATTTTGAGCCTCCATAATTTTCATCTTTCAGCACAACCACGAATTTTCTAAAATGGGGATGGTCTTTCTGTATCTTCTGCTTTCCAAAACCTTTCAGTGACATGCATCTCTAATACTTCACAGAAGTTAAATTTCCATTCCATTGTTGAGCTGCAGAGAAGGGAAAGAAATATATTTGCTATACTGACTCTGAATAACAGAAACAGTTGAGTGAGCACCTAACTGTTATACATCAATACCTACAACTTACACAACAAATTTTATTCATGCTCTTATTTAATAATTGTTTATTCCTCTTCATGGGCTTGCTGAGCACACAAACAATTAATCTCCATCAGCCCTTAAATGCAATGTTCCCATGTAAATTTCTAAATACAAAAGAACACATGGAGGAATCTGAGTTCAGTATTTTAAAATGGATGCATGATTTTCTGTTATTCAGCTGAGATTTTATCTTCTTAACAAACTAGATTTTATCACCTTTAACACATCACTGTGTTAAATGATTCAGAAATACAATTTTTAGATCCTGACTGACTACTAAACAAGCAGGGAAGAGGCAGAATTTCAGGCAAATCTGACTAAATTAGAGCTGCAATACTCCTGCAAATAGACCCACTACAGCCATGGCTTCCACTTTTTATTTAATTTGGAAGAGTCTTCATTTACCAGATCAATGTATATGGGCATGCCCAAGGCGTCTCAAATAGCATTCGGCACCTACTTTTGGGCAATCAAAATAAGGTCAACACTGTCAGTAACAGAAGGATGGACACAAAAGTCTTCATATAAACACCTACAGCTCTTTTTTTTTCTCTTTTTTTTCTCTTTTTTTTTTCCATTTTTTTTTCTTTCCTGCCTCAGTTACTGCACTGAAAAGTTCTTCTCTGATGAACTTATTCTTATTGCTGTGTTCAACAAGGATATTAAAACAGCCAAAGTCCAGGATCAACTTTCATGATATGCAAATCTTATGCCCATAGGAAAAAGGACTTCATTTGTGTTAGAGGCAACCAGAATTTATCAGAATATATTTGTGTCATTTCAAAAGCTTCAATACCTTTGACTAAGTCTCCAAGAAATGAATATTGGAAGAATTTTATGTCCCCGAACTTATTTGTATAAGAATAACTGAAATGTCTTAACCACTCAAAAATAAAAAAAACTCCCATCACATTCTATGAACAGTCTAATTTACTCCTCCAGACAACTCATTTAGAGCTGGGCTTAGACCACCTGCTGTTTTTATGTTTGGCTAAAACATGTATGCTTACATTCTGAACTAACCCACCGTTTAGCAAGTCTGTATAGACCAAATCCTCCTGGAAGCCATTTCCAAACACATCATGGAATGGTTTGGGTTGAAAGTGACCCTAAAGATTATCTCTTTGCGACCTCCTTGCCATAGACAACGATACCTTCCACTAGAGCAGGTTGCTCAGTGGGAAGCAGGTAGTTGAGAGCATTCAATGTGGATTTACAAAGGAGAATAATGTTGAAACAGCCTCACAGGCTTCTACAAAGAGATTTCAGGCTTGGTGGATGAAGGCAGAGCAGTGGATGTTTATCTCAAGCAAGGCTTTAAATGTGGTTCTCCATAACATCTATACAAACAAGCTGGTGAAGTATGGAATAAATAAGTGGAAAGCAAGGAGAAGCAATGACAACAGGTCAAATGGGGTGATTCTTGCCCTCTACTCAGAACCAGTGAGACACATCTGCAGTGCAAGGTCTGGATTTGGGCTCTGTGGTAGAAGAGAGATGTGAGCATACTGGAGAGAATTCAGCAAAGGGCTGAATGACGAAGGGCTTGGAGCATCTGATGTCTCAGGAGAGGCTGAGAAGTCTGGGACTGTTCAGTCTGGAGAATAGAAGGCTCAAAGGGATCTTATCAATAAACATGCATATAAATACATGCATGGCGGGGGAACTAAAGAAAATAAAGCCAGGCACTTCTCAGTGGTATCCAGCGACAGGCTAGGAGTCAATGGAATTGCCTGGAAATACTGAAAATTCCATTTTAACTTAAGAAAGAAACTTTTACCTTAAGGATGGTCAAAAAACAGCAGAGGTTGCCCTGAGAGGTTGTGGCGTCTCCATGCTTGGAGATACTCATAAATGGCCTGGACAAAGTCCTGACCAACCTACTCTAACTGGCTCTCTGCTCTGAGCAGTGCTGTTGGACTGCTCAAACCGCAGAGGTTCCTTCCAGTCTCAGTGATTCTGAGCTGAAGACTGAGGTTGACGAGCCCTTTGCAATTTACATGAGAAGATGAAAATTGCTTTATACCTATACATGGCTCAGGTTGATGTTGTCCTCCTGACATCCCCCATAGCAGGACATAGTTTTCAAACACATTGGTGGTCCTTCATTGTTCGAATTTAACAACCGAAAGCTAATGATGTTTCTGCCCTAACTGTGGAAGCCCAGTTTCACTCTTACATTTGAGACTGTCTGCAGATACAGTAAGGTAAAGAACAGAAAAATGTACACAAAAGGTATGATATTTCTTTTTTATTTTATGTGAAGGCTGTATCCTCAAAGCAACAGGCTGAGAATTAAGACTGTGGGGAGTACTAAAGTCAGCTGTGTTTTTTTTTTTGAATATATATGTATATATATTTGTTCCAATACCAGATGGATAGAGTTATGGTACTTGCTGTGCTGACTTTCTATGCTAATGAAAACTGTTGACAAAGGATTTGTGCCGGTTTTGTGACAACTTGTGCAGGAAGATTTAACAGCTTTATTTGTTTTAGATTAAAGAAACGTTCCTTCAGAATAAATATTTTCATTGAAACAATATAGGCAAAGATGTTTTCTTTTATGAGAGATTCACTTAGCAATTTGCCTGCTGAGAATTTTCTTCCAAATGATGCCAAATATACAGCAGTGGAAATTGGTGTCCTTTGTTTCCATGGACCAGGAAGAGTGTGGGGGCTTTGCTGTCAGTTTCCACATGGTGTCAACAAGGTCACCCCCCACTCTGTAATCTGCCATATCACATTATCCCGTGTATAATGCTATGCCTCCACAGAAATGAAGTGTCTTGTGCTGACAAACTCTCTAGTTGCTTGTGTTCCCATCATCTTACCAGTTACTGAGTCAGGATTGAATTTCACTAGTGAAATACGCACAGTCCCCCCTCTCCTGCCCCACTTGCAAGCATACCTACAGTGACTACACCCAGCAATGGGTGTATGGATGCTTATGTGTGACCATCCCTTTTCCTCTCGTCCTTTCTCTTGTACTTGTTGCTCCATGGTGCATCATGATCCTTGCTTTGTCTATTTTCCTAAACATTCCACAGTATGTTTTACATAATACCACAAGGCCCTTCCGAAAGGGTCAGAAGATTCACAGAAGTCCCCTGAAATATGCCCCAAAGCTCACAATTATAATGTCTTCTCTTCTTATTAGTTACACAGTTCAAGCAACCCTTCTCAAGGCTGTGCCTGAGCTGTTTCTTTAATGGCCATCAATCAGTGGCCAAAGAGTTCTGGTGTTTATTATTGTCACTTTCCTTTTTCTTTCCATCTATCAATTTCCTTGTTGCTTTTTTATTCCCTTTGTACTGAATAGTTCTTAACTAAATATCTTAATAAATCAGATTCTCGCTCTCACCTACCCTTAAAAAATGTATTGTGTGTGTAGGTCCATATTGGCCTCCAACACTCAAAGGAGAGCAGGGTGTTCCCTGCCGTTTGGAAGCATTTTCAAAGACTGTGATTAATGGCACTTGCAGTGGGTGGGTGTCCTGTAGTGGCTCTTCTGAAAAAGGACAACACCAAAGGTTGGATTCATTCATAAGGGGATGGATTCTTTTCACAGCTTTGAGAACTGTGCAACACGAGATCCACACCATGCTAAATGTTTAGCACTTGAATCCAAAAAGCACGCTTTGTTGCCTGGCGGTTCTCAGGCTGCCCTCACCCGAGACACCAGGTCCAGAGACCTGAGGGTCCACCCGGAAGTGGGACCGCTCCAAGGCTTGGTGCGGGTGGCTCGCACTGAGGCGGGTCAGCTCTCAGTGAGTGGCAGGCAAGGCGCGGTGACAAACAGGCTCAGGAGGCGAAGGGTTGCGAGAGGGGGTCTCCCCCTTGATCTCCGTTTATTGAGGGGACAGGGCAAGGGGATTCGCGAGGGAGAGTGGCGGAGGAGAAATCCCCCGAGCACAGGGTGTGCTCGGGTTTTTAAGGGAAGCGTGAAATGGGAGGAGTTTAGAAATACAACCAAGAGGGAGAGGGGTTCGGGGAGGGTTCAAAGGTATAAGGCCCAATAAAAATACTTGAGGGGAGGGTACAATAAACACCTACCAATAATATATCGAACTTAACAGAACCTTCTGGAAGGCAGGGAGGGTCTGAGGCCTGAGTAGCATGCCACTCCTAGAGGGAGGGGCAGGTCCTACACACTGGTCCCACCTACTGACTCCTCCTCCTGAAAGGAGCCCTCCACATCAGAGGTGGAGCCTGCTGTGCTGGCAACAGCAACTTCTAATGGCTCACCTCCCACGCTTTACCCAATAGTTATGTCTGACCTTAAACTCCAGCTTTTTTAAGCTGCTTAAGTAGAGCACTAGCAACACTGGTTTTCTGACTAGCAGGTGGGTAACGAGCATTTAAAATTCAGTATTAATTCAAGTGTACTGTGCAGATCAGTTCTTT
Organism: Amblyornis subalaris; assembly: GCA_018881555.1. Taxonomy (NCBI): domain Eukaryota; kingdom Metazoa; phylum Chordata; class Aves; order Passeriformes; family Ptilonorhynchidae; genus Amblyornis; species Amblyornis subalaris. Next base: position 4,871,251 of record JACAXG010000002.1, on the reverse strand, counting down.
GGCTTTTGTGCTCAAAATGTACTACTAAATGTTAGTGCAAAGGTTATAATTTATAATAAAAAGTTGACAGAATCCATTCAGGTATTAACATTTATTTAGTCTCTATCTGAGGCTCTGGGATAAAGCAAGTTTTGTACCAGAAAGCTAATTCTTAGTGAGAAACTGATAACACTTACCTTGTGAATGTGACATAGGTCACAGTGTCACTCTACTTCCTTGTAGGAAGTCTCTCCTGGACAGACAAGCCTATATTTTTTGTATATGAATTCATAAAATATTGGCATTTAATGTATCCACATATGGCACACATTGAGCCATTGTGCCAGTATAACAGCCTACAAAGCAGAAAAGCTGCAACCACAGAGCTTATGATTGTCCAAAAAGTGATAGCTCAGATCTAGCAGTTTTGTTGCAACATTCATTCAACGAGGCCTGCGAGCTCACTCCTGAGTAACTGACATATATGGGAATTTCCTATCTTGTTCCTTATGCCTCCCTCATTTCGAGTATAATCGACTTTGCAGAAAAACAGGTCTTTTATTGAAATGTACCACAAGAATAATATCTGAAAGTAAAGGCACGAGTTTTCAGGAAACTGAGCGCCTTTATTTATTTATTTATTTTTAACAAGTAATTGAGTTTGCACACCTTTGGTACAAAAGAAATCAAATTTCCATTAGTTTAGGCCACCAAGAGACAATTCAGACTGCATCTGCATTGTTGTGCTCAAAGCTTCCCACTTCAGCATTCCTTCCTTTGGTTTGTCCTTTCAGTCCAGCTTCAGGACTCAGAGTTCCAGGATTTATCCCATTTCTATGACAAATATTTGTTCATAGGATGAACAGAAAGAGATCACTTTTCTATATCTGCCTTGGTTTCATAATAACCTCATAGCAATGAGTAACAGCTTCATAAGTCATATGTATACACCATCTAGTGACTGTGTAGGCTTTAAATTAAATGACACTTCATGGAAGAATATTTTGCCCTTCACTTTTTCATGACATTTAATAATGCTTACTATATCTTGATTTTAACACCTGAGATTTCACAATTGGACATTGGAATTCTGAATGTCCATTTCAGGAGATGGTGGTCCTGGATACCAAGATGGTGTCTTCATTTAGGAGTGTGAATTTAAATTTGAAACTGAATTTGATTCATAAGTCTTATACTTATTGCCAAGATTTTTTGAAGAATTTTGCCAAAATCCTCAGCAGTTTCTGGGTACCTGGGCATATGGAAGCATCCTTAAAATTCTACAAGTTATTAAAAACTTTTAAACACTAGAATATTTCAGTCTATTATCAGCTCTTATACCCAGCTGGTGTTCCATACTTAATACTATAACTTTCTGATAGGAAAATGCATGTCAAAAGATGTGTTCTTTAGCAATGCTAATTCTGCATAGTTGGTAGAATAGCCCAATACTCATTGTAAGATTTCTGTGTTCCCACTCCAATCTAGTCTTAAATAAGATTCTAAGTTTTCTCTACTTGGGATGCTTCATTCAAGAGTCTTAACTCTTCTAGAAAACAATCTGATTCCTTCTATAGGAACCTCCTGTAGAAACCTCCACATTTTGTGAGCTCAGCTGGCATGGAGGTTTCTCCTTTCCCTTCTTCTATAAAAGTGACCAATCATCTTTCTGTCCTTCTTTTACTTTTGGGATATCTAGGACAAGTCCAGCTCTGTTGACACTATTCTGAAGACTTTCAGTCTTCTAGCCTGGAAAAGAGGAGACTGAGGGGAGACCTCATTGCAGCTACAACTTCGTCATGAGGGGAAGAGGAGAGGCAGGCACTGATCTCTGCTCTGTGGTGACCAGTGACAGGACCCGAGGGAATGGCCTGAAGTTGTGTCAGGGGATGTTTAGGTTGGATATCAGAAAAAGGTTTTTCACCCAGAGGCTGGCTGGACACTGGAACAGGCTCCCCGGAGAAGTGGTTCCAGCACCAGCCTGACAGAATTCAAGAAGCGTTTGGACAATACTCTCAGGTATGTGGTGTGATTCTTGGGGATGGTGCTGTGCAGAGCCAGGTGTTGGACTTGATGATCCTTGTGGGTCCACTCCAACTCAGCTTATTCTGTGATTGTGTGGTTTTGTGAAGTGTTTTAGGTGATTCACGTCCTCCCTGCTCTTCTCCTTTGTGATCTCATCCAACCTGTGCACACAAGATGTTTCACATTCTTCTTCACAAAGGGCTATAGCAACCTGGCTGTTGTGGTGCTTATTCATCTCTGCTAATATCTGGATTCTTGGAGATCAGAATCAAGGTTTCTTGGGCTCCTTAATGTGCCAGTTGTAAGGGGGAGAGAGGAATTAATGCGATTACCTGGGTTAAGTTGCAGCTTTGCTACTAGCACTGTGATTGTATCATACAACGCTGTTTTCCAGTGAAGTCAACACAGATAGTATATTCTGTAATTGATATGTTTATTTATTTGCATCAGAGAAGGCAGTGATGGTATAAGATGGTTAAAAGAAGTAAATAGTATTATTTAAAATAATGTATGCATGTGTTTGTGTGTTCTGCCATTGGTGTTGAAGAGCTGACAAGGTAAACCTTGCAACCACCCTGAGTCACAAAGAAAAATATAGATTCTTCTCTCAAAAAAAATATGACAATCAGGATGCTCCGTAAATTACTGAGCAGTATACCTTATTCTGAGTGGAAATGAAGTATATTGAAGATACTGCAAATATGACTCCTGGTATAAAAGCTGAATGAAATATTAATACCATACCACCTGTGAGGGTGGAAAGGAGGCAGATATTGACCATGAATGCAAGGACAGAAAAATGCAGGGTTTATTTTAAATAAATATCTTTTTGAAATAAGGTCCTATAAGTCACAGCTCTCAAAACCCAATAAAATTAAAGGGAACATCTTAAAACTCTTGCAGGAATTGCTATAAAAACCAAATAATTTTATAACTACAGTGTGGGATGATGAAATGACTCTTCATGGACCGTGGTATTTTGGATCAGAAGAAGCAAACACAACTTTAATTAAAGATGATTTCTTTTACATCACCATTGAAAGTGCAGAAAATGATAGCAGTTTTCCCAAGAAAATTCCAGTGGGCTTTGTCGAATAGCCAAGTTCAGCTGACACAATTAAAAGAACTTTTAATCAATATTGAAGTGCCCTGGAACTGTGGATTTTACGATGTTTGATGTCCACAGACATGAGCTTTTCAGACTATTTTCAGGATCTGAACAGGTATTTTCACACTATTTGGAACTCCCACAGCATTTCCAGATCTGATTCAAATGTGGGTCTGAGATTTACTGTCCAGTCAAGAAAGACAAATCTAAAAGCTTGTGAAAAACAACTACAGGAGAAATGGCATCAACATAGCTCAGGCAAAGATAAATTTTGTGAACTGTCTTGGCATATCCCTAAATGCATTGATTTAAAACAAAAAATGAAATCAAGCTTGTGTTCAAACTCACTGTTTCATTTGCCTATTGAAGCTATCCTTCAGGAGTGGCTGGAGTAGAAGCAAACAGTCTGGCATATTTTCATCCAGTTTCTTCTGCTCTCTCCAGCAGATAGCTGCCTCACATTATGAGCTGAGGAAGAAAAAGCAGTGTTTAGCCACACACTGTTTAATGCAGGTCTGAGGCTCTTTGTTTTCTCTGTTGGAGTCTACCTCATAGAAGGCTCATAACATTTAACTTGGAAAATACACCTACAGGGTGTAGGTAACTAGGTCTGGATTGGTCCCTTGCTGAGAACTCAGTGAGCTGCATTGCAAAATAATGTATGGGATTTTTCCTTGATTTCTGGGCAAGAAAAGTTTGCCAGTACTGTGGGTTAGGTTTTGTGGTTTACTTAATTTGTCTCCAGCTGAACATACTGGAGAGGCTGCATGGCAGATTCAGTGGAACGGTTTGCAACCTATTCTGGCAAGAGGATGGCTTGGAAGATACTGTTTTTTCTAGGAAAGAAATATAATACACGCCAGTTCTCTATAAACCCAGAGGTCAGTTAATTTACAGTCCCATAAGGCAAGTTGCCATGGAGATCAGGTGATTTAGTCATTCTCAGAGAAAGGCTTTGTCACATACAACTGTGAAATCCTGAGTGTGGTGGTGAAAATGCAAACATAGAGTGGAGTCCAGAAGTAAAGGAAAAAAAGGTAACTGCTGGAGCACAATCTACTTGTCTGGTATTCAGAAGGAAAAGAAATGCTGATGACTTTCTTAACATCTGGACAAATGCTGGTACAGTGTATACATGTCAATTTGATGCCCTCCGTGGTGGGAAAATACAGTTTAAGAAGTGTGAAGACCTGCCTCTCAACTGGCCCAGGAGCAGTAAAGTCTCATGACTGTCGCTTCCTTCCACCCCAGTGGTCTGTACCAGGTCCTGCCCTAAACAGAGAGGGAAATTCCAGCTTTCTTAACCAAGAGTGGCCACTCAGGGTCTAGAAATTGGCTTATTTTTCTTTCTCTGTGGTAAGTAAGTGGGAAACCTCAAAGAAAGGGTCACACTATTGTGGTGGTTTGATGCCGGCTGGATGCCAGGCGTCCACCAAAACTGCTCTATCACAGCCCTCTGCATGTGGACAGGGGAGAGGAAGTATAACAAAGAGTTCAGGAATTGAGATAAGGATGGGGAGAAATCACTCATCACATACCGACATGGGCAAAACAGACTCGAATTGGGGATATTAATTGAATTTATTACTGAAAAATTCAGAGCAGGATAATAGGAAGTAAAATAAATGATAAAAACAACTTCCCCTCACCCCTCCCTCCTTCCCAGGCTCTACCTCCTCCCCCAGTGGTGCAGGGAGACAGGAACTGGGGGTTATGGTCAATTCATCACCTGTTGTTTTTCCTGCTGCTCAGGGAGAGGAATCCTTCCCCTGGTCCAGTGTGGGATCCCTCTTATGTGAGACAGTTCTCCACAGTCTTCTCCAATGTGGGTGACTTTTCCATGGAATGTAGTCATTCAAGAACAGGCTGCTCCAGCATGGGTCCCCCACAGGGTCATAAGTCCTTTCAGGAAACTGCTTCAGCATGGGCTCCTCTCTCCATGGGTCTGCAGGTCCCTACCAGGAGCCTGCTCCAGCACAGGTCTCCCATGGGGTCACAGCTTCTTTCAGGCATCCATTTGCTCCAGCATGAGTCTCCTCCACGGGTGCATCCCTAAATCACCTCAGACCTCCATTGACTAGAGGGGCACAGCTGCTTCGCCACAGTCAGCACCACAGGCTGCAGAGGAATCCCAGTTCCTGTGCCTGGAGCACCTCCTCCCCCTCTTTCTCCATTGACCTTGGTGTAGACAGAGCTGTTCCTCTCATATATTCTCAGCCTGCTGTTCTCTGGCCACAATTACATCTGCACAATAACTTTTTAAACTTCCTAAATATGTTATCACAGAGTTAGTACAATCTCTGATGTGCTCAGCCTTGGCCAGTGGTGGGTGCATTCTGGAGCCAGCTGGGATGGGCTCTGTGGGACATGGGGGAAGCTTCTGGCAGCTTCTCACAGAAGCCACTCCTGTAGCCCCCCGCTACCAAAATCTGGCTGTGCAAACCCAATGCAACAATTAACATAACACAAAAGAAGGGGGCAAAAGGACTGAAAACTGAGAACATGGAAACTAGAGCAGTTGCCTCGTATTAAAAGCTAAAAAGGGGAGACAAAGTTTTCCAAATGACTTCATGAACCGAAAAAAAAAAAATGAAGAGGAAATACAGTTTTTTCGGGGACAAATTTGTAAAGGATTATATTACAATCCTGAATCTTTCGCAAGTCGCTCAGCACAATTCAATTTTTTGTGTGAAGACTGAGTAATTTTTACTTCATGGTATTACCAGAACGTCTCAGAAGCAGCTGTCCCTGAATTTCTGGTGCTCTTTGTAACAGAAATTGCTATTTCACTCACCTCTTCCAGTACAGAATTTATTATTGTTTCCCTAGGACTCAAAATGGACTGTCCAAGATATGTGCCCCTACATCTCTTCATGAGTGCTCTGCAGTCAGAGATCACAGGTAAAAGAAAGGAGTGAAGTAGAAAAGCAAGGAAGCGAAATAGTACTTAAAGCAACTCCTGGCCTGACATGCCTATTATTTTGAGTTATAGTTGGAAACAAACCTAAAATGTAATTTCTCTGTCTCCTTATGAAAGGAAATAATGTTTTTAATTTTGAAGTTTTGACAGCAGGGAACAGTGAAGATGGCATGTCAGAGCAATGATTTCCTTAGCTCAAACTTCTTTGTCAAAGGAAAGGTTTAATTTTTACTCATTTTCAATTTTTATTCCATTGTAGCCAAAGTTATCTTCCTTTTTTTTTTTTTTTTTTTAATTTTCTGAGTCCTTCTTTTCTCCATTTCTCCTGAGGTTTCTACACTCCTAGCAGCAAACTGAATTTATTCATCTTTGATAGAATGGTACAATTCTCAATTCTGGCATCATAATCTACCTTGATGTTTGTTTGTAGCAGTATGTGAGAGGTAAGGAGTTTCTAAGAGCAGAGCTTCCCCAGTTTGTTCTTTTGAGGCGGTTGGAAGCAGCTTTTTGGGTGAAAGCAGAAGAACTTGAATGAATCTGGCAAGCACTGTTACCCTTCTAACAGGAGGATTGTAATTAATTCCTGTTCCAAGCCTGGGAGTGACTTTGGGAGAGTGGACATGACAGCTGGAAAATGTGGAACCATTAAAACACATGGCACTGCAAGGAACTATAACTTTATTAAACTGTTACTCACCAGCGCCATGGGGGAGCAGTGGCCAGGATTTGTTGAGAGTGAGAGGCTCCATCCACTCAGTTCCACACCCAAACCACTCAGTAGGAGAGATCATAGAATTATAGAATGGTTTGGGTTGGAAGAGACATTAAAGATCATCTAGTTCCAACCCCCCTGTCATGCGAAGGAACACCTTCCACTAGACCAGGTTGCTCAAAGCACCATCCAAGCTGCCCTGGAGATGAGGGGAAACTTTGCTGTGCATAAATGTAGGCATGCCCTGACACATAAGGATGTAGAGGAGAATGGAGTGCAAGGAACCTTTTGATTTTCCCTTCCCAAGCCATTTGCACCTTGGAGTATCCTACTGGAGCAGGCATCAGGGAGTAAAAGGGTGGTCTAATCGCACCATGCAGCTGGACAAGGCTGTCCCAAGTCCTTGAAGAAATGTCAATAAGCATAAAACCTCACATTAGGCAATAAAACATTAAGCAATAATTGCTCTGACATGCTAAATTCGCTGTTCCCTGCTGTCAAAACTCTAAAACCAAAAAAAGTTATTTCTCTTCGTAAGGCGACAGAGAAATTACTAAGCACAGCTTTCTATATCAGTTTTTAGATATTTTCTATGTAATCCTGAGTGTTTCTCCTTAGTTTTGGTTGACAAGTAAACACTTTGTCTATTTGGGAGAAAACTCTCACTGCACCATCATAGTACTGGAGAACAGAAGCTTTATTAATTCTGTTTTATTATAACTTTTTTTGCACTGCCTATATCATTCACACAGGCGAAAAAATATGACCATGGAGAATAGGAACTATTACATAAAGGGATAGGGAAACGGATTTAAAAAATCATCTTATAGTAATGATTGCATTAAACTAACTTGCACACACAAACCCACTTCTTTAGCTTTGCAATGATAAAAAACGAAGGGGAAAATGGAAAATGACACCTGAAATAATGATGCATCAGGTACCCACTGAGGCTGAAATCTCCTTCTCTGGAGTCAGTGGTAGAACTTCAACTGCATCAGGTGCTAGTAGCTTTATAAATAAAAATTCAAATATTTTCTTAAATAGGAGGGACTGTGGCACAGATGAACTAAATTGCTCCAAAAATCAGAAAGGGCTTGGTATTGTCACGTTCAGCAATGCATTTGGATTTGAAAGAGTAGATTTGTATGGCTTATGGTTCAGCCATGTTAGATAAAAAATTCCACCTTCTGTATTCAGTGAACCACAGTGGATCCATGCAGTACTGAGGAGTGACCTGTGGAATGACTGCAAAAAATCCAACACACAGGTTTCTACCAATGTAACAAAAGTACCAAATGGCATGAAAATAATGTTCAAGATTTAGCCTAATTTGAATCATGAATGGACATCAACCAAAGACATTGCTAAAGTGTCTTGATTTTTGTTTCCAAAGGTGTGGTTGTTCTCAAATAAAAATACTTTAAAACATTGCTTAGAATACCGTTTGCACTGCACATAAAGGACATAAACATTCCACACTCAGACTGAGAAGCTGAAATTCTATAATTCTGAAGCTCAGTCTTGCACAAGGAACAGTGGCAGTAGAACAAAGTGAAAAGAAAACCTACTGAAAGCCTCACGGCAAGAGAGGCCTGTGTGACTCCAGTATCTGCAACTGTGCATAGCTGGATAAAGAGCTGGCAGATTTTTAATCTGCAAGTGGAAAAGGATGTGTTTTAATTGTTCCTTTAAAAGGCTGCTAGCATCCTTTAATGAAACGAACTATAGCAAGGATTGCTAGAATTCAATTAGCTGCAACAGGTGTATGCTAGAGATCTTCAAACCACAGAACACAACATGGTCCTTCAGAGTAACTGCAAATTACCTGCTAATGAATGCTGTCAGGAAAACCCAGCTGGCAGGAATGCCCTGGAAGTGCCAGCATTGCCAAGACTTTATCAGCAGGAAAGTAATGGCAGGTGTAAATGTTAAAATTGATAGAGGTTAATGGAGGACTCAGTGGCAATGGATCAAATTGCCTTTTCTTCCAGGTAACCCCAGGGAATTCAGTGCAATTTCTGAACAACATTCTCTGGCTGCTTTGCTAGTGAACCTGAGATGGACCTGAGTGCTATTGTTCCCTGGAAAAAAGACTTGGGGATGGCAGTGGAGATGCAGTCCAGTGTCTCTCCACCTAGGAGAGAATCACATCTACAATATTTATGGTGGTGAACGAAGCAAGAAATGGGTTCCAAAATTAGAACAGAATGTTGTTATCTTATGAAAACTCATAGTGTGTGACTTCTAATATTTTCTTACTTAGAGGAAGGAAGAATGATGGAAAGCCAAAACCACAAGTGATTAGAGACCGTACTGGAAATTGTGTGATACCATATTTACACTTAGTATTTTCATAGAAACTTTAACGGTATTTATTGTTCTAAAATTTAAGAGTCTATGTTTTTGGACCAAGACAAAGATCACTTTATACTGTAGAGAGTGATTTTTACACGGGCAGATAGTGATGGGACTTGTTCCATGGTGAAGGGGATGGGGGAATTGTTTTAAACTAAAAGAGGAGAGATTTAGACTAGATTCTAGGAAGAAATTTACTCTGAGTGTGGTGAGACACTGGAACATGTTGCCCAGAGAAGCTGTGGATGCCTCATCTCTGGAAGTGTTCAAGGCCAAGTTGGATGGGGCTTGAGCAACGTGGTCTAGTGGGTGAAAACCCTGCCCATGGCAAGGGGTAGGGGGATAATGAGTTGAATTAGATGATCTTTATGGTCCCTTCCAATCAAAGCCATTCTATGATGATTATTTTTTTTGAACAAACAACTTTTTCAGTTTGTGAGACAAAATCTTGGATATATCCATCCAGATGGCACTCATACAGACAGGTTCAAAATGTCCTGTTCTTTAAGCTACTCTCAGGATTCCTTACAGACCTAAATAATCTCAGTTTCTGGAGGTTGGCCAAAGGTAAATGGAAAGACGTGATTTTAAGAGATAGAATTAAATATGTAAAATGTGTTAAATATGTAAAATGTGTTCATTTCCCATACCTTCTGATTCTTAGTTTTAAAGACAATGCTATGAGAGATTGAAAGTTTTGAGCCATATCTGATGACAAGAGTTATCAAAATGTTTTTATTTCTCTTCTGCAGAGATTTCGCTTTTCTTGGTAGCAAGCACAGAAAAAGAAATTGTTGAGGTATCAAAACTGCAGAACTCTCAAAATATTTTTTAAATGGGTAACAGAAGAGTTCATACTGTCATATTTCACTGAATTCCGCAGTATATGGATAAATTTGGGAAATATTCTGAAAGCCTTTTTGAGAGGATATCAACACTTCTGTATGGAAAGGAAATTGGTATTAGTTTCAGAGTTCTGGATATTGAAATAACCCTGGTTATCATATAAGAATGCTCTTTAACCATTAATCTTGTCTGTAAATCACAGACTGGGATTTCTTGAATGGCTTCTTCAGCTCATTGAATTCATCAGCTGAAGCCAATAGACTTCAATGAGGACAAAGAGAGAACTGCTGCTGAGTGTTTTTAAAAACCCAGCTTCTACTCTTGTTTGAAGTAAATAAGTGTTGATTAATCTTATACTTAACAGATTGATGATCTGCAGGCAGTTTTATTAAAGACCAGATGACCCATTTCATTTTTGTGTAGAGAAGCCATGTGAAGTGAAAATTTTTCAATTGAAACTGAGGCAATGTTTGTCATACCTATTTGTTGTTCGATTAAGAGTACAGAGAGCAATGATTTTAACTCAAAAGAAAAGAAAGAATAAAAGGGTGACAAATAGGTACTAACACAGAGATTTAAGATTGGTGCAGGTTTTTCATCCTACTGGTGTTGAGCCATGCTCAAAGTGTTTCAGAAAGATGCCTGAAGTGACTTTCCATTCTGGATAACGGACTGATTAAACAATGTTGTAAATACCACTGAAGAACGCAAAGATATTTTACTGCACAGTGGAGAGGAAAACGCATTCCTTCTGAAATAGCAGTGGGTCTGGTCTTTACAAATCTGTACAAATTCCATTCAACAGTGGGGAAAACTTTGCCAGGAAGGTATGAAGCTGCATGGGATGGGTGTGGTGTCTTGACCATTTCTGGATGACAAGTGCCCACCAAAACTGCTCTATCACTCCTCTTGTCAACAGGACAGGGGAGAGAAAAATGTAATGAATGGCTCCTGGCTAGAGATAAGAACAGGGAGAGATCACTCAGCAATTACCATCATGGGCAAAATGGACTTGACTTGGGGAAATTGGCTTAATATATTACCAGTCAAATCAGAGTAGGATAATAAGAAGTAAAGCAAAATCTCAAAAACACCTCTCCCTCACCTCATCCTCCTTTCAGGGCTTAACTTTACTCCTGATTTTCTCTACCTCCTCCCTCTCAGTGGTGCAGGGGGATGGGGAATGATGGCTGCAATCATGTCACCACATGTTGTCTTTCCTGCTCCTTTCTTCTCAAAGGGAGGGGGGACTCCTCACACTCTTCCTCTGCTCCAGCATGGGATCCCTCCCATGGCAGATCATCCTCCATGAACTTTTCCAGTGTAGGTCCTTTCCACAGGCTTCAGTTCTTCATGAACTGCTCCAGTGTGGGTCCCTTCCATGGGGTGCAGTCCTTCAGGAACAGGCTGCTCCAGTGTAGGTCCCCCATGGGGTGACAAGTACTCCCAGCAAAGTTGCTCCAGTGTGGGCTCCTCTCTCCAGAGATCAGCGAGTTCTGCCCGGAGCCCGCTCCAGTGTGGGCTGTCAGTGACATTACAGCCTTCTTTGGGCATCCATTTGCTTCAGTTTGGAGTCCTCTAGGGGCTGCAGATGGATCTCTGCTCCCCCATGGACCTCCATGGGCTGCAGGGGCACAGCTGCCTCACCATGGTCTTCCCCATGGGCTGCAGAGGAATCTTGGCTTTGGTCCCTGGGGCACCTCCCCCTGCTGCTGCTGCACTGACCTGGGTGTCTGCAGGACTGTTCCTCTCACATATTTTTGCTCCTTTCTTCTCTGGCTGCAATTTGTTTCTGCACAATAACTTTTTTTCCGTTCTTAAATCTGTCATACCAAAGGCACTATCACTGTTCCTGATAGGCTTGGCCTCAGCCAGCAGTGAGTCCACCCTGGAGCCTGGCATTGGCTCTGTCCGATATAGAGGAGGCCTCTAGCAGTTTCTCAGAGAAGTCACCCTGGTTGCCACCCCTGCTACAAAAACCTTGCTGTGCAAACTCAATGCAATGGGTCAAACTGGGAAAGCAATATAAGCAAGGAGAAAATGGGAAAGTGCTTCAAAGCAAAGGCAACTAATATGTCTCAAGCTTCAGAAGCACCAAATGAGTTTAAGAATGTGAAATTAATGTTCTGAAGAAAAGGAAAAGAAAACCCAACCCAATTCCAGAGTTCTTTGGCCATTCAACTTAGGGATATCATCAATGTTAAGACTTTTATGCTGCAAATAAAATCCTTTTCCAAGCTTACCGATGACTACTGCAGAGTGAAAACTAGATTTTCTCTTGGATAGGAAATGCTAGTATTTCTGCAGGGCAGAGAAAGGAGATTAGAAAATGATGAGACTTTCTGTTTGATATTTTTTATCAAAACAGAGCAAGACTTTCATGAAACAGAACAGTTCATGCTGTCATTTTGAGCTTAACATTATGTCTCCCAGCTTCTTAGGTTTTATTTGAAAATATTTCTTTTCTAGAAATTTCATCATTAATTTGCATCTTTGTTGCTGCCTTGTCTCTAGAAGGGTGGAATTCAGGTGGCTGTTGGAGACTGTGTCTCTGCTGGTGCATCTGCAACTGCCCAACTTGAAGGATGTGCGGTCCTGCTAGGTGAGAAGTTGGACGATCCTGTGCTTTCTAAGCCACAGGCCAGAGGAAATGCAAGTGCCTTGAGAAAATACACCATCAAAAGCAAATGCAAATTCAAGTAGTTTAAACTTTATTCTTAAAATTTATTTATTGTAGTGAAAACATCAAAGTTTGAGGAGGAGCGCTAATGGTAAAAGCAGGTCTGAAAGAAACTTCCTGACCAAGACGACTATGAAGACACTGTATGACTGAGAAATTTGAGGGTACCAGATGGTTTTCCACAAGTTGTGATTCAAATTTTTGCTACAGGGCTGTAACAGTTTAGTCAGCTTCATTTTCAGGTCCTGAATGGTGCCCTGCACTACTTTCCAATCACAATACACATGTTCATTGGTTTATATGGAGACTTAGATCTGCTCATTGAAGCTTTTAAGAGAAAATATAGTGGTATTTCAATGGGTCTTATTTCAACTAAAATTTCTGGGTTTCTTCCAAAGTACAATTTTCCCCAATTTAAGCTAGCGGTACTCCAGTAGATGCATGATAAAAACTCAACTGTGTTACTCCACTATAGCTAGATTTACTCTAGTAATTGCATTGGCCCAATTCCTTTTTTATTAAACTCAAATGGAAAGAAAATAATTAGATCTGATAGCTATCATATAAGAGATTATTCTGAGGGTGAAATAATTAAACTGTAATTGTAGTAAATTACGTTTTTCATTAAAATTGTACGAAATTTGTTAAATGATTAGCTAAAATGTTTAGGGTATTTGAAGTCCATTCAGATTTTTGATTCTGCAGGCAGATCAGAGGAATTTACATTCCATGAATATATGTTTGGATCCTGCACTATCTCATGCTATCAATACCAAATTGTTTCCCAGCTTGTTTGATTTTACCAAGTATCATTCATTAGTGATAGTGCTACAAAATGTGTAAGATAGTTTTCCAAAGATGAAATGGACCTGCTGCACTGCAATCTAAAACCTGTTTGGATATTTACAATCAATCTCAGTGGCTCATTTACTGAGGGAGCAATTTTTTCTATCTATACGGTTAATCCCTTTATTTTATCTGTCCTGCTTTTAGAACTATCTCCTCCAGAATTGCTATTGCAAAGAGATGCTTGTCTGCTTTGAGTAGGGATGATGTTACACCCTCAATGACTCTGCAAGTGATCTGTGACTGTGCCCCAGTCACACTGGTCACTGTAGAACATGCCTGAATATCCTGAATTTGCTTTTTTGCTTCCTTTGGTTTCCAAAACCACTGAATTCACAGCATGTTCGGCTTACAGAAACATTACCCAAGTCCTGTTTTTTTAGCACATAATTAATCTCCTAAAGAACATTAAACCACCAACCTCCAGGTTACCGAAAGTTCTTGTCTATATGACATGAACATGTAGAAAGGTAAAAGGGAGAGAGTTGCATGCATCAGGTAATTTTTAGCGTAAATAATTAAAATCTTTCCTGATGGCAACAAGGGTTACAGGGAAAATGCTGAGTCTGTAAGAGCAAGTTCTCCACAGCTGCAAAACACGATACGGGAAGACTTTGAGCATAAACCCTCCTGGTACAGACTGCTGTGGAGAACTGACAAGCCATGACAGTGCATAGACCATGTGGAAAGATAGATGGAAACGCTTTAGACAGCATTAGCCTTGAAAAAGAAGTAAAGTTTGACTCAAGGAGGACCTTCTAAACCAATTGGGAACAGCAGTGTCTTAAGGGTAAACTGAAAGCAACCAAAGTACTGCATTGCATGAACATCCAAATAGACATTCACCTTCAGAACATCCTAAGGAGCTGTAAAAAGAGCTATTGCACACACAGGCACTGCTTGGGAGGGGATGGGAAGGGGATGGGGATGGTGTCAAGCCTAAGGTATTTAAAGGGTAGGTGCAGGATAAAGGAATGAAGAGATTTTCTATTATTCAAAGCTCATGAGTTAGTTAAGAGGCTGCATTTCTGTCTGAGACCCCTGGGTGTGGACTGCCTTGCTGGAAACAACCAGTCATGTGCCTTTTCCAGCTAGCTAGCAAAAAACCAGATGACTAATGGGCTGCTGAATAGGGGGCACTCTAATGGTACATCTCTACAGGTTCCTTATTTGACCTTTGAGCTACAGCCTCATAGTTTCTTCTATGTTCTTCCAGCATTAAAGCTACTGTATGCATCATGAAACAAATCACTACCAGAAGAATGGTAAAACTTAGACTTGTCTTTTAGAGACTATGTTTTATAAAGACTATTTCTCTAGAATCACAATTTCAACATTAGTTTGGCTTTTCTAGGGCAGAAAAATGCATGGCATTTCAATCCTGTAACAGCACCCAGCTTTTGGTCATAGGGAGCCTAGTTTTTGCCTTAAGCTTTTCAGAAAGTGAATTTCTTTGTATGCAACCTCCTAAAAACTGAATAATTGTTGCTTTGCAGTAAAAAAAAAAATTAATCCTTTTTTTCAGAGGAAAGAAGATCATGCTGAGCCACTGCAGGGTGAAGGTAAAATTGGTTAACAAGAATTTGTAGAGAAGAATAATAGCAATGGAGAAAACAACCTTCTTAAAGGATACTTCAGAGTTTGTGTGTTGAGAGCAGGACTGAGGCTTCTCCACCATGTTTTACAGACTGTGTGTGGGAACTTCATTTCTTCTGTGTCACTTGGGCCCCAGGAGCTGTCACAGGGCACTGGGAAGGGGTGTGTGTGTAGGTGTCTGACTGGCTCCAGAGCCTCTTTCTAGTCTGAAGTGCTTAATGTTGATGCAGCAGTGTACCTGGCACAAGCACTCAGCAAGATTTATATCGGCCAGCTCAAGGAACCTATGCTGACAACATCCTAAAACTGCCAGCCCGTTATGTTTCTTTAGCAAACAGAGTTGGAAAACAAAACTAGGGCCAATCAAAAATGGGAAAAGTTGTTAATGAAATGTAAGATGCAGTATCATTCAGGAACCACTGAGAGAAGAAGGTCTGCCCTGTTGAGAGAGTATTCGTCAGGCAAAGATGGCAGTTTACTTCAAGATTCTAATAGTTACATTTAATGTATTTGTATATGTTCATTTATCCTACAACTGTAGAATGTTATTCTCATTTTTAAACAACAGCATTAGATGATGATATTAACAATTCTTTTGACAGTGTAAAAGTTTGAAGGGAAAATGAAAACACTTCCTGGCAGAACTGAGCAAAATTATGGCAGAGGGAGATGAAATAGTAGAACACAAGATATCTGATATTTATGGTGACAGTTTTTGTCCTCTGGGCCTGGCATCATTCTGCAGAAAGTTTAGAGTTGTGTTTCTCCCTCTTTTTAAAACTATATTATACTGTGATCAAAGACATTTCAAACTGCTAACCCTCCAAATTTGAAAGCCACCATAAATGGATGACAGAGAAATGTCAATCTCACATTCTTATAGTTTCCTCTGTCATTGCTATTCCTTGGTAAAAATTAAAAATCTTTGATGAAAAATAATTTTAAGCTTTTGAAATTAAATGAAGCTTATTAGATCACTATCACACTTCATGATAATTTAGTCACAAATGCATTCCTTTTGCAGAAGTAGTAATTGAGGTTATTATTTTCTTTGGGTTTCCATATATTGTGTCACTGTATGAAAAAAAAGAATTTTAATTCTTTTATTTATTTTTTTTCCAAAGCCATCTGTAAAACAGCACTAAAGCTTTAAAAAAACCCACAGAAAATTGGAAGCATTGGGCAATGGAAAATTGGATTTTTAGGTTTTCCCTGTGCAGTAACTAGGATTTCATGCTTGGTCTGATGAATAATTCCCTGCCTTTTTAACCCATTTTGGGAAGATTTACCACTCTGAAGAGCCAGATGCTGTGGAACAGGGGATCTTAAATTGATTCAAATTAATAATTTAGTCTTTTAAATGGATTTAAAGAAACACTAACACAAAGTTTTCACATTTTTCATAATGATGAAATGTTGAATAAGTTGGTGTGCTATTGCATTTTTTCTGTTTGAAAGTTTCTTTATATTTCTGTTTCTATATGACATCTAAATGTCAAAATGACCCAATGTTACTCCTTCAATGATGCTTATAAACTTGTACAAGCAACAGAAAGGATCTTTCTGAATAATACAGAAAGATGATTTGTTTTTATGTCAGTGTCAAAATTCAACCTGCCTTAACACAAATAGTATTAAGATTTTACTGGAGGAATCTAACTACCTACTTACCACTTAGTTTGGTGTAGTCACTGAAAACCGGCACATTTTAATTTTTCAAAAAATGTGCAATTTTGTTAAGATGGAATTCATGAAGTGATCTGAATATCTTCCTTTTCTAAATGCAATTGGTGTCTATATTTCTATGTTAGGCAAAAGTTTACTGCTGAGAAATGCTATGGTAGATGTTCATCACTTTTAATTTTTATTAAATTGTATGTTACTAATGTTACCATTATATGTTGGTTGTTAGTTCATCTATTTTCATTTCAACTGCCAAAACATTTTACATAGGAAGATTGCTTTCCTTATTCCAATTTTCTGAATGGAACAACTCAAGAGTCAGAAATGTGTCTTGAATTTGAAACGGCCACATGCAGGACCAGTGACTCTGTGTTCAAAACACTGTCAGTCCAAGACTATGCACACAAAATATACTTTTAACACATTTGAAAGTTCAAGGAATTTCATTATATAGCGGGGGATGACAAGATTTTGTGCAGGGGTGGTCACTGAATGACAGTTTTTGTTCTCAGAATCCAATCCTGCATTCTAAAGTGGTGAGGGAAGAGACTTTCTCAAGTCGTAACCCTACTAACTTCTCATTTACACTCTTCAAGTTGAGAAAGGATAATTAATTCAGGTGATCAGGTTTCCAAACATCCTATACTGGAAAGAGGAATTTGGGGGAAATTTGCCAGTAATCCTTACTGACTGTTAGGTAAATGATACTTCTCAAGAATGTCATACCAAAACTCTGAGTGCCTTTGATTGATGGTGGTGTTTTCTTTTTACTTTTCTTTTTCTTTTTTTCTTTTTCTTTTTCTTTTTCTTTTTCTTTTTCTTTTTCTTTTTCTTTGGCTCTTTCCTTTTCCTTTTCCTTTTTCTTTTCCTTTTCCTTTTCCTTTTCCTTTTCCTTTTTCTTTTTCTTTTTCTTTTTCTTTTTCTTTTTCTTTTTCTTTTTCTTTTTCTTTTTCTTTTTCTTTGGCTCTTTCTGTTTCTCTTCCTCTTTCTCTTTCTCTTTCTCTTTCTCTTTCTCTTTCTCTTTCTCTTTCTCTTTCTCTTTCTCTTTCTCTTTCTCTTTCTCTTTCTCTTTCTCTTTCTCTTTCTCTTTCTCTTTCTCTTTCTCTTTCTCTTTCTCTTTCTCTTTCTCTTTCTCTTTCTCTTTGCTTTCTCTTTCTTTTGAATGGAGCAAAAGAAACCTTATAACAGGTATGTGACATGTTTCATATATTATTTCTTTCCTGGAAGTTGAGTCTGTGTCCTCCTCATGTATTTACTTAAAGATCAAGAGGTTTTCTAAGAGTGTGGGATAAAAACACCATTCTTCCATTTTCAAACTTTTTTCAAAACAAATATTTTGAACACTTTTGAGATACTTCAACTTCTGGAGATCACATGAGGTTCCTTCCTATCACACTAGAGTGTCCTTGCTGTCTTAAGAATGTACATTTCTTTTCTTAATTGCTTTCATACAAGAATTTACTGTCTTTGTGAGTAGTCTGGGTCTGTGACTTTCGGCAACTCTTTTCACTTGGCTTGGGAGTAGCCTTAATTGCCTCAAAACCAAGGCTTCAATGAGCATTTGATAATCAGAAACTATCTTTCTGAAAGACTTAGGGAGGTGAGGAGAGAGGAAATATCAAAACTTCTCTCGTGAGTGCATTCTATTTCTCAAAACTGCACAAGTCAGGATCTCTATGTAAACTGTCACGGGTAAACATCTGTCTCATGCATGAATATTGCCATGCTGGTGAATGTGGCAGAACAAATGAAATGTCCCCAAAGCTCTGAAGTGGTTATTTACAACACTCATTTAACAATAAGTTAATCCTTAAGACAAGGGTGTAGTGAACGTAGTGAACAGCTGGTGCTTATGGTATTTACTAAAGAACTTCAGAATAACATGTTCTGTCAAGGGCAATCTGATATATACACATACATAGAGAGGGGTTCATTTATGTGTCAGGTTACAAGACAGACAACCACCTGGAGAGCAATGCTCACCTATCAGTCAGCTTAAAGCTGTCAGTGAACAAACTTTTTGTGGTGGAAATTTAAAAGGATGGCTGTGGAAGAGCCCTGGATTATTAAGGGCTTGGAACCTAAACAGATCTCATTAAATCAGGAGCTTTAATAAACTAGACAAGCAAAATGTGTAGGAAGCAGTCTGCTTGGCTCTCCGAGGTGCTATGAGCTGTGGCTTGATGTGCTTTTCAGACCTAATGCTCTAAGCCAGAGAGCTGAAAATACTCCCCTTCCAGGCATACAGGGGGGCCTGATGCCCTGTCCTCCTCTGCTCTGGTTGTGAGCCATGTACCTGGCAGGTGCCACAATAGTATCAGCAGGCAAGGCTGAGCCCTGGGGTCAACCCCTCTGTACAGCATCATGGTGTCTTGCACTGAAAGGGTCCTTTTAAAGATGTTTTTCCATCCACACAGTTATGTCAGCTTTCAAAAATTATTGCCTAATTCACGTCCACAAAACCGACTGCACAAATTGCACCTGGGTAGCTTGGAGATACCTGTTCTGTAAGATGCAGTCAGACTGTGATTAGTACATTTTAGTCCTTGTAACAAGCTTGATGCTATTTTCCAGTGTCCACACTTTACTGTATTAATTCTTCACAGTGGTTATAACTCCCTCTTGCAAGGAAATCATGGGTGTGCAATCACTCTCCTTGCTTCTGTCAACCCCCATACAGTGCATGGCCCAGGAAAAAAGTGGGTCCCTAAGAGGCAGAATTGGAAAAGCCAAGATACAGCTTGTAACTGCTAAAATGCTGCATCCAAAGTTTTGGAGCTGGCAGGCCAGTTCCTCCTGCCTTTAGCTTGTCAGTGCAGATCTGGCACCTGAGAGGGCACGGATTTCAGTGCTTGCCAGTCTTACACTGAATAATGTGGCCACAACACATCATACCCTGGCCTTTTCCCCTTGCCATAGGGAAAACTTCCTGAAGCAGTGCTTTGTTGAACAATAGCCCGAGATGGAAGAAGGCTTAAAAACATGACCCTATGGCTCTCAGAACAGCAGAGGTGCCCAGCTCCAAATACATTACTTTGATGTATGCAGGTCAAAGAATGGTATTAGGAATCCCACCAAAAGCCAGTACCATGAAGAAATAGTGAAAGAATTTAGTGCTTTTTGAATAAGACAAGTGGAACTGCTTATGAAGCAAAGTTCCATAGGCTGTCATGGAAGCATTTCTGTTTCTTACTGATAAAGGTCTTGAGCCATAACTGACATATTTCTGCATGAAAATATAACTTTTTTTGTTAGGAGGGATCCTCCCTGACCACTGAGAGGTGGGCCTGGAAAGGTCTGCCCTGCTAGTTCACCTCCTCATAGACAAGGGAGAGTGATTTGGTAAATCCAGACAAGACATGGTAACCACAGCAAGCTGGATGAATATTCACACAGTTAGAGTCAGCTAATTGTTAGCCCAGCTAATTGTTAGAAGAACTTAGCCCATACTTGCTCTCCAGGGAGTAGAAACTAAACTGTGGTTTTATATTCTTGATTGCTGCTGGATTCATATGGTCTGGGTTAGATGTAACTGCTGCTTGAAGAGGGGCTGTGTGCTTTTACACAATTTTGTTAGGGATACCCCCTTCCACTTGTACTCAGCTGTGTCATGGGGCAGGAGACTTCAGATAAGCTAGGATATTGACTGCCTCGCTCTTGCACAGCTGGCTCCTTGCATCCTGTACATGGACAAGGGGAGCCAGAAATCAGCATTACAGTGGACTGGTTTTCTGTGCTGGGACATGAGAACGAGAGGTCAGTGCTAACGGAGGGGGGTGATACTCTGCTGACCTACCCTCCATTTACGTCTGCAAAAACACTACTTAAAAAGCCCCATCCAGTACTGAATAGAATTGTTTGGGAACACAGAGTGGTTTGATTTCTTGCTAAAACCCATCTAGACAGTTTCACACTGGGCTCTAATGCTCTTGGTTCTTATAAATGAAGCTCTGGGGAATGAGAAAGATGTTCTCAGAGAACAAGCTTCAGACTAATTTGTCATCTAGAGCCAAGACTGAGTGACTGAAAGGCTCATTTTCCAATTCAGATGTCTTCAATCCCTAGTGAGCAATTGTGGCTCTAAGTAAATCAAAAGGCATATTATTAGTAGGTTAAGTAAAAGCAGAACTCTATAGCCCGTGATATAATATCACAAAAGATGTCATTTTGAAGAACTAAAAATTCTTTATTCTTTAGCTGACAGCAAAAACTTCTTTATCTGTCTTAATAGCAGACAATTAAAACAACTGTCTCCCGTTGCAGAAAATAACCCACTCAGAAGAAATGGAACAATTTACAGGTTCTTTAATAATATTTAATGCTAAAATAGTGTATTATAATGCTGTGGCTGAAGCAGCTTTGCTGGGAAGGGCCTGGGAATCCTAGTGGACAGACAGTTGATCATGAGCCTGCAATGCATTCTTGTGACAACAGTGGCCAGCAGCATCCCGAGCAGCAGAAGGGCAGCACATTTCTAGCAGGTGAAAGGAGATGATCCTTCCCATTTACTCCTGGAGCACCCGGAGCACCTGGAATGCTGGGTCCAGTGCTAGACTTCCCAGCACAAGGGAGACATGGATATACAAGTCAGTCTAGCAAAAAGCCACAGAGACAACAAAGGGCTTGGAGGATCTGACATACGAAGAGAGACTGAATGAATGGGGACTGCTCAGTCTGGAGAAGAGGAGGCTCAGGGAGAATCTTATCAATGAATATGAATATCTGATGTGAGGAGTAAAAAATATGGAGCTGAGCTCTTGGTGGTATTCACTGAAGGAACAAGAGACAATAACCACACATTGAAATACAGGAGGTTCTGTCTGAACACACCAAAAGATATTTTTACTGTAAGGGTGGTTGAACACTGGATCAGGTTCCCCAGAGATGTTGTGGGTTCATTGAGAAATTCAAAACCCAGTGGATACAGACTTGGGGTACCTCCTCTAGCTGAGCCTGCTTAAGCTCAGGGGGTGAAATAGATGGTCTCAAGATGTGCCTTCAAAACTCAGTGGTTGTGTGATTCTGATTTCTTTTGTATGGAAGATTTTTTGTGTGTGTGTGCATGGAGATAACTATGTAGGTCCAGGATCCAAATAATGTCTTATTACTTTGATTATTAGCTCAGGAAGAATGTAACAAGTGTGTCATTAAGACCTAAAAGCCTTTACTGTTTTTTGGTTTTTTTAAAATATTGGTTATTTCTTTCCTTTAATGCTTGGGAAGATACCCTGCAGGAAACTGGCTATCATAGCTTGGCTTGGCCAGGTTGTCAAGTAGTTCTAATGTAACACTGCTGTGACCTACATGCTTTTGGAGTGAGGGAGAACATTTCAGGAAGGGAAAGTTCAGCAGAATGACATTACTTTTATAAGTGCCATATTCTTTAGTCTCTTAAAGGATTTAGAAGGATTTAGAGCCCAAAACTGCAGCTTGAAGTATGCACTGGAAAGGAAGCAGGCAACTTAAGATAAATGGAGATGGGATAATGAGAGGCATCTCTCTTGCATTTGGTTTTCTCAGACCCTTCACCTAACGAGAAGCATATAAAATACCATTTAGACAAGCTTTTATTATGAAGGAAAAGATGTCACTTTTCTTCATGTTTCTGTATCCTGTAACTTAGACCACCAGTTAAATCTGGTTTCTCTTGATTAACTTCAGAGCGTGTCTCCTCTAACATCTGTAAGAGCTTTTCTTTAGAGAGTGTTGAAACAAACACACATTTGTTGGGAAGATGAGATTCAGACTAGGTAGAATGGCTTATATCCAGTGATACAGTGCAGCCTGATATGAATGTACTGACAAGTGCTGCAATAGGCCACAAGCACAATCAAGAAATCCTTCAATACTTCAATTACCAATATTTTTCTTGACTTCAAATCATACCACTCTATCTTGCCTATAAATCATGAGGCCTGAAAAGAAAGAACTTGCTAGATAACTTGTGAATATCATGCATATTATCTACTAACTAGTGCAATCAGACATCCAGGGTCTAAATGTCTTAAATCATAATACAGTCAGGTGAGCATTTAAATGTTTTTAAACTGGGAAAATACTTGTTTTACCTCTGAAACCATCAGATTCAATAGCTTAATTACAACCTGTAGGCACAATCAATCTGTCATGAAGCCTTGCCATGCTTCTATTTCATTGCTCATCTGCTCTTCTCAGCTCAGGTACCACAGAGCTTTCACCGCACTGCTGCAATCAATATGTTGATGAGGATAAATAAACAATAGAATGTAACAATAATTTGCAGCCCCAGTCCTTGCAATGCTTTTAAGCTTATTGAATTTCATTACAACAGTTTTTACTTTCAGGTGGCAGTACTTTCAGAGTGAATGGTGAATGTCTTGACTCAATAATTTCAAAGAAAATATTCTGTTAATATAGTAAATCCATGCAGAAATTTCATTCATTCCTGGCACTATATGGTAGATAAATTGAACTTTGGCTACTTTCAAGTTTGTTTCCCAAATGGGGAGAGAGACAGCAACATAATGATCAACCTTCCGTGTTTCTAAACTTGCAATAAGGCTCATTAGAAAACCAAAGATCATTATTTGTGTACTCAGTGATTTTTGTAAGGTTTTCTAAGATCACATGTTCATGTCAACAAGGTTTTTTTTTTGAGATTTTGGCCAGAGCACACATATTGGCACTGTAAGGCTGTATTTCTTCAGAGAGGATGATGAAATTGTTTTTCTTCACTCGAAGAGCAGCACTACAATGGGTCTTTCAACACCTGCAGGTTGTTAATGATGCATCCAGAACACTGAGTTCCTCAGAGATGTCATTACCTGTACATCACTCCAGAGTCTGACCAATCAAGCTGCTTTATCTTCTGTCTCTCAGATCACAAATTTCATTAGGTTAATTTACATAAAAACATGTTAAACAGCATAAGCTTTCTGTATGTTTTTCATAAAACAAAATAAATTGTGATCTCCAACTTTAATTTTTTATAACAAAGGCCTTTTGGGAACCATCTGCTTCGAATGTGTCCCTATCATAAGCATAATGCTTGCAAACACAGCTCTGAGGAAGCCGTTTTGCACACACCATTATTAACTGAAAGTACAATTACATGACTGACTTGTTTTCTCTGGAAATCATAATAACAATTGAGTCATGCTTTGTTCCTGGAAACCTCCTGGCTGTGAATTCACCTCATTAAATCTGCCTGTTATTTTACTGTCTGGTAGATTTGGTTTGAACCACGCTGGCCACATTAAAGACATTTTGCTGTAACTTACTGATATGCTTGGTGCTACAGCAGTGATTTCATTAATTTGTACTCTAAGCAAAGACTGTTATTTGTGGAGAAAAACAGACAGCTGTGGTAAATCCACTGTTTATCTTAATGGGAAAATCCTATTCCTTTCATGTGTATTTTTCCAATAGAGTGCATGGGATCATTGTGAGCATAAGAATTTCACTCACTTGTTCTCAAATCATGTTCTTCCCCTCTCTCCTTGCACCTGATATTTCATAAGTGAGTGAGACATTGGGGATCTTCTCATACAGATTGTACATACATTACTTGCAATGTCGTTCCTCTGGGTCTCATCCAGCCTTTGTGAAATCAGTGATATTACCTGGATATGAGCTGGGGCAGAATTTGTCCCAGCATGTGTAAAAGGTTATGAAGCATTTTATAATCCTTTTGCCCAAGTACTGCTACACTAAAAGTCAATTGGGTTGCCTTCTGTAACCATGTGAATTATTGACTGAAAACAAATGACAGCCACTGAAATCTAGGAAAACCTATTAAAAATTCATCAGTCACTTCTAACCTTTTTTTTCCCAGTACGTGGACTGCAGCAAGATCTTGTGCAAGAATATAATAGAAATGCTGTTCCTTAGCTCTCCCATGTGTTTCTGTTGACCTCTAAAGTGGTCATGATACTTGAATGAAAAACAGAAGATATTTATAGTAAATAGAAAGATACATCCTTTTGGGCATTCGATGGAGGAAAGTGGGTTCATCACACAAAATTAGAGTTATTACAACATCTTCATTGTCAGTGTTTAGGGGACCATGAAGTCCTGCTTTAGTATCATTATTTAAGGAATGGAAGAGAAAAATTATTTCATGTCTTACTGGAAGGAAGAAAAAAGCAATACTGCTTAGTTTGTAAAGAAGGCCTTTCCTGATATTTCTATCTAAATGCAGATTTTCAGTTTTCATCTCTGTACAATCTATGTAAGAAATCCCTCAAGACAAGGATGCTGAAAATAAATGAATATTTAAATTGAAAAGTTTTTTTCTAGAAGGAAGACAAATTTCTCAAGTAAGTTCTGCATCACTTTAGCAATGAGTTGAGCTTTCTTTATCTCCATGAAGCACTGAAAATGTGCAAAAGATGAAACAGGAAAAAAAAGACAAGCCTAGGATTGTGTTTGAAATGTGATTCTTCATTCTTGTCTACTTCTGCAAACACAAAAGCAGAGAACTCCTTCCAGCATTTAAACAAGACAGACTCATTTTCCCTGAGGTTAGAGTTTCTTCCAGTTATGGGATAGCTAGTATTAGTAACTCTGTTTAAATTGCTCTCCATTTTTGAAAGGATTTGGAGAGTAGTTTTACTTTTCTACAAGAGGAAAAATTAAAGCCACCTGTAGGGTGTAGGGAACTCAAGCAGGAAGAACAAGTTTCCAATATAGTGGACTTGACACAGTGTTCAGGATGTCTGGAATTGAGCTTTATGACTTTGGTGAAAGGAGGTTTCCTCCAAAAAACAAATCAAACAAATCCATTAGCTAAATAGAGAATTTTCTTTTATTGATTGGTGGGTTGACCGTGGCTGGCCACCAGGTGCCCACTAAAGCCACTCTCTCCTTTTCTCCTCAGCTGGACAGGGGAGAGAAAATGTAATGAAAGGCTCATGGGTCAAGATAAGGACAGGTAGAGATCACTCAGCATCAGTTACTCGGTTACATCATTCATTTACTCTCATGCACAAAACAGACTTGACTTGTGGAAATTAGTTTAGTTCATTACCAATCAGATTAGGCTAACGAGAAATAAACTCAAATCTTAAAAACACCACTTACCACTCCCTTCTTCCAGGGCTCAACTTCACTCTCGATTTCTCTCCTGCTTCCATCTGAGTGGCGCAGGGAAATGGGGCTGCAGTCATTTCATCACACAGTGCTGCTGCTGCTTCCGCCTCAGGCGCAGAACTCCTCACACCCTTCTGCTCCAGTGCGGGGTCCCTCCCATGGTAGATCATCCTCCACTAATTTATTCAATGTGAGTCCTTCCCACAGGCTGCAGTTCTTCACAAGTTCTTCCCTTCTGCAAGGTGCCGTCCTTCAAGAGCAGGCTGCTCCAGCATGGGTCCCCTGTGGGGCCACAAATCCTACCAAGAAACCTGCTTTAGCATGGGCTCCTCTCTCCATGGAGTCCCAGGTCCTGCCAGGAGCCTGTTCCAGCACAGGCTTCCCGTGGGATCACATCCTCCTTTGGGCATCCACCTGGTTTAGTGTGGGCTCCCTCAAGGGCTGCAGATGGATCTCTGCTCCTCCATGGACCTCCATGGGCTGCAGGGGCACAGCTGCTTCACCATGGTCTTCCCCATGGGCTGCAGAGGAATCTTGGCTTTGGTCCCTGCAGCACCTCCCCCTGCTGCTGCTGCACTGACCTGGCTGTCTGCAGAACTGTTTCTCCCACATATTCTCACTCTATGGCTGCAATTTTCTTCTGCAAAGCAACTTTTTTCCCCTTCTTAAATCTGTTATCTCAGTGGTGCTACCACCACTGTTGATGGGCTCAGCCTTGGCCAGTGGTGGGTCCATTCTGGAGCCAGCTGGCTTTGGCTCTGCTGGACATGGGGGAAGCTTCTGGCAGCTTCTCACAGAAGCCACGCCTGTAGACCCCTTTTACCAAAACCTCACCATGCAAACCCAATACAAGTGCAAAGACATAAAAAGAGATTGACAGTGTTCTGAGAAGGAATTAAGATGACTTAATAACAACAATACAAATATTTCTATGTTGTTTTAGGATTTCCTGCAATAGTGCTGTAAAATAATTGTAGCCCCACAGAAGTTCTGTTGTCTTTTGTGTGGTGCCAAGGCCTGGGGTCTGGAGAGTATCTCAGATAGATTCCATTGAGAAAGTCAAGAGCATCTCCACATCTTAGCAGAATGTTGCCCTGGAGGCAGGGACCATTGTAAAGCAGGTATGGTTATGGGAAGATGAAACTATCTCATAAGTTCTGCTTTGCTTGCAAAAGTAGAATGTTTTTCTTGAAAAAACCACCAAATTAGGGATAAAGTAATTCTATGAGATGTGCGACACCGAGATTCACAGATGGTGCAAAATGACAGCTGAAGTTATCCCTCTTTTGTAGTGTTTGCAACTCTAGTTATTCCTCTCCGTATTTAAGAACCCAGAGAACACAAACAATGAATACTAAAAGCTTAAGATGAGACTCTAGTGTATTACTTCCTCCAAGATTAAGTTTGATTTCCAAGCTAAAATGAGATTATTTTTTTAAGTGAAGGTGAAGTGCTTAAAATTTTCTATGTGAAATCTGCAGACTATTATCCTAAATGGTTCATCAGAATTTAATACTCAGAATAATTTTTCTTTTTGTTAAAAGTACATCCAGTGTCAGTTTACCTAAAAGGTCGACAGTTCCTCAGAGTTTTGCGGTGTTTTCTTGTTTGCTGCTGATGTCTTTGCCTTGGATACTGGGCTAAGAACAGTGACAAAACCTTCTCCTTTCTATAATACTATTGCTTTTCTCAGTCCTACAGGTACTTGTTTTTTAGGACTGAGGAAAGCTACAAAGCAAGAAGCAACAAAAATAGTTCCTTGAGACAAAACAAAATGCATCTCTCTCCTTTAACATGTGGCATCAGTAGTATTACTGATTACATGGGCATTTTCTCTGAGCAGAGCCCAGCTTTAAAAATTCAAATATGGAAATACATATATACTTCTCTGGCTACAGGCATTTCTGCTCTGTTATATTTCAATCAATTAGTAGAAGTAGCATGAAGTCAGAACAAGCTGCTGGTGAAAGTATCTGTTTAATTATTAAAATAAGGTGAGTGAAAATCATGCATTCTCTAACTTGAGGAATCATTAGGTACTACTTAAAAAGAATTAATTCCTGCCTTGTAGCTATCATATTAATACCTCAGGCTGAATAGTTTATTAAAATATATAGATGTGAGTAAGAATACAATACAGTCTGCACCCCTGCACATTTGTCACAATGACTCAATGCTTACAGAGAGGCAGGAGTAGAATGTCTATTTACTTACGGTGGGATTATGTACTTAAAAAGATTCAACATAAGATGAGCACTATTTGCCACATCTGTTACGAAGCTACTCTAAACCATACAGATTTTCCTCATCTTAATCCCCTCCCATGGCACACACTTCACTTACTGTTAAAATAAAAAACTGAGCTCCAAGCATCTTAAAATTGTCTCTTAAAGGGCCTAAACTGTGCCACTGTTAGCTGACATGTTTCCCAGTCCATTTTTAACTGTTCCACTAGGATTTCTGTGAAGACATGGAAGTTAATGGTTTAGAAGCCTAAAAAAAAATGCAGTCTTCAAAAATCTTCTTCTACTGTTCTGAATTATGGAGTTTCCTGGGCTTTGTAACTTTCTCAGTATTTGACATTTAACACCTGCACATGCACTAACTGTTCTAAATTTTGAACAACTTGAAATCAGCCTTACACTTTATCTGGCTGTGGATTCAAGTGAGTGAGTGCTCTTTCCATGATAGCAGTGAACCAGCAGGCATCCTTGTGTCCATCTCCCATAGAAAGCCTTGCTGCAGGCACCATGGCAGTCATGCTATCCTGTGAAACAGCCTGGCTGTTACCTTTGTCACTCTTCCATGTGATAGCTCAGTGGGAAAACTTATGTCTGAACTGCAGGGATTCATAATTCACTGCCTCCTTTTAGGAGTATGCCTTTAACCCACTCCAGTGCTCTCGGGAGTGGGCCCCTCCCCTCATACTCTCTCCCTCCTTTCAATCAGCAAATTCTGCCCAGAAGAAAATGGCAGCACATCATGTCATACAGAAATATGTGGAACAGGGATATTGTCCTGAGAAATTTTCCAAGTTGTTTACATTGCAGTACTAAAGTTCACATTTCACATTAGGACATCCTCAGAATGTTATTATCTTGTGCTACTAGAAAGAATAACATAACCGCCATTGCAAAGGGGTATTTTGATATAATCATGAATCATAGGAATTCTTACCTACTACTTGGATATCTGAAAGTGTAATAAAAAGATCAGAAAAATTAGCTATAGAAGAAGTACTGATCACTACCACCATGTGATTTAAATACTGCTTTGTACTTCTTGTGTTCTGTGTAGGTTTCTTATATCAATAATTTCCAGTGCAGTAATACCAGCATGCAGCTGTCCTAAAATTAATGAATGTGCTGATTCCAGTGTGTCCAAGGTACAGAAGCTGTCTTTTATTTTACAACAGAGCATTTAAACTTTACACTGTCTTTGCAGCAAAACAAATCGTTTCTGCGTGAGATTCCTTTTCAAAATTGTGTGTCATGCTGAAATATCAATAGAGCAGTAAGTATGACCTTTGTCGCACATCAAAATTTATTTCATGAAAAAATCCACCCAGCAGCAGATGGCATTTGGATATAAACAGATTTTGAAGTAAAGTGCTTTTGCTTAGTCTGATATACTTAATATATGTAAAGCAATTTTCTTGAGGCAGTGCAGTATGGTTCAGAACAACTTGATATTTCAGAAATTTCCAAGTGATAAGCCTCAAATAGATCCCTCATGAATAAGAGGCAGGGTCTTTGCAGAAACCTTGCAGACATCCTGAGCCACACGATGCAAGGAAGGAGGGACAGCTGGAGGCTTGAATGAGTGCTGGCTGGATACTCCCAAGATGGGGAAAGATGGAGATTTCTGACTTCTGACTGAGGAGCAATGTTTCTTGTGTGCTTTCAAATTTGAACTTGCAGTATTAGTAGAGTGCCCTAACAGACAGTGGAGAGGATCAAGCCCCACCAAGACAAACTCCAGAAACCTACTGGGCCTGAACCAAAAGTCAGCACCAGGAGGAAGTGGTTGGTAAGGACGGATGCAGGGAAACATCAGCTTAAGCAGGCTTGTTGTCACTGGAGGTTTGGTGCTTTCTGGAGGACAAGATTTACCATGTTGTAGAGGCTGCTAATGTTTGTCCAACCCTTTATGTCATGTTGCTCAACATGGACACTAACAACACTGTCCAGGACCATGTGGAGCAAATAGAGAGAGCTTATAGTGAGCTCTGGAGGAAAACGGGAGACACACGGACTCAGCTATTTCCTCCTTAATCCTTCAGGTCATGGAGAAAGGCTGAAATGGGAGTGGGTGTACCTTGCAAGTTAACAGCTGGTAGCATCCTTAGTGTTGCAGACAGTGTCTTTGCTTTTATGACCATGGTGTTTCGTTTTTGTTCAGAAGAGAAATGGCAAACTAGTTGTTAGAGGTCTTTCAGTACTCGAATGGAGCCTACAAGAGAGCTGGAGAGGGACTTTTTACAAGGGCATGCCACTACAGGACCAGGGGGAATGTCTTCAAAATGAAAGAGGGTAGATTTAGGTTACGTATTAGGAAGATATCCCTTACTGTGACGGTGGTGAGGCACTGGAACAGGTTGCCCAGAGAAGTTGTGGATGCCCCATCCCTGGAAGTGTTCAAGGCCAGGTTGGATGCTGTTTTGAGCAACCCAGTCTAGTGGAAGGTGTCCCTGTTCATGGCAGGAGGGTTGGAACTAGATGATCTTTAACCTCCTTTTTAACCCCAACCATTCTATGATTCTATGAAAGTGAAGGATAAGATGTTTAAGCATAGATTGTTAGACAATAGCCAGGGAAATACAGTAGGAGGTAATGGTGGGTAATAACACCCACAGGCCAAAAGCATCCCTGTGTTGACTGCTGTATTTTTATGGACTATCACCACAAAAATCAAATAATGAATGGAATTACTCAAAAGCTGCCCAACAGAAAAGCATCTACCTGAAAAACGACGTCTACAAACAGCATGCTCAAAGCAGCAAAATGTCCTCCAAATTGTCAAGAAAAGTCCTACACTCCTCTTTGAGTGCAAAGACACTCAATGTTTTGACACTACTCTAAATGGTCCAAGCATTCATCAAAGAGAAATATGCCGTGGTTCAGGGAGATATTTATTTTTTTCTATCTAACTGGTTCAGAATAGCTGAAATGAAAAGCTGCCATCAAATAGTTTTTGAAGAGGAATTACTTTTGTGTATGTTCATTTTACACTTCACACATTTTGAAAAACCTTCCTCAGAGCAAATACGATCTTTCATAGGCACTACATGGCTTTTGACTGTTAATCCATTCTAGGCCATATGTGTTATTAGTAATGACATAACCAATGACACTGAAACAAAGAAAAAATAAATTACTGATTTTGATACAATATGGAATATAACATGACTCCCTGCAACAATATCTCCTTTAGAGCATTAGGGAAGGTTTGAGGTGAGTTTGAGAGTGCTGTGACTTGGGGAAAGATTAACAAAATAGAGCTGCTAGTCATTCTTCCACAAAGTGATAGTTAGTAAGTAAGTTAGTAAGTGTCAGCTTGGTCCTATGTGAGAGGAACCAATTCAATTTTTGCCTCAACATTGTGCTCTGTTTCTGACACGGGGTAGAAGACTGCCATGTTCAGGAGGCAGCTAGGAAAATAGAGGGGAGCCCTGACTCCAGGAAGACTTCACCCGATAGCCAATCAGGAGAGAGAAAACTTCCACAACTCAGCTGCAACTGACCCCCCCCTTTGCAGGTGGAGCAGATCCCTGGATGCCTGGGAAAAAAATGCCCAAGAAATCAGGCTGTGGGAGGGGTCTTAGTATATAAAGGAAGTTAACTGCGTGATGAGGGGCCCACCATTTTTTTTGGTTTCTTGGGAGCGGGAGCTCGCCCAAAAGTTCAGCTTGGCCCCCTCCCCCCCGCTCACCTTTTCCTCTCTGCGGTCCTGCTTCTTTCCTGCCTTTATTCCTGTCCGCACCCCTGAGGCAGCCTGTCGCCACGACGATCGGCTCTGGCCGCTGCCCGCCCCTGTTCCGTGCCGACGGAAGGGACACGCAGCCCGCCTCTGGTTGGAAGTGGCGCCCAGCTGGCCACGGGAGCCACGCAGCCTTGCCGCGCCTCGCAGCACACACACTCCACTTGCCAGGCAGATGCCGACTGGGCACTCCAGGCTTCTAGCAGTAACATTCTGTCCCTGTCTTCTGTCCTTTTCTCTGTCTCTCTTTTCCCATCTCTGCTCTCTTTTCTATCCCCCTCCAGTAGGAGCACTTATCTTTCTTTAATTAATAAACAGTTCTCAGATATAATATTGCTGCATATGCACTTTATTTCGTCCAAGAAATCTACCAGAAAGAATCCTTCCTGACTCCCCTTACAGAGGGACGGGACACTGTCAGAAATTACATTGTGTGTTAGAAACAATTACAAGGAAAACAATATCAATATCACACTCAGGTTAATCCTCTTTTTTTGGTCCCCTAAAAGTGGCAAGGCACTCCTTTAGTGTGAATTGCCATGTCCTCAGAATTACTATGTACAGCTCCATCTTTTGGTTCTTGCATTCCACGATTATTACATTTACATCTGGAAGGCAGAAGGAGGAAGACTTGTAAATCATATATGTTCGTGGACTTAGGAAATTCGTCTTGTTGGGAATGGCGAGTTTCGTAAGCTATTTGAAAGGCATGTCAAGTAAACGAAATAACTATCAGTTTTAATTAGCATTCCTGCAAGATATAATGCTCTCTACCTGAAGCTGAGTGACATCAAAAGATATGAAATTCTTTCCTCCCTTTGATGTTTTTCCCCACATAGAACACTTCTCTCATCCATGCAAATCTTACGCCCATTTCATAAAGCAATCGAAGGATACGGATGGGAAACAATCCTTGGCAAAGGTGTACCTAAATAGTCATGAACTGAATTACTGTTAAGAAGAATATTTGAACACAATAAATAACAATATTGTCCACATAGCTTTGGATTGGTTAATTCTCAGATGATCTGTCATGAGAACACATTTTCAACATACTTACATTCAAAATGGCGTGCATTTAAATACAAGCAAAGACACAAATGCACGCAATTATTTGCTGTCGTTTTTGAGGACACAACCCAAAGATGTGTTTTTCACATGTCTAAAGGGAGAATGAAATGCAGGTTCATCCACATATCAATGTGAAGCTACCATAAAAATTTCTGTAATGAAAATTTTCAGTACTATGTGGTTTTACAGATGTTTGATATTGCAATATGCATATAT
Organism: Amblyornis subalaris; assembly: GCA_018881555.1. Lineage (NCBI taxonomy): Eukaryota > Metazoa > Chordata > Aves > Passeriformes > Ptilonorhynchidae > Amblyornis > Amblyornis subalaris. The sequence goes on along the minus strand of JACAXG010000002.1, from coordinate 4,838,163 downwards.
TAAAATATCCCCCCAAGGATTCTATTTAGAATTACTGATATACAATATAACAGTAAGTAAATCAAATGACTTGTTGTCTATTTTTAATAGTAAAAAAATAAACACAGGCAGCTCACTGTAGGTTGTGTTTCAGGAAAAAAATAATTAAAAAAAAAAGAGACACTCAAGGAGCTTACTTCTATGTGTCATTTCCATAAAATTTATTGGGTTTTTCAAGGAGAAAATCAAAGACTTCAGAATGGAACATACAGGGCTGGGTTTATGTTGATTTCCTTGTTTGGGTTTTTTTTTTGGTTTTGTTGTTTGTTTTTTTTTTAAATTTTATGATCTATGAATATCTAAAAAGATGGGAAAAATAATCAAATTAATATTCTTCCAGTCCTGCCCTGTGCTGAAGGAGTTGGTTCCCTTTTGGAGAGCAGGATGTTAGAAACCATGTTGGTTAAGCTCATATTTTGCCATGTCTTCCTTGGTTTCTACTGCTACTATTCTCTTCTGCTAGTATTCTGTCAGTCTTGTTCGAATTAAGTCTCAGTGAGTGAATTCTCATGGCAGGCAGGACCCATCTCACAAGTGTGGAGAGCCACATGGAAATACTCTTCTGCTTCCCAGCTCCTCCCAGAGCCAGCCAACCTGTGCCTCTTCTACACAGGGCATCCACCTTGAGCCCTGTCTGCAGTTTCGGGCACCAAAGTGTAAGAAAGACATTAAACCATTAGAGAGTGTCCAAAGGAGGGCAGCAAAGATGGTGAAGGATCTAGAGGGGAAGCCATGTGAGGAGCGGCTGAGGTCACTTGGTCTGTTCAGCCTGGAGAAGAGGAGACTGAGGGGAGACCCCATTGCAGTTACAACGTCCTCATGAGGGGAAGAGGAAGGGCAGGCACTGATCTCTGCTCTGTGGTGCCCAGTGACAGGACCCGAGGGAATGGCCTGAAGTTGTGTCAGGAGTGGTTTAGGTTGGATATTAGAAAAAGGTTCTTCACCCAGAGGGTGGTTGGGCACTGGAACAGGCTACCCAGGGAAGTGGTCCCAGCACCAGCCTGACAGAATTCAAGAAGCATTTGGACAATGGTCTTAGGCACATGGTGTGACTCCTGGGAATGGTGCTGTTTAGGGCCAGGAGTTGGACTTGATGATCCTGGTGTGTCCCTTCCAGCTCAGCATATTCTGTGGTTCTATGATTTACATGGTGGGTGCTGCTCAGGAGGAGGCTGTGCCAGATCTCTAGGGGAGCAGAGAGCCAGCAGATATATGATGGGTGTTGGGGGCTGGAGCCATCTCCTTGTCATGGGGAGCTTGTGGGGGTTAATCTTTGCAATCTTTTAAGGAGTCTTTTAAGCAGCCATTTTGTTTGTATCTTTCCCTTAAGAGTGGGTAGTTACCCCTAATTAAGATTTTTTTTTTTATGTAGTATCTTCCTTTATGGTCTAATGAAGTTGAACTCCTTCCTCATCCATTCAGTACAAAATACTAGTGAATTTATGATTCCTGGATAAATCCAGGATTTTCTCAGTCAAGCCTAAAAAATGTTTGAGATTATTCTTTATCCAAAGCTGTATGTTAGTTTCCTCTTTTCATGAACACATATTACATAAATATATAGCAAATATTTTATTTATGCAAAATTTCTGACAATTCTGAAAAACAATTACCTATTGCTTTAAGTTGTTCTGGAATTGCTGGTACAAAATACCATTAATTCAGGTTTAGATGGGTTAATTATTTAACAAAACACTTTTATGTAGACAAGTTGCAATGCTTGGGTTCTTGAGTATTGTTTGCACTCCAGACAATTTAAAATATTAATCTAATGATAAATGAAATCCTCTTGGTGTCCAGTTATTAATAATCTCCTTTATTATTTAATGGATACTTTACAGCAATTATGTTGAAACTCAGTGGGCTTGACCTTGCTTTCACTGAAATCAATGGTAAATCTCTCACAGAGTTCAATGGAGTATGACTAGCCTTGCTATGTAATGAGCTATTATTAACGCCTGATTTTGCTACCATAATTATGTCCTGACTTGAAACATATAGTTTCTCATAAAAAAAAAGAAGAAGAAGTTAAAAAAGAAGCATCAAAAGATCCCACTAAAATACAAAAGCAAAATCAGAAATTTTAGCTTTCCCATAAGTATTTTTCCTGGAATATTAATATTTATATTTATATGGCATATTTAATAAGGTAGAACACAGAGGTTACCAAACAGGTAACAGGATTAATTACTTTCCATGGATGATCTGGATTTATGCAAACCCTTTAATGAACTCCATGAGTTATGGAAACTACACCACAAGGGACAGGAAGACTTAATAACTTGGCATAAGTTATTTAGGTATTTTCCCCATGCACAGAATTAATTCACAGTCTCAGTGGAACTTATGCATTCTATTGATACCATTTACATTTGTATTTAAGTCGTTAGTTCTTATCTTTGTGGTGATCTGCAGCTGGTTAAGGAGGAGAATAATAAATAGTAAATTTACATGAAACTTCCAATGCAATCTAAATGTGGGTCTACTTAGGGCTTTGTTTCTTTAGATCTACAATTGTAAACTACAAAATAATGTATAACAGTAAAATGTTAACAGAAAGTATTCATATATGAAAGACTAACTTGGAGCACAGGGAGCTGATACAAGTTGAACACAATCTGTGCATGGGCAGATCTGTTGTTCTTGGAAATCCTCAAGCACTTAGTTCTTTGTTATATTTATTTATTTATTAAGAAGTGCTATGGGTCAATCTCATTGAGTTACGAACATCTTGTTTTACAAGCGGTCCTCAGGGAATATAGACATCTCAGCCAGAATGTTGAGTATTCTTTTAAAAATTTCATAGTGCCAAGGATGTCTATGGCACAATATCTGGATGGATGCCATATATTATTTGCCCTCTGGTTTAATGAAGCTGGACAATGTTTTAATTTTACCTTTATTCCAAAACATAAGTAGAAAGGGTTACTGTATTTATATATAAATAAATAAATAACTGCCTTAAATCCTAGTTTACACAAATTCAGTGTGACTTGGCATAAAGAAGACACATTCTCACTGCAAAGTTTAGGGAGTTTATGGCTATGAATTCCATGCTGGCTAGCAAGATCATGGATTTTTAACTCACTTGTGTGCTCTGCTCCGCCTCAGAAGTACCATGCAGCCTCCTCTCCCCTGACACCACCAATGTGGGTCACTCTCCCCTCATTACTGCCTTGCTTTGGCTAAAATCTTACAACTGTACACTGGTTGCTTTTCAAGAGACTTTTACCTGTATCGTAAAAATTCAGTGCAGATTAGAAGCAGATTATTCTAGTATTTGTGAAGAACAAAGACACCAAAGAAGAATAATGAAATGTTACTTTATTTTTCAGGGTCTCCAAAATAGGTTTGTATATCCTTGGACCAAGGTGAAAAAGAATTTGCCAAACAAAGCCTGCTCAGAACACCTGCTATTGGATGCATAGTTGGATACAAAGACAGAAGACTATCTCTAGGAAAGCAAACATTTAATTGGTCACCTGTAGCAATCAGTTGTATATTCAAGGCCAGGCAGCATGGCCAGCCCATATCCATACTATTTTCACTCTCTGAACCTCCAGGATTGAGTGTATACATCCAAACTTCTTATTGGGAATGATTCCTTGACCATGACCATCACAGTCGATTCCTGTGACTGATCTGGAAATGGCTGGTGAGACTGCCAGTTGGTCCAGACTGAAATTATGCCAGGGACCTATTTTTAATACTATGGCTTTGTCCTGCTTAATGGGCTAGTTGTAGTTTGACCATGCTGGGTTCTATACAAGTGCATAGTGAGACAAAGTTTGTGGAAATCGCTGTATTTTAGTGTGTTGGCATGAACAAAAAGAATGAATCTGCAAAAGCAAAGCCAAAATCCTTTCCTTACATTTCCAAGCCCTTCAATATGATTCCATTTTCTAAGACAAATTATGTGTATAATTTTCCCTGTATTCTCATAAAATTCTCATGGGAGTCATAGAATCATAGAATAGTCTTGTTTGCAAGGGACCTCTAAAGGTCATGTAGTCCAACCCCTGAAGGGACATCTTCAACTAGATCACATTGCTCAGACTTGAAAGTTTCCAGGGCTGGAACATCTACCACCTACCTGGTCAACCTGTTCCAGTAAAAATTTTTTTCTTACTTCTAGTCTAAATCTACACTCTTTCAGTTTAAAGTCATCACCCATTTTCCTATGGCTATAGACCCTACTAAAAAATCTGTCTTGAACTTTCTTATAAAGAGTCCTTTAAATACTGGAAGGCTGCAATAAAGTTTCAGTAGAGACATCTCATCCAGGCTGAACAACTCCAACTCACTCAGTCTTTCCTTACAGAAGAGATGTCTCATCCCTCTAAGTATCTTCATGGTCCCCCTCTGGACCCACTCCAAAAGGTCCATGTTTTTTCTGCACTGAAAATAGCTTCTTCCATCAAAGATCTATTGCTTTCACTATGACTATTGGTTAAATTTTAAAAAACAACTTTAAATACTTGATTGCTGAAGCCAAACATTAGATATAAAACTGTATTGTTCTCTATGTGCTGTTGTCAGATAGTTACACTAGTGAGTAACAGAACAATACATCATACATTCTTTATGATGTATTGCACTAATTCAACTCCCTGATGATGGATTGGAGCAACACAGAATCCAAAAAGAGGCGTTTTGAAGATCAGTTCCTCAAGAGATGGAAGAGGATGGAAATAAAGGGTCCAAGGTAGTCAATAAATAGTAATTGTAAAATTTAATGGAATTTTTGGGGAGTGGTTTGGCCGGCCATTAGATGGAGGAAGAGACTATAAACAAATGAATTGGTAAATTGTTCATCAGCCATTAACATTCTTCAGTGAGATGATCTGTGAAGGTTTAGGCTTCAATTATTTTCATCCTAGTTTCTCTAGAAATTTCAGCAAAGGTTCTTAAAAGAAGTGGTCCCAAGACTAATTGAGTGGATAGGCACTGAAATATCTAGCTTTGTCCACTTTAACACATTCTTTCTTTATGTCACCGAAGAAGTTCAACAACAGCTTTCCATTATTTTGCTTTTTTTTCTTTTCACTTGTTTTCCTGCCAATATTTTTGTAGGCACTTCAGCCTGAGGTTTATAGCCCTTGCTTTGTCAATGGCTGGCCCCACAAGTGGACTAATAACTTCTCCACACTTAGTTTCCTTTAGCTGTAAAATCACAGGATCCCAGAATGGGTAAGTTTAGAAGCCACCACAGTGGGTCATCTGGTCCAGCCTCCCTACTTAATCAGGGTCATCCTAGAGATCATTGCACAGGATTGGGTCTTTCTCATCATGGGGGATGAAAATATTTTTCTGGCCTTTGTCAGGTCATAGCTTCTAGAGTCGCATATATTGGTATAGGGAAGTATTAAATATTTAGAATAATTTTTGCAATAAGGTAGCTCTGTTCAGCGAGGTCTAAAGGCACTTTTAAAATGAGGAGCTGTAAAGAGCATTCTGCTTAGTATCATATGCAATAGGAATTGAAGAGAGAACAGGTTTTTTACTGTTAAAAGAACATAAGCAAATAATGAATGATGCTGAAATAATACTAGCATCATCTTAGCATGCTGGTTTGTTGACTAGAGGTTATTCAATAAGTGGAAGTGTGAACCTGGAAGTCATTGCCAAAACAATCTCTTATTCAATCTGCTGTACCACTTACTGCACAGAAGCAGAGAATTCAATTCCATGTCTGCCTATCCTCTCTACTGTACCCTAAGCTTTCTTCCCACACCTAAAGGAGTGGATTTTGAAGCATCATCATGCTTATCTCTTTGTAAGTCAGTGTTTGTAGGTAGGTGGTAAGAGCTATTTTAAATGAGCTTCTGGTGCCAACAAAACAAACATAAAAACCACCACGTGAAAAACTGCTGAAAACCTCTGAGATATGAAACGGTGCAGATGAGTACTTCCCATACTCCTTTCATCTCATAGTCACAACAGGTTATTGTTAAGTTAATTGATCCATGACTACTGAAAAGAAGTTACATCAGTATCTACATTACTATCAGGAAAACTTTATGGAAAAGTCAGTCTGCCTCCAAGTCTTCACAGAATTTGTCTGAGCACAGAATAAATAGAATATTTACCACTCCAATTCTTTGTGTGAAAATAAAAAGGGAATCTTTTTCCATATCCTTGCTTCTCATCTTTTGCCTTCTCTTGCAGGAGCACACACACGTAGTCTGCCGGACACCAGCAAATGCTTGAGAGAGTTTGGCTATACCCAGGATTAAAGACCACACATATTTTTGAAGAAAGACGACTTCTAAACTCAACCTATGCAGAATGTAGAAGTCTGAAGCAAACCTGAATAAAGCTTAGACATGATCTTGGTTCTGGAGATACATAACCCCCCTAACAATAAACCTGGGAATAGCAGTGTCCCAAACTTTCTGCTTTCAACCAAGTACCCTTATTTCCAGGCTACAACAGCCACATCCCTCAGGTAGCCTCTCCTTGCACACCACCATCAGGTTGATATTGCTTTCAACACACTGTTGTTGTTCCTATATTCAATAGGAAAAACCAGGAATTCTCCAATGACCTAGCCACAGTGGTGGGCTTGTACTTCTGGAGAGATCTACTTGAACTTCTGCAGGTGGAGAGGAGCCACAGACTGTAGATACCTGAGCTTTCACTACACATGCACTGTATCAAAGGTAACTACTGCTGTTTTAGAGGAAAAAAGCAGAGTTTTCAGTCATCTGAAAATGAATGCTGAGTGGCTTTCTGTCCTGAGTGAAAAATTCATGTTGCCTGCACTCCTTCCTTCCGCCTAGGAAAGGGACAGTCCATGCTTAGCTTTAACTGATCCTTCCACCCCTCGCTGGTGTCTTGAAATGACTGAGAACCCTCGCTAGGCCCTGCGAGGCAAAGGTGAGGGTGTTGTCCTCCTTCCCATGATGTCTGCGTGCTTCACCTCTCAAAGCAATCCCACTTCAGACAGGGGGCCTGGAATGAAGAAGTGAGATGTAGTTGTAGGACCAGTGTGGCTGCAGCACCTTGCCCCTAGCTCAGCTCAACTTGCAGCTGCTTTCAGACACAAAGTCATCACAGCCTTCAGGATCACAGAGCCAATTTCCACCTGTCCTCTCTCCTTTAGAGTTAATATATCACCACAACAAGAAAGGAGGGAGCACTTGGAGCTTGGGGACTTGGAACAAAGGCAGACAGAAAAGGACTGGCCCCCAAGATGCTAACTTCTGGAGAACAGGAGTGCAGACCGCCAGTTTTGGACTCTACTTGGAAGTGGAAGGGAAATCAACCAGGCTGACATGTCTAACATGCACACCTAGTCTGGCTCCATCAGAGACTCAGATTTCTGAGACTTCTCAGCATGTTCCTCTTCACGACTCTTGGAGATACTCCGGGAGTATTGTTCATAGTTACTATGCTGAATGAATTGCACTTTATTAAGCATGCATCCTTGCTGTTGTTTCCCCAATTGATGATATAATCAGAGAGTGCAAGAGGCATGGTCCACTTCAGAGAAGGAAGGTAGAGATGGTTGAACTGCTGAAGGTAGAAAATTTCCTGAGCTGGAATTGGAACTCTGGATTAGTTTTTGAAAAAGTTAGGTCATGTGTGTGAATGCTTATAAAACTTCCTATTTACATGACAAAAGCCTCTGAGAAGTGTGGAAATGGCATTAACAAACTCTGCCAGCCTTTTGAACATCTTAAGGAAGGGATAACAAGATTTTAGTGCTTCTATTTCTTTGGTAAAGTTTGGGCAAGATGCAAACTGTTCTTATAAATATCTCTGGTATGAAAGAACCCAACATACCTTATAGGTTTCTAGGTTAGTGGTGGATAAACTCATATTTAACTCCTAAAGAGCAAAATAAACAACATCTGTAAAGTAGCGATGAACTAATAACTTGCAAATAGTGACAAAATGAGCATGTGACTTTGCTATTTCATGAATTCCTAAATAATACTCAATAATTCTGCTTCAAGGTACATGCACCTCACCAATAATGTTATCTATAAAAAGTGACATGGTGTAAATTGTATCCCTCTCACAATGTTCACTGCTTAATTGCCCGTATCCATTGTGACAAGTGCTGCCCTGTCAGCATGCTAAGTAATTGAAAATTGTTGTGTGGTGGAAGATCAATACAACTTTAACAAGAAACAAATACGATACAGTACTGAAAACAAGAAAATAACCAAATTTAGAAATTGTGATTCTCTCCTGAAGATGCACAGGCATTGATTGGTGTTTCATGGGTTCAGCCAATGGGTTTTCAAATGTTCATATTTTGAAAATACTATTTCTTTTGGCAGGACCAGATGGAGAGATAGGTCAAGTTGTTGAATTTTTTACTTGAAAGCCATCTATTGTCTATTTTTAATTAAAATAGCTAATGGTCTTTATTGATTCCTTAAATGTGCTATGCTAGATAAATCATTTGTACTTATCCTTAGTTATTTATGTTTAAGCATTTTAGGGCTTCACTAAATGCTTTCACAGAGAATATTTGGTGAGGGGAGATCAGCAGAACTATAATAAATTACTTAGCTTCTCTGAATATTTTAAATGTACATTCAAATACACAGAGATGAGCCTTTCAGTATTTTTACTTGCAAAACAGTCAAGGCACCACTGTTCAGCCAACATTATTTTTCTCAGAAGTCAGATCTGCATAAGAAAATATAAACTCAAAATGGTCTTAAGGTAATTTTATGCCACTATGTCCCCTAGGTTTTGAACTTTATCACAGATTCACCATATTATGAATTTAAAGGAACATTAAACATTGATTATAGATATATAATTTTTTTTTTTTAATTTGCCAAGGATTTACATTATCTTACAACTTAAAAACATCATAACCTTGTGTGATGCACTCAGTGGCCAGCAACTACATTTCTTGGTGAGTTAAGGCTGAGGATTTAAAAGGCATTCTTTCCCTCTGGAATTGGAATATAGGTGCTGAAACACACATACAGGGAGGGTATGATTACAAACCAGAGCTCATTTCTGTCACTTTTATGTTACATGCAAATTTCTTGTCTTATTTAATTCCAAGATACTTAAAAATCACGTAAATTGTATTATAGCAGATATATTTAGAGAAAATGTTAAAAGCAAGCCCTTCCAAAAATTACTATAAATATTGTTTTCAAAAAGGTTTATCATATTGGTTTAACAGTCCTGTGGAGATCTTTCTGTTTAGTTTTGTTTCCCTTTGAGAACACTCAAACCAGTGTATGTATTATATGATAATTTTCAGAGAGATAATGAATATAATTTAATTTGCCGAAGACAACACAAGATATGAGACCAAATTCAAAATGCGATGATTAAAAACAGTCCATGGAAAAAATGGACATATAGCTCATATTTTTTCTCCATAGCAGTCGTTAAATGGTATCTATTTCTTCCTAATCCAATAGGAAAGACTAGCCTCTTCATTTAAATTTCCTGTTCTTCATAATTATTGGTATGTACAAAATCAACATTTCTCTCATGTCAAAACAATCTATCCATCTTTCAAATAGCCAAAAAAAATGAAAAGCAATGTATTTACAAAGACCACTGAAAAGATTTATTCTGACTCTTTTTTTTTTTTAGAATTGTCTTCCTGAAGACACACTGGAAAACAAAATTAGGAAAGTTAGCATATATAGATTTGATAAACAATTGGTCTATGGGTACTCCTATCTATCTCATAGAGTCAGAGCAGAGATAAATTGTCCATGTCTACCTGTGTCTGGGTCAGATATCACGGAACCTAATCCTTTATCTGATTCTAAAACATCTCTTAGACTACCTCTTATTTCCCAGTCCAAAAAAGAACTACAGAAACCCAAGTGACTGTAATGAGCTTGTTCTTGTGGGCAAACGCTACGGTATTACGGTGATCATTTAAAGCAATTGTAGAAGTGTGGCATTTCCTCTTCATCAGTCAAGTAACCATCTCATATTTCACAGAGAGTAACAGGGCAGAATTATGTAGTACAAAGGAAGAAAAAGCCTGTTCTTGGATGTCTTCATTGGAATTATACTGACACTTATTTTAGTTGTAGAGCCAGATGGAGTCTTCCACCTGCAGCTGAAGAAGGTCTTGACATGGGAGAGTAGCTGAACTCGGAGCTCAGATCTCTGCCTCTTCTACCATGCAGCAAGAACTCCTTGGGGTGAGTGACTTATTGTTTGTCCCATGTGAAATTCCCAGCCACATTCTACGTTAGCCAGCAAGTCCTCACCCATACTGATCTGTTTTGGCCTTGTTCCAGGATGCGCTGCAAGCACGGCAGGCACAAGTTGTGGTTTTGCTGCGGGTGCCATGACTGCATTTTTGACTGCCACCAGCAGTACAGTCTAGCACAGAACTTTGTGAAGCTCGAGACCTTCACTTGGAAATTACGGCTACCGTGAAGAAAAGGAGGAAATACAATGTAAAGGGAGGGAAAAAGAAAGAATATGGGCCTGGAGATATCCATGAGGGTGTAGTTATACAATCAACATAAAGCAGCAGCAGTTGACTTCTTGGGAGATGGTTAAGTTGTACTCCTCGCATTTTTATACAGTCAGGTTTTTGTAGCTGTATATAATTTTCAAAGAACCACAGAATATGCTGAGTTGGAAGGGACACACAAGGATTGAGTCTAACTCCTGATCCTAAACAGCACCATCCCCAGGCGTCACACCATGTGCCCGAGAGTATTGTCCAAACGCTTCTTGAATTCTGACGGGTTGGTGCTGTGACCACTTCTGTGGGGAGCCTGTTCCAGTGCCCAGCCACCCTCTGGGTGAAGAACCTTTTGCTAGTATCCAGACTAAACCTCCCCTGACACAACTTCAGGCCATTCCCTCTGGTCTTGTCACTGGTCACCACAGAGAAGAGATCAGTGTCTGCCCCTCCTCCTCACAAGACCTCACTGCAATGAGGTCTCCCCTCAGTCTCTGTTTCTCCAGGCTGAACAGAGCAAGTGACCTCAGCCATTCCTCACATGGCTTCCCCTCAAGGTCCTTCACCATCTTTGTTGCCCTCCTCTGGACACTCTCTAACAGTTTAATGTCTTTCTTATATTGTGACACCCAAAACTGCCCCCAGCACTTGAGGTGAGGCCGCCCCAGTGCACAGCAGAGTGGGACAATGCCCTCCCTGGCCCAGCTGGTGATGCTGTGCCTGATGCACCCCGGGACATTGCTGGCCCTCCTGGCTTCCATAGCGCTGCTGACTTGTATTCCACTTGACTTTGACCAGGACCCCCAGGTCCCTTTCTATGGCACTGCTTTCCAGTATCTCATTCCCCAGTCTGTACCTATATCCAGGGTTATCCCATATCTGCAAATTTTGTGTGTGTATGTGGATCTGTGAATTACTTCTAAGGAGTGAAATAAACAAGAAAACCAAGTCTGTTAACAGTAGCCTTATGTACATCACATATTCCTATTTCATCAAGGATGTAATAAAAAAGAAGTTAGAAACTGCAAGGCTGTGGGACATTTTGCACTTCTGTAAATGCTGTAATGCTTCTCATTGTGGCTCCCTCTACTGCAAATCTATGCCCTGAACAGTGGTGTGTACTCAGTATCACATCAAGGTTTAGCAATAGGTTTCTGTTTCAAATCTGTGTCATGTGGGTAGTTTTCAAGTAAGGAGGAAGGAGAACATACAAATAATGATCTGCAAAATCATTTGAGGCAAGCTGCAGCATCTCATTTCACACCTAGTTTTGTTGAATGAAATATTTAATTACTACTTCAAGGACCTCCAAGGAACCGATAGAACTGAAATGTGTTTTGCTTAATGTTCATTAAATCTAATCAACATGAGCTCATGATCTTCTAACTGCAAAAAGGTTAAAATGAAAAATTAAAATTCTAATTAAAATTAAAAATTTAATTAAAATAGAAATCTTGCAATTTATTTATTTGTTTCTTAAAAGTGAAGTATCATAACTTTGATTAGGTTGATGACCTATTGTCATATTTTGAACTGAAACATTGACCAAAAACATATGCCATATTTAATTTGATGATCTCTGTAACTTAGCATGCATTTACTGATTTTTGCATCCCACTATTTCTAAACCACTATAAGAACACCATACTTTGATGTTAATCTTACTCTGTCACACTCTGAATTGTTCAGTCAAGCAGTATGATACAGCATTTTAGGAGATGAATAGAAGTATATATTTCTCCTATTTAAATGATCAGAATTGATAAGCATGACTATTTCTTATCCAGTAATTATTAAAAATTAATTAAAGTCATTGACATTTCACTTTTCAGAGTACATATTTTGTGGGTAAACATCAGGCGGTCTTCTTTCTCTATGCTTTTTTTCCATTCTACCGGGTTTTACCTGAACATTTTTTATCTCAGTTTCAGCTGTCTGAAGAGGGGTTCTTTTTCAATGCAGAAGACAGATACATGTATGAAGAGTTCTTAAAAAGTTAGATGATAGCAGCTGGAAGTTTTCAATAAAGATCTCAAAGGATTTTTAATGGTGAATGAATAAGAAAGGATGCATTAAGCCTTCTCTGCAGAGTGATTAATTATTTTGGAAGTATTTAATGAAATATTTTTTACTCAGTTTCACAGTAGTTTGAATTATAAAGCTTTGAAACGAATTTGATTTTTTGGACTGTATCTATATGAAAGAATTATCACATTTAAGAGGTTTCAGCAATAATAAACATGAATGCAGTGTACCAGGTATACATCACTATGACAGTCACCTTGTGTAACTTGGTCTGTCACACACAGGAACATGCAGAAAGTAACCTACTGCTGAAGTTCCCCAGCGTATTGACTTTAAGCATGGCCATCAGAGGCTGGCAGTTGACACTTGACTTTAGTCATAACATTAAAATACAAATTTTCTTGCAGCTTTGAGGAAGCTTTTCTAGCTAAAACAATTCAATCATTTATTCTTACAACTCAACCATTGTCTTTCTTATCCTTAACCCAAATTTTCTCTGTGTTATCTCCCTTCCAAAAACATTAGGTTCTCTAAGGATTGTACTTTTTACGGGTTGCTTATCTGGCATTAAGTAATATCCAGCAAGCCACACCAATCAAGTCAAAATGTGAGCAAGCATCCCATGACTGGATTTAAAAGCTATAGATGTCACAGAACAAACCTGGGGCTGACAGGAATGGAAGAAATTTGTGAAAAGCTCCAAGATTTTCTTCCAGCGCACTGTTCAGCAGAGACCAAATGCAGCTTGAGAAGGCTAGGAAGAAACATTGCAAGAAGTGTCCCAGTCCCTGCCAGGACCTTTATTTCACTGCTTTTGTCTGAGCCCAGTTACAGGAAGGTTCATGATGGTTTACTGAGAAGTTTATTGCAGTTTTCTCTCCTATACAGACCTTCAGCTAAAAAGCCTCTGTAAAGTACTCCACTAATTAGGGATTCAGGAACTTTCATCAAGATCTATTGAATTTTCCCAAGCAAAGCATCCTGTATGTGCACTAAATCCATAAACATTACTGAGGTAATATTGTTTGGCAACACTTCAAAAATTCATTAATAATCCCTATCATTTGAGATTTTCCAGCTCTGTGTAACATATTCTTCATGATCATTTTCATCTTTATATCCACCTAGAGTTTTAACAGCTGGTATGAAAAACTAGTTTCAAAATATGTAACAACAATATATTGACTACACAAATAGATACAAACAGGAGCTAGATGAACAAGTTTAGGTAGCAAATGAAAACAAAAGATCCTAATAATCTCGCATTTCATATTTATTAAAGTATTAAAAAAGTCAAAGGTCTAGATCAGATGAGACCTCATTCTACTGCGTTCTTCTGTGAGCTTTTCATTTGCACCTGAAAATTGTTTTCCCCTAAACTTTCAATAGTTACCATGACCACTAAGATGATATTCAGTGAAGGTCTTATAAACCCCGTAAATACACATAAACATTTGTTCCCCATAATCACATAGACATTTATGTCACTGTCATAGTAAAACAACAGGCCTCCCACAAAGGACTTCCCCATTAATTTCCAGTCTTTTTCAGTGGTGATAGGAAAGGTAATGAAATTTATAAATAAAAGTGTTTCCCTAAACAAGTCTGACTTTTTCACAGCTTTTCACAGCTTTCTGATGGATGTTATTGCTGACATAGGTATTGTTACTTTGTTTCAGAGTAAAACTTTTTAGCATAATATGGTTTCCAGCATTACCACTCACAAGTCGCTTGCAAGTATTTCTTTTTAGACACAGGGTAAAAACTGTTCCTTCTGAGAAAAAGTATGACTTAGAAGCCAGTGGGCAAATGGACTAGACACATTAGCAGTACAAAAGAGATGTAATGAAAGTGAAAGAACTACAATAAATTAAATAAAACTATTATTTGAAAGGGACATTTGAGTGGAGAGACCTGTTGCCAAATATGTGTTCATATCTGTGGATATGTTCCAGACACGTCAGGCAAACTCATTTTGAGAAACCTTGGTTTCTCTAAAAGCCATCTAAAAGCATTAGATTGTTACCTTACAGTCCAATTCAGCTCACACAACTTGGCAACTACATTCAGGAGATGAACTGATCCCCTAGACTGCACTGGGACAGAACATAATCCTAAAGTTGATGATGTTTTAAGGCAACCATAGCATGCCCCAGAGCAAGGCAGTGCAGTGTCATTTAACAGCTATCCAAAATCACTTACACTGTTAGTTCTGACTATGATTGACATCCTTCTATCTCAGTCAAACAAAAACAAGCTTTTAAATTAGAATAAGAAGTACAACCAATCATCTTTACAAATTTCAGAAAGATAATCTAACCTAATATATTGGACTTCTTCAGAGGAAAACTATTTGTTCTAGGTTGACTCTGACTGAATGCCAGGCACCCATCAAAGCCTCTCTCTTATTGCCTTCTGCACCTGGACAAGAGAGAGAAAATATAACAAAGGGTTCATGGGTTGAGATAAGGACCTGGAGAGATCGCTCATCAAATACCATCATGGGCAACACGGGCTAGAATTAGAGATATCAATTGAGTATAGAGCTAACAAAATCAGAGCAGCATAATGAGAAGTAAAATAAAACCTTCAAAACACCTTCTGCCCGCGTCCTCCTCCTGCCTTTCCAGCTTTTCTCCCCCAGCAGCACAGGGAGACAGGGAATGGCGGTTATGGTCAGTTCATCACACATTTCTCTCACTGCTCAGGGATAGGTGTCTTTCCCCTGCTGCACTGTGGGGTCCCTCCCATGGGAGACACCTCCCTATCGTGAGTCCATCCCATGAGCAACAGTCCTCCCCAAGCTGCTGCAGCATGGACCACTCTTCCACGGTGTGCAGTCCTTCAAGGACAGGCTGCTCCAGTGTGGGGTCCTCTCTCCATGGCCTCCCACACCGTCACAGCCTCCTTTCAGGCATCCACCTGCTCCAGCATGGGTCTCCTCCATGGATGGATCTCTGCATCCCCATGGACCTCCAGGGGCTGCAGGGGCACAGCTGCTTTCCCATGGGCTGCACCACGGGCTGCAGGGGAATCCCAACTCTGGTGCCTGGAGCACCTCCCTCCTCTCCTTCTCCACTGACCTTGGTGTCTGCAGAGCTGTTCCTCTCACATGTTCTCACCCCACTCTTCTCTGGCTGCAATTACATCTGCAATTACAATAACTTTTTTTTCCCTTCTTAAATCTGTTATCATACAGGCTTTACCACCATTTCTAATTGGCCCAGCCTTGACCAGCAGCACGTCCATCTTTGGAACTGCCAGGGTCTGACTCTGTTGGACATGGGGGAAGCTTTTGGCAGCTTCTTACAGAAGCCACCCCTGTAGCCTCCCCGCTACAAACGCTTGGCCATGTAAACACAATACATTAATGCAGTGAAGAAAGTGCATTTTTCAATCCTTCTCTTAAAAACCGATCACTTACTTTTAATTCTATTTTCCTCAAATTCTTCAGTCTGTCTGTGAATGTCAAAGGCAGTGAAAAATTTTCCACTCCTCACTTAACAGGGGTCTCTTTGAAGGAGAAATTTACAGGTGTGTTAGATTTTGAGTGAAGGGAATCAAGAAGCTGATATGAAGACATAAAAAAGAATTCTCCTCTAAAAGACCAAGCACACATCATTTGGCTTGATGTGGGAAACACTCTATGAAGTTCTATGGCTTGTGCTCTGCCGTAACTCACACCAGATGATCATGAGAATCCCTTTTATTCCCAAACAAGTATGGATTTATTGTCACTATAATAAGCCCTCTCCACACTACTTAGGCAGTGTAAAGTGCCTTTTAAGTGTGCATAAATTACATTTACTCTCACTTAAAGAACACTTTATCCTGCCACAACTGTGTTAAAGACCTGTGATTTATGTTAAAATCAGCCCTTAAGTATTCTAGTTCTAGGTTCATAGATTTTAGATCCAGGAGGTACAGATAATGTTCCCAGTCTCAGGTCCCACACAATGCACACCATAGAACTTAATTCAAATAATTTCTCATTCAGATTTGATTAAGTGAATCATTTATACTTCAAAGACACATCTTAAGCTGAGACATATTGAGACCACGTGAGTTCATCATAGTTCCCATGGAGTTGTTGCAGCAACAGCCTGCCTAGAAACCTAAACCTTAATTTCTGTCTGAATTTATCCAGTGTCCACTCATAAGCAGAGAATTATATTATACATTGTCTGCTAGATGAAAGAGCTCCTTACCATCAAAAACCTCTCTGCAACCTCTTTGCACAAATAACTGTCAAATCCCTTCTTAACTGTCTCTATGGTAGGTTAAATGGATTGTGCTGATTTAAGGTCTAATATTATCATGGTTTGACCCAGTGTGAGACAAATCTGATTGGTTAAAACAGGTAAAGGACAGTTGTATAGACCACTTAGTGTTCCTGTGACACCTCTGTGAAAGGAATGTTATAAAAAACCACCTAGGAAGTGACACAGCACTTGCTCTCACTTCCTCTCTTGCTCCCTTGCTCCCTGCTGTACCACTAGCAGCAGTGGTTTCCCCACCCCCGGGCCAGGGGCCCATGGCCTGGCGGGGCCGGTGGGGGCCCCGGCCTCACCTCCACCAGTCCTGTGCCGTTTCGGACCCGAGAGGAGCTGGTCTATCACCATCTGGACCAAGGCCAAGCCGGAAAGCAGCCAAGCCGAGAGAAGCCCAGAGAAGCCGAGCCGAGCCACGCCGCGCAGAGAAACTGAAAGTTGCAGAGAAAAAAAAAACCCTTTCAGAGGTGGATTGGTGAGATCGAAGGGTGACCTTGCTGTTGCAGATAAGTGCAGTACTTAATAGCAGCCAAAAGACTTATTAAAAATTTGAATGGCTGCCAGTGCAGAGAAGCAGTATGGGGGCGAAGGAGCCTTGGGCCCCAGGAAGCGAGCCTCAGAGCTGCATTATCTTATGGGAGCATGTAAACTGTTATAAATGCTTCTGTAGGCATTTTCTGCAAATATTAACCTCTTCTCTAAGCTAGAGAGAAAGGAAAGCAGTCACGTGAAAGACTAAATATGGCAGCCAGCAGCCTAACGGAAGAGAAAGACGGAAGTGGCAGGAAGTGCCAAAGGAGAAGCCATCTTTACCAGCATAAGGATTCACCTCTTTCTATGAGCTGTGCTGTGTGATGTGGAATAATGCCAAACTAAGTTTCTCTGTAATCACAATACAAGACGTGGGGGAATTTTGGAATTCAACAGCCTAAAATAAGAACATTTTATGCCTGAGCAGATGAAATTTGCAGCCTTTGGAGATTATGAGTAAAAGCAGGAGACTGTACCTTTAGTGCCTTTAGGCTGGAATGACTTTATTCTTAAATGTTTAACCCCATTAGACTTTTCTTGTGACCAACAAACTGCTGAGAGTATTGTGGGAGAGAGGATACACCACTGCAAAAACCAGGGTGAGCTGTGGTGTTTCTGGAAGGTTTGGAACCACACTGAAGATACTCCTTAGGGAACTGTCTTCCATGGTATGGATCCCACTACACTACAGAAAGAACTCTTTATCCCATAAAGTGGCAATAAGAACTCTTAATCATAAGATCAGAATCTCATGTTTATGTCCTTTACGTGATCAGTGAGGATTGGAATGTATTGGGAGGAGAATGATATTTGTACATTATGCCTTAGTATTTTTATTATTTTTTATTCTTTCTATTCTTATTAGAGTTAGTAAATAAATAATTTAATCATTTTTTCAAGCTTGCAGCCTGTTTCTGCTGTCTCCTCTCCTCTGAAGAATATAGCATGGGGACTTGGAGCTTGCCTCCAGGTTAACCCTTGACAAATATCCAGAGCAAGATTCCAAGGCCTTGAACAATTTTTTTAAACATTTCTTGATTTTCAATATCTGCTAATAAAGTGATCAGAACAGAAATGACTGCATACAATAATATTAATCTCTTCTACATAATGTTGCCTCCCACTTCCTGCACCTAATTCACCCAACTTTTGTAGTCCAGCACATAATCAATATCTAACAAAAATTCAAACCTTAAGGGACAGGAATGTTGAAAAAAGAGAGCATTATTATTATTCTCTGTTCAAAGTGCCCTGCTCTTAATTGTAATATCCATGCCAAGAAAAGAAAGTATCATCCTGCACAACATATTCCAAGTGCTTAATTCTGCTTCCAGGAGACCTACCTGGTGCTCTTCCAAGAGAAGATTAAGTAAGGACTCTTTATTATTCTTTATCTTTTTATTTATATTTTGGTCACGCAATTATTATCCCATGTATAGAATTACTGTCATAGAAACTTCAAAAGACAACCTGTATTTAACATATTGAGCACAGACAAAATGCTTATTAAGGGTGTGTGTTTCTGTATTCTGGGTGGGTGATTGGCTTTGACACCTCAGATCACATTTCAGAAATGTTGGAAAAATTATTCTGCTCTGTACCACTGGGAGTGTTAGAAAAGTCCTTGAAGGATTCATTTTTACTTAGTCTAAGTGAAAAAGACAAGGTGGCATCAGATAGGGCAAATGAAACAGCCAAGGTGAAAGAAACAATTAAGCAGGTAAAATTTCTTAAATCCCTAGGCAAGGCAGCAAAATTCTGCTGGCACAGCTGTTTTTTTAAATAAATTTGTTCTCTGTTTCCATGTCCTGCACATATCTGCAAGAACAATACCAGTATCACTTATTTGCAGTCTGTGCTGGAGATGTCAGCCACTCCAACATGCCACTGAAAGAAGAAATTCGATGAAGTACATCTCACAAAGACCAATTGCATTATTACTGCATAAATCTACATGTTTTTACTGGAGTGCTGGTGGCAAATCAGGCCGTAACGATCCTCAATTATAGAATGTTTTTGGGAAACACTGATTTCACATTGTTTATCGCCATCTGTCACAGTTGCAATGGATATCATCAAAAGCAGCTGCTGTTTTTTCCATTTCAGGCTTAGAATATATTAAGAAGTCTAAAGATGTGCATTGTCTTGGCACTGAAAACGAAGAATTTAACTTGTGTGTTTGATACTTAAGTTTTCAAACCATTCCATACACAATGTTAATGCACAAGTGCTGTCTACTCCAAGTTACATCACCAATGAAAATTTATGATTACATACAGAGAGGCTCAGGAAAAAGGGAACATTTTCAAATGAAAACATATGCCTTTATTTGCTGACACACTCTGATGATTTGAAATATTCTGACTGTTGGTAATAACTTGCTGTATTGTTCCTTACTGCCATTTAAAACTATAAAGCATCATCTAGATAAGGTTATACGCCTTCTACCTCTTGGTCCTCATTTTCATTACACCATCAATGTTTGAAGGAATGCTTTATATCCTTTTAGGAATGTCTTTGCAGCCAGGAGTAATTGTATTTTATAGTTCCGACAGGAGAATTACAATGTGATTTTCCTCTTTTGCTGGAGGAAAACAACATGGAAAGAAGAGAGTTAGTATTCATTAAGAACTGCAAAGGGATGTTGCAGTTGCAATTTTCCATCTAAGATTAACTCCATCCCCACAGTGTTTCTGAACAATGTAACTTGGGACACTGCTCCAAACTGATCCAATTCAAGTTTTGAAGCAACTTTACACACGAAAATTAACAAATGTTCTGCATTTGCTTCAGGCACACTTTAGTTTACTGTTTACAGAGTTTGCCTGTGACTTCTTCAAGCACCTTTGTATGAGAAAACCTTCCTTAGATACTACTGTGATGGTCACAGTGTAAGATTTTTCTGGATACTGAGAAAAATCAACAAAAAATAAGGACAAGGCCCAGGGATGATGTCCATATTTAGGCTGAAATAAAAATACAAACAAAAAAAAAAAAAGGATAGATAAAGCTACTGAGCAAAAGTAAAAACTTTATGCAGATTGTTACGAAGCCTGAATTGCCCAAACTTTCTCTGTGCTATTTGCACCTCATTATTTATTTGCAGAAATATTGTAACTAAACTATTTTTAGCAGAATGCTAGACTTCTCCAGAGCACAAACCCTGCTGAGACATACTGTTCACTTGCTACAGATGTTCTTCTGCACACAGAGCACAGCAATATCCTTCATGTTTTCATTGCTGGAAGACTGTGCTTTGACCAGGCAATGTTAATTAAATGATGGTCCTCTAACACCATAAGGATATTGGAAAGTCATAGACAAAGAAGGGAACATAAAAAAAGGATTTTTTCATTTCTTTGTCCAGGAAAATTGAATTTGTAGGAGAAAGCCCATGAGAGAATCCTGTTACAGACCATTATTTTTAAATATTGCAGTTTCTCCTGTTTGTACAACCCAGTGACTCTACACGGTGCAGTCTAATTGAAATTTATGCTTAAGGAACAGGTAGGATCATTTCTTTTCTTTGATGGTTTGTGTTAGTCACAGAGAACTCTACAATAACCCAGGTAAAACTGGTATGGGCACTTGGAAGCTCTGAAAACAACCCGATCCACAGATATAGGTGACTGTTTATTTTTTAGTCTTAAGCTTTACACTGAAGAAAAAAGCATTGCTATGCACAGAAAAGGCAAATAATTCTCCCTGACCCTGGTGCAACTTGACATTCGTGTTGCTGGATGAACTGAAGTGACCACTGACCTGGGGACCAAGGTACAATGAAGATGAAAGAAAAGTGATGCAAACAAGTCTGCAGGTATTATTACTTTTTACTTTGTAGGGGTATGTTCTTACAGCCTTTCATAGCTGCCAGGCTAATGATTTGCAGACCTGATTAGATATGGATGATAACTTATCTGTCTTTAAATCACTGTACAGAAAAAGTAGTTTAATGCTATTTAGATCTTGTAAGCAAATCAGTAATGCTAATACAGCAATAGATTCTTGCAGACTGTCTGAGACTTTGCAGTGCTTACAATGACTATTTATTCTGTGGGCCAGAATGCATCTAGCTTTCTCTCACTGACTTCTCAAATTATGCTAAAGAAGCACTGACAGCAGTCCCCCTGCCATGTCTGAGGTGGTTTCAATGAGACAAGAGCATAGAAAAACAAGGAAAAACATTTAATGAATGCAACTCCCAAATATTCACTATTAAAAGAAAATCACAGAAATTTACACCATCACACATTTGAAACATTCTGTTAAACTGTTTTCTCTTTTCATTCATCTAGTTCAAGTGGATTCTTCAGAATTTCTGTGACAGAAATAGCCTCAAAAAGACTTTGCATTACAGAGTTGGATAAATGGAGAAAAAATGTGTAGGCAGCACGTAGAATCAAGGGAGATGGACATTAGAACTGAATACAGGGAAGCCTCTTTGCTTTGTGCAGTATGTCCCTTTTCCCAACTTCACGATGGTATCAACAATACACAGAATAAAAAGACTCTAATCATGCAGAGAAGACAGGGGACTCAATTGCAGAGTATCTGCAAAGACAGAAGGAAACACAAAGCAAATTGTTTTATCCTTTCACTCCCAAATTGCTGAGCAGGCATGCTATCAAGTCTATTTTATACTAGTTTCAGCTTATACAGTAAGAGGTGTGATTATTATGGATGAGGATGGTCATGACAATGGTAATAATAATAATAATAATAATAATAATAATAATAATAATAATAATAATAATGGTGACATAACTGTAGAAGAAAAAAACAAATGAGAAAAGTACAAGTTAGAATTTTAGCTCAGCTCATCACTTGTTTGAAGGCTGTCATTAACTCTCTGCAACTCTAAGCCCCCAAAATTGATAGTCCTATATCAATAGCATAGCATGGGCATGAAAATATAAACATTCTTTCAAATTTCTAAGTATTTTGATAAAAAATATCTGAAGTGAAATGACAATGACAGTTCTCTTAGAATCCAAATGTCTTTTCTGTGAGTATAAACAGATGTTGAAATTTAGACAAGAGCACAGTATTTTTCATTATCACCTCCAAAGTATAAGGGTTGGTCTCTCTTTAGCCAATTTTTCCCAAACCATTTCAGTTATTCAAAGATCTTAAGAATTATGTTGGGTTTTTTTTTTCCAAACCTCCCTTGTACATGCCTATCCCTCTCAACACATGTCCAGTTAACTTTCTAAACTGGTTTGTTACAATGAAAATACTGTGTATGTTGTATAAAACTAATTAGGCCTGTTTTAATTTATTAGGAAATAAAATGTCACCAACAGTTTGAATTAAGCTGAACATTAAGTTGAAAATGTCCATGCCCCAACAGAAGGTGCTGAGAGCTGACGATGTATTTGGAGGGTTCTGGGAACATTCATACTCGGAGTGCCACTCAGGTCTCTGCAATTCATTAGTATCTCGCACTTTCTAAAAAAATGCGCTTTTGGAGGTTGTTTTCTACATCTTCCTTCATGACTGCTCTCCATGTGCTTGCTGTCCTCAAAAACAGTTATCCACAAACAGTAGGTGCTGAGGTCTGCAAGACTTAATATATTGTGTAATGTCCATTCATTTAAACGAAGGGATGGCCCCCAAAGTTGTATTCACTGGGAGTGGAATAACAACACAAGCTCTTCATCTCGGGCTCACACATTCACAAATCTAGCACTGTTGCTGTCCATCCCACAGACAATGCAATTTCCACCTTCCCCTGGCTCTGAGCTCATCTGCTGCATCCAGAACTTCATGTGAATGAGGATCAAAGCAGCTACAGCAGGGAAGGTTACCAGAATCTCACAGCCCTTGTCCTCTTCCCCAAGAAAAGGGCAGCCAGGAGAAGCAGCCTCTGTTCCTCCAGAGTACCTCTGTGGAGCACTAGCCTGGGTGCTGAAGTAAGGCTGCAATTCTTTCAAACTCTGTGCACCACGAGCGTGCTTGAACAGCAAACCTAACTAACTCTACTACAAATTAAGGCATCACAGAAGACATACAGTAGGTGAAGGATCCTTCCCATAAGAAGTC
This sequence comes from Amblyornis subalaris, assembly GCA_018881555.1. NCBI lineage: Eukaryota > Metazoa > Chordata > Aves > Passeriformes > Ptilonorhynchidae > Amblyornis > Amblyornis subalaris. The sequence continues at coordinate 4,814,832 of JACAXG010000002.1, read as the reverse complement.
TCGTATTCTGATTAACTCCTGTTACTTTGTACCAATTGCTAAGGTAGACATAGACTAACTTAAGGGACTAGTCACTTGCCCTCAGAGGTGAGAGATTAGGCACTGGAAAATTAAACTCATCTAAACTTCAGATTGTCCTCTGTGGAGGCCATGGCATCAAGTGAGCACCTAAAACAGGTATTACCATCTGGTCTTTGTTAGGTGCTACAAAGATAGGGTTTGCTAGGAAAAAATCACAGAGTGGATTGAGAGTAAATTGAAAGAATATTGAGATGCTCAGTTTGGAGAGTCATGGGGTACTCCAAAGATATTTTTAATTTATTTTTTTTAAGACCAGAGTCTGTTGTTTTAGAGTTGCGATGAAGATGTGTTTGTCAGGGCAGAAGTCACAAGGTGGTAAAACCAGATTAATTCTCCTTACAACTCAGTTGTAAGGACATTTTAAGAGATCCTCTGCAGTTCATTTTCTGATTAACAACATAGCCAACAGAAGGGATATGGATCAAACCTCAATATGACTTTGAAGCCACAAGCGGCTGCAGCTGAGTCTGCACTATAAGCACTGACAATTGAAAATGCAACTACTTTAAAAAAAATTAAGTTTTCATTAAATATGTGAGACAGGACTGAGCCTTTTTCATGCTGTATGGCTGAAACCCCAGTGAGAGTTTTGCATCTCATCACTCTTATCCAGAAGCTGTGTAACCCCTGCCAAGGAGCCTCCACCTCTGCCACTGTTCCTGTTCCTTTACTCTGACCCAAGTCTGGCTGCATGTTGCCCAAATAAAGCAATATAAGAAAAAATCACTCTTTCCTTTTTTTGTTGCAAGAGAAGTTTCCTGCATATTTTCAGTGCTACCTGAACTTCCTTCTGCTGGAGTTGGGCTGCTGCCAATGGTGAAGAAATTTTATTTACCTCACATCACAAATCTTAGCAATGACCAATTTATTCCTGCCTGTGCTTGGACACCACTGGATCTCTGAACCACAAGTCAGTACAGAATTAAGTGCAGCTGTCAGGAAACTCTCAGGAGTTTCCAAATTATTGCATGGAGGATTAGGTGGTTTCAATTCTGTGCTCATTGCAGCTGAGTTGGCAAAATCCTCTCTAAACCCCAAACTTTGAATCAAGACTGTAAGCACTGGTTTTGTGCCAGCTAATGCAAGCTTACCTTGTAAGTAAGAATCTGGCAGATGGAGCAGTTCCTTTGGAAATTAGAACTTCATAGTCTAGCAATTAGGTAGGCTCCGTGATTAATAAACAACAATATCACGCAATACTTAGAGCAGGGTGCACAGAAAAGGACATATCATAGACCCATAGGAAGACACAGATGGCAGGGAATTAGAGATGCTAGCAAATTCATCTCTTCCATCCCAAACCAGAACTAACTACACCTTCTCTAATACTGGAGGAAGATGTTTACTCAACTTACTCTTTAAGAACTTGATTGGTGGATTTAAGTAACTGCCAACAAATTCAGTTATAGAGAAAAGTATTTACACTGATACCCATTTCACATCTAGGCACAAAGTAATCCATAAACATCCTTTCTTTGAACTGTGTAAATGAGTTATTGAATTAACTGAAGGTACCAGCAAGGAAAATAAAATATTTTAAATATTAGTGTGAATATGTATTTTAGAGGGGTCTGTCCATCACAAATCACTGCTTACCCCAGCAGACAGTCTTTCAGGGGAAAGAGGTGCAACAGAGAAACTTCTTCCCCCTAGTCCAATGTGACAGATAAATATTCCTACCTTACAACCGCCTCATGTGGGAAAGGTTTGCAAATGTAGAAGTTGCCTTTATATTGTTAAGTAGCCCATATTGCCATGCATTGGCATTGAAGTTTTGAGAATTGAGGTTTTGAGAATTTTCCTAATTCTCTGGAGAGACTTTTTAGCTGCTTTTAATTTTTATGGATATTGTTATTGTTCTAATCATTCCCTCATAAATGCTTAGAAGAGGGGAGAGTCTTCTTTTGAGAACACTCTGACTAATAGTTTGATATTCAATATTTTTTTTAATTAGGACTGTGGGGACTAGGKCAGCTTAAACAAACTTTAGAGTCAGAATAAAATCCAGAGGGCTTTGCTAACACATCCTGGAAAATCTTAAACATTAAAAATCACCACCAGTGTTTCAATGTTATTCCACATGAAAATATCTTTGACAATAAATGATAGGAAATACTGAAACTCAGGTATAAATCAAAAGTTCTGCAATCAGGAAGTTACATATGCTGCTACTGAAAGAGCAAATAATTAATGTATGCACTATTTGTGCTAATACATTAGCACAAATATTTCTCACTTTGTTTACCAGGTATTATAAAGAAAAGACACTTACCTGAAAAAGTACAAATTACTATCAGTCATTCTTAAAAGCATAAAAATTATCATATAAAATAAAACCTGATGCCTTCTGAACCCAGTATATTTTAACATCTGCGATAAGTACCAGAGGCATATAGCTGCTAGGTATAGATCTAACTAGAACATTTATGATTCAAAAAAGTGGATAAAGGTGTTTCATTTCTTCAGATTACATTTAGTTATCAAAATGCCACCATCAGTTTCACCTATTTCTATACAGGTTAACTATTGGCATAACAGATTTATACAGGTGGAGTTGAATTTTATTGTTGATATAACTGAGAGCAGAACATGACCTGTCAATATCCACAAATCAAAACCCCTTTAATATAACAGCTGCTCAGCACAAATAAAGAGAAAAGTCTATGTGGAAACCAATCTATTACCTAAAAAAAATCACTAACTGACCTCAAAGAGTAACAATAAAACCAATGTGATTTACTGTATCAGGCTGATTGTACATTGTCAGCACTCTGGTTTCTAAATGCTGCAAGGCTCAGCTTTTCTGTTGCTCTCCCCCAGCAACCAGTCTTTGAATTTGCAACCAGTCTTTCCTTAAGTGTTGTCTCAGAAATTCACAACAGATTTTTGTGTTGGCAATGCTGAAGTTGAGAAGAGACAAGGTTTGACCAGCTAATCATGGCTATGCTTGTTTTCACTTTTCTCATTATAAACAGTCAGTAAGTTTAATAAGCTTAATACTTTGAGTTTTAATGACACCAGGATTGTTTCTCTCTATGCTGCATAAGTATTCACTTAGCATCTTTTTGCCTCTTGCTAAGTGCTAAAGTTTGGCAGCACAGATGTCTTCTCCTACACATGTTGGTTTTCTTGCTCCAACATGTAGCTTGTTCCAGGAGAAGAAAGGACCCAAGCTGTAGCCTGTTCAGCTCTGACCTTTAGATTTACCCCTGATTTTTTCAAGGGTTTATCAATGTTCAAAGGAAAACATTTAGCTTTTCAAAAATAATTTGTTACTAGAGTGTGGTCCTTCCTGTGGCATCCAGAGGAAACTTCAAGCTATAGAAACGTGCTGACAAATATTGTTTCCCATTGCATATTTAGATCCTGGATTTTGTTGGATTACCATTCCCTTAAAATACATACAGTGAATGCCTAGGGTAACACAACACATTCACCTTTTGAATTTTTGCCTTCAGTTGAAAAATATTCAGAACAGCAGATAGAAAAAACAATTTTGCTCATCACAGAAACTTTTCTAAGGCCTTTTGTGGAGTGTAACAAAATGTTCCAGTTTTCATCAGTGTTATCTTGCAGCCAACTAATGAAAAAATCTATCAATGTTCTCGGTCAATTCAAGCATTTAAATCAATTACAATGATTACTAACACATTGCATCAAATGTGCCTTTGTGAAATGTGGTTTCTCCTATCTGTAATGAACAAGCAGGATGATGACACCCCCTTTGCCGCCCAAAGGAGAGGAAAAAAACCAAGGAAAAGACTCACATGTGTGACAATCCATTAGTTCTGTTGCATTTCTCTTATTATAAAGTGTTTTGACCAACAGATAATTCAATTGAATTGTTTGTACTGAGGTCCACTGCCTGAAAGCAACAAGGATGTATTTTGGATAGGATAAATACTTTTGAAGTTTAATTAAAATGGAATTTAATATAGTATTTTCACAGTTTCCTCTTAAGATGTGTGGGAAACCACACAAACAGATGAATTTGGAAAAAAAATTGTGATCAATTGTTTTGGTAGTCATATTAAAATATCTAGCCTTCAAGACCTACCTAGAAATAAATTGTGCTTTCATTGCTTTTCAGATGGTACCATCAACTTTGCATATAGATTAAAATATATATGCTATGAAAGTATTGATCTAAGGGAGAAATCAATGTTTGTCCAATTAATATTTTGTGACTGAAGCATACAACCATATTCCTCCTTCAGACTGCTGTGAATATAGATATCAGTTGATCTATAACAGTAAGTTATCTTTATAAGCTTCCATTCACCACAGGAAATATTTTAGGCCAGAACTAAATCTAAAGTTATTTTGGAAGAGGGGAATGCATTACAATATTTTTAGTGTGTCCTATAGTTGGATCATATTGAAAGAAGTAAGAACTCATCACAACAAAGTAGTATGGAAAGAAAGCACAATCATTATAGAGAGTTTTACCAAAAGAATTTAGGAGAAAGAAATGTTTCTTTAATCTGCCCATTGAAGAACTGTCTCAGGAAAAAAAAAAAAGAAGTAACTTACACAAAGAGTTGGACTTGATGATCCTTTTGGGTCCCTTCCAACTCAGCATATTCTGTGATTCTGTGATTCTGTGATTCTGTGATGTTCAGAACTGAAAAGAACAAATTCATGAATGAATCTGACAGAACAATGTAGACTAGAAAATGTAGGGGGAAAAATCACATATTTCTTTAAAAAACTGTGGGGATATGTTTAGAGCATTACAGTTGGTATGTTAGGAGGTTTATGTGTAACTCACTTTAGAAATGATGTATTGCTTCTATTTTAATAAGTAATACTCTGGAGCTTCTTGGTACTCCTGTGATTTCTGACACCCATCTTTGCTATTTACAGCAGACAAGTAGGTAAGATTCAAGCCCTTTGGAAAGCAAACTATGCGTGTGTTTGGTTCTGTAACATATTTTCCAGAATTTGAGTCTACTTTCTGTTGTATTTGGAATTTTAAAAAGAACCACAACACCCTGCAGGAATCGACAGTAATCGATGTAAGATTTTCTTCTTAGGAGTTAAAAATGTATGTACAAAAGGATTAGAGAAAATCTGAGTAAAAAAATCTTTCTCTCAAAATTGTTTGTACTTGTTTAAATTATCTTTGGCAATCAAGCATCTCATTTCAAGAGTTTATTTGAGTGTATTGTTGCAATGTGCCATGGCATTGAAATGAACTCGGTGTATGGAGCATAATTTCCTCAAACAAGTCTCAGCTATGTGGTGCTGGATTCAGATGTTGTTGCAAGGTTTTATATATGAGTATCCCACTTTTTTGGACCTAAAACTATTGAGCAGCAGCCCACTACTGTCATACTGCTATAAAAATTATACCAACATATAGAGTTCCTTTTGAAATGAGGAAAAATCTGAAAATATACATGCATGCCTTGATACAGCCAGCCATGGTTATCTCTTCCTTGCCCTACACGGAGCCCAAAGCCTTTGAAGCCAATAGCAGAGATTAGTTAGGCTAGATATGATGTGTTAATGGAGGTCACCTACAAAGATACCTTTTATTTCTCTTTGAGTTTCCAGAGTCTTAAGGCAGTCTAACACTCTGCTTTGTAGGGGAAGGAACTCACATTTGCAAGTGCTGGACTCAGATGTGCAGAAAAAGGACCTCAACCTTCAGTTAGGTACTTTCTTAGAAGTAATTTATAATCTCAGAATAGAGGATTTGTTATGCCAGAGGTGTAGTATGAACAGTACAAAGCATTCCCAATGAAGACTGATGAAAAGAGGAGGAGGACAAGGAGGGGGTGTCGCCCTCTATGCCAATGACCAGCCGGAGTGCATGGAGCTTCACCTGGAGTAGGATGAGGAGCTGACCAAGAGCTTATGAGTCAGGATTAACGGGAGGGCAGGGACAGGTGACATTGTAGTGGAGGTCTAGTGAATGTCATAGAATGACATGTTCAACCTCTGTCCATGGCAAGGGGGTTGAAAAAAGAAGATCTTTAAGGCCCCTTCCAACAAAAACATTCTATGATCCTGTGACCTAATTCAAAAAAGGAAACCAATATTATTCTTGAAGGCTCTTGGTTCATGGATCAGCTTCAGTCTAGAGTCATGGCTAGACTTCTAATGCTCAGATTTCTGTTCTGAAACAGTCTGTGCTCATATTCCTCTTCAGTAAGAATAAAACTCAGCTGTCAGCCTGGAACAAAAAGATAAGAACTTTCCACATTTCTCAGCATTTTGACAAAACACTGATGTAGTTTTATGCTGACCATTTGGCATTTCTGATATGCAGCTTAAGGAGGCTCTTTCTCAGACTTTTGAGCAGTGCTAGCAAATACCAATAGCTGAGGCATACTTAAAAGTGGCTTACAGACATTCAGGAACTTTAGAAGATTTACTTTTAATACCAAGAGAAGAATGCAGTTTCAGTTCTGACATGAAAGAACTCAAAGAGCCCCTCCTCCATTTACCTCCTAATTGTCAAACTGTTGGGTTTTGTTTATATTCTAATTCATCCAAGAACCACAATCAGGCCTGCACTCTTGTTGTGTCAAGAACAATGTTAACAGGTAAGAATAAATTATTTTAGTCTAAGTTACAACACAGCTCTGTGCTGTAGCTTACACTGTAGGTGCAGTCTGTCTGTCCAAATTCCTCAAGTGAATACTCTGGACTGAAGCCACACAGTTAAGTCCTGTACACTAAAGTGAAGGATCTAAATACAGCAAGGTCTTTCTCTGGAGGACTGGAGTCACTTCTCTCCCTGAGCATTTAAGACATCTGTTTTAGAAGAGCCTTATTTAGATCTTAAGAGCTAGGACCAGTGATGGTCATAGATCAAGTGAAGTGACTGACTCCCAGTGCATGTTTCTGAGGTATCTTACTTGTAAGTGATGCATTCATGTGTCTTAATGAACCATGTTTTTTTCCACCTTTACACTGAAGTAGAATTCTCTGTCCACGTGGGGTTAATACATCACAAATGGTGCACTGTGAATCCACATTGCTGTTGCCAAGTACTTATTACTGTCAAAGAAAGCAAATCCTTATGGAAACAAAGAACAAGAATGAAGGAAAGGAAAAAATAATTAGGTTTCCTGTCCATGTGAGCAGGATAGCACAGCTTAGGAGAGTCAGATTCAGTTCAAAATGAGCACATCCAATTCCACATCTAGGTGTTTACAGGCACATTAGGGAGCTGAACCCCCACTGTGGTGAATGGAGATCCAGCCAGTAGAAAAGTTCTTCTGCTAGAACCAAAGCAAATGGCTGGCCAGCTGAATCTTTCCCTAGATTGACCAAATCCCCACTGACTGTCAGAATAACTTGTACACACTACATCTGATGCCTCAGTTCATATACTGTAGTCCTGAATTGAATCCTACCCGAAGCATCTTTGCGTTACAGATAAAATGTTCAGGCAAAATCTGCAAATCAGGTCTACCATTCTGGTCAAAAGAAATAAATCAGTACAGTACTTGTCAATACCTGAACCCTTTTTCTGCTTCCTCCTCATGCTGCTAGAAGCAGACAGGCTGATTTTCTCTTTGCTGCAAGAACTACACCTGCCCTGTTTTCCAGTTTGCTTTCTAGGGACATATTTGTGTAATCATAATTGATGTACAAAAAATTGAGAAACTGGTAAGTCTCTTTTCCATCACAAATGAACCTTAGGGGAGCGATTTTCCTGCTATTAGAAAAATTGAGTAAAACAGAAGCAGCTTCCCAGTCCCTGGAGATGGAGAAGACAAGGGTCCTTTCATACTAATTCCATGTGTTCATGAATTAAAAATGTTTTGTGAATGTGAGAAAAAATTTCCTGGTGGGAGCAGGTTGTTTCTTTTCCCCCCACCATTGATATGGGAAAACCATTACAAGATCAGCAAAACAAAGGATGCTAATGATGGTCTCCTCCTTTGGCCTGGAGTGCTTGGAGAGAAACCTAGAATTATGGCCTTATTCAGTACCCCAATCACATAATGTAGTGGATATCCACATCCTTGCTTATTTAAATGAAATATCTAGCTGGAGAAATAGCCTGCTTCCGATTCTGGCTTCCAAAGCCATTTTTATCAGACATTGAGACATTCTTCAGCTGGCAAGTTTTGTAGTTGGAGAAGGAAAGAGGGAAAGGAAAAGGACAAAAAAGTGTTCTCATTATAAAGACAAAATTGTTCAAATGTGTGACATTAAAGCAATTTTAAGTTTCAAAATGTCTCTTCTCTTGATCCACATTTCTGTATAGTTTTATCTGTTAATTATGTTTCAAATGTTAAAATAAACCACAGTATTCTCACATCTGACTAGGTACTGCTGTACTGGTAGGCTGTGTGATGTCTGAAATATCCCATTTGTTGCAGTCAGGATAAGTTGCACACTGCTATTTGGACTTAGACATTAAGCACTGGACTGTTTTCTTATTTACTGCTTTACTAAATAGCTTTTCCAATATTAGGACACACTGAACAATTTTCAAATACCTACATGCTTGAGAGAGAGATCATATCACTCTGAACATATCACAATCCAAGGAGGACCTGAGAAAGGGAAAAGGATTTTTTAAACAATAATAATTCCAAAATTTGAATTTTTACTATTGCCCTTTTAATTGATTTCTTACCTTTGAATTTCTAGCTTGGACTCATCCAAATTTTGATTGCACTTTCCTGGGGACCTCAGTCTTCCTGACAAAGATATTAGATTTTTGGTTTACTTTTAGGTGTTTTGTATCGATTGATGGTATTTCTCTCTTATATTCACACTCCTAACACGTACTAGTATGAGAACTGAGGCTTATAACAACTTGAAAAATCCCTAGATATACTTAGGACCCAGTGGTGAGTTTCATAGAGTAATTATGGCAAATTGCAGGTAATCACAGGTAAATTATAGAATCAAGTAATATTCTGAGTTGGAATGGACCCACAAGGATCATCGAGTCCAGCTTCTGTCTCTGCACAGAACAACCGCAAAAATCACACCATGTGTCTGAAAGCGTTATCGAAACACTCAAATTCAGACAATACAGAACTCACCTCTTTCTAATTGCCTGACCTGGGAGTAGCAAACACATTTCCCAAACACTTTACCTGCCTCTGTCAGGAACTTATCCTGAAATGGAGGTAGTAAAACAGCATTTATTTTATTTAGCTGACAACAGCTTACTTTTTTAGTTTGTAAATAACTTCTTCAAAATCTCCTGCTTTGAGGCATCTTTTTCCATATGAGTTTCATCGGGTCTTTACCATCCATTTCTGATGGCATTTGTATTCATTTTTCCCCCACATCTTTTGTGCTCTTTAATCTTTACTATTTGAGTTCGTGTACCATTCTTCTCCTAAAACTCCCTTTTTATTTGTTTCTGTAACCACTGCCTCTCACACATACCCTCTTATGTGTCCCAAAATAGTTTTCATTGCTCACGCCTTTCCCAAGGGCCTTCCTCTCCTCCAAGCACTTCCCTCATTTATGCAGGGAAACAATGCTCAGACTAACATCCAGGAGATGTCATCCTCCAGCAATGCGGTGGGTCGGCTACTCTCTTCTCTGAAGTGAAAATCAGATAAGAAGCTCTCCTCCTAAGAGACTTAAGTAGAGAACAATACCAGCAGAAATGAATTTACAGTACATTTTCTACTTTGACTAACACCCACGTGTGTCAGATACTTATCTTTTGAGAGGATGAATCATCCCCCGGAGAGTGTCTTTGCTTTCTGCTGTCTGTAGGTGGGAAACCAGATGATTAGCTTAGAACAGCTGTCTCACGGAAGAAAAGGAAAAAAATCAGCAGGCAAAGCCCAACCAATGCCACAGGTTAGAAGTTCCTTGCCCAAGCTGAAGCTCTTTACTCCCAACTTTGCTCTTACGGAGAACAGGCAACCCCAGTCAAACAGTTTGCCTCACCTAACATAACCACCATCTGAGGATGAGTGGAATTGCCTTCTGAGGCAGTTTTGTATTTGGCTACAGGGGGAGGGTAAGGTGCTAAGCTTAGATCCCTAAGGCTAACTTATAAACAGGGTATAAATGTTAAAACAGATATACTACCACACAGTACTTGTGAGAGTGAAAATATAAATGAGTAGCAAATCTGCATTACATTGCACACCTCAATCCCTAGTAAATTTGGGTACTGGAAGTTCTCCTAAGGCTGTGAGTGACAGCCCAGTGACTTCATTTCAGGACTAGCATCTGGCCAGTCTTCACCAAGGACAGCTCCAGAGTCAGGATGATCTCCTTAGAGCTCTCAACCCGTTTGCTACTGCTTACATTACTTATGCTTAAGATTCAGGAGCTATCAAAATTCAGACAATGATGACAAACGTCCAGTCTATTAGTGAAGTCTATTTTCTTTTTTTCTAATACATGATGTTAAGGATAAGAATTATTTATGACCAGCATGTATGCTAATCACTAAGGAAGCATTTGTTTCCCTCATGAGTGACTGAAGTGACAAAGATGCACTTTGAAATATGTTTGAAATGTATGCTGTTACTGCATGTTTTCACCACACTCAAAATAAGAGGTTAATTGCAGGCAGGCTGGAAAATAATGAGATAGCATCACCATTTACAAACAGTGACAGCTGTAATATGGTAAATAAGGATGACAACTGAATGAGTAATCTGCTATTTCACTCTGAACTCTGCACAAGGTCTTTCTCTTACAGCTTAAGATCATTTTTCACTCTCTAAAAGAGAATATGGTATCTTCATCCAAAGAAAGCATTATAATATATAACAAAAGCAGATATCAGTAATAGAACATCAAAAAGAAGACTTCTGTTTTCTTTGAACATGAAGATATGTTTGGGATCCAGGGCAGAAAACTGCACATGTAAATGCCATCACTATCTCAAAAGCATGACTTACTCTGCTACACAGGGTACAGAGGAGGCTGTAGCTCCAGCTTCAAGCATCAAAACTTCTCCTGATACCAGTGTGTGACTTTTCTATATTTTTACCCTTATTTCTGAATGATGCATAACTTTTTTTTATTGGCTTGAACATAGACAGAGTTCTTCCATCATTTTGATCAGAGAGATCATCCTCAAATATGGTAGTCTGTCCTTATAATTCACTGTGACAGACAGCTAAACCCCAAGAACTTTTTATTTTCACTGTTACAGTTACTGGTTACAGTTAATTTATCATGTGTGTAATGTGAATGTTTACATCATCCTAGCAATAGGATGAACAACCAAAGTGTGTTTGATTTAAAACTCAGTTCCAGATGGTTTTCAAATTGAACATATTATGAAGAAAATTAAAAATGAAAAAAGAGAATTGATCTTGTGTCTATCATGCATTTGAATAAGGAAAATCCCTCCGACAGAGAATCTGTTATCAGAGACAGTTTTTACTATCTACATAAGCATGACCTTGGTTAATGAGTGTAGAATGATACGTATCATGTGAGTTGTCAAAACACGAGGCAGATATCTAGTAAGTGTTTAATGTTGCTAAAATTTTGGCAAAGACAACCACTTTGAAACTGTTCAGAGGATGAGACCGTGAGAGAAATCCTAACAGCAAAAAAAGGCAAAATATTTCTCCTTTATTGAAACATATACAGACCTTGGCTTGCACATGATCCATAATAAACACAACACAACTCTTTGATGAATATCTATTGGCACTGCAATAGCACTGAGGTTTCTTAACGATCATTTTGGCCTTTCAAAACCAAAAATGCTTAGCAGCAATATAGTCATTGTCATATAAAGAGATAAAAGGCCCCAGAAGGGATTGAAGGCATATTTTCTCTTACTCTGCATAGGATAGGTGAGGCAAAGAGGAGTTAAATTAGTCAAGCAAGGCAGTAAGTGTTGCAATTACAACCCATAAATAGAAGCTTCATCTTTTCCTAACTCTGATCTAGAACCCAGATCCAGAAGAATAAATATCCCCCTGAAGGGCCTCAGAACAGTTAGCCACATTTCCCCGACAGATCAGGAAGCAGCATTCAGCTGAAGGAAGAGTGCTTCGCTTCATCAGAAAATCAAACATACAGCTCAAAGGTAGGTATCTCAGCAGGCTAAATCTACCCCATGGTATCTTAATGAAAAGACTGATTAATGCCCTGTTGCTAGACATGGTCAGGAGGGCTGTGATTGTCTCGATTGATAGGAAGAGGATCTAGGCCACCCCCTCAAGGCAATCTGCATCCTTTCTCATGCAGGGCATGCTGTAGTACACAAACCCTCCCTTTTCCCCCTGCAGACAAGTGTGCCTGTGTCCCGTACCGCTAGAGATACTTATTCTTGAGTGAAAGCTTGTTGCACTCACCTGATAGCTGCTCTGGGTACCTTCCTTATATTCTGCAGTACGGCTTAATTGAAATACAGATATGTTATGACTTTCATCCATTGTAATATATGCAAAAAAATATACAAAAATATCAAAGTGAATTTCTGAAGTTTGGGATTGCAGTAATGGATCTATGCTGATTAGCTTTTATTAAATGATACATTTTTGAGCCCTTCTGTCTTCAAGAATACTGAAATCAGACTTTTAGTATTATATTCAGTGACAATTTGGGAGTTTGTTCTTCTCTTCTTGTCTTACACTTGGGAACTTCATTTGCAGTTTTCTTTCCTATTGTACTGTCCTTCATGCTTAATGAGTTATCAAAATCTTCCTCATTGGTACTTACATTCCCTCAGTGCTTCTTTCTATGTAGTCATTGATATACTCAGCCTTGCAAAAATATATTATTCTCTGATTGTGATGTCTCTGGACTTCAGCGTTTATTCAGTGTTAAATTACAGCACTATGTTTTGCTACAAATTAGGGAACCCAAATTTATGTTGCAATAGAGTAGCTCATTTGTGTTTTGTTGTTCTCACTTATTAAGTAAAGGAACAGTACTCCCAATTTAGGAAACTGCATCATGAATTGCAAAACATAAACTGCAAGAAAACCCATTTCACAGTATGAGCAGGCTGAGCTTATGGGATTTGCTATTCTTTGACAACTTTGTGTCTGCCCTACTTCTGGTTGCTAGAAATGCTTTTCATTTCACTGGTGCCCCTTGCTCCTTCCTGTCTTTCAACTGTCAAAAAATAATCATAACAAGATTAATTTGAAGAAGCCACTATAGAGGACATATGTTAATCTGAAATGTGACCTCCATCTACCACCATCTCTACCAGGCTGGAGAGAGTGGAAAGACAAGAGTGCCAGAAATAAAACGTAAGTAGCTGCGCTCCAGACACAGGCTGAGGAGTTGCATGTGGAGATTCACTGAGCCCCAGTTTGATTTCTGTGCTTGTTGATATTTTTCCTCAATACCCATTCCCTCACAGGCTATTGGCAGGGCTGTGCCAACCTTGCTTTGGGGCACAGCCCATCCCATGGCATTGGCAGAGTTCAAGCCATGACAGCTCAAACCAGGGAGGTCTCAGTAGGATGTAAAAGAGCTGTTTACTTTTAATTTGTAAGGATATGGTATTAATTCTAAGATCAATTTCCCTTTAAAGTAGCTAAGCGGACTATTACCTCTTATCTCAAGGACTGTGGAGGTAAAAATGATTTATAAGTTTTACATAGTAATTTTTTTTCTTCTCTTTGCTATAGTATCCTCCTATTTTCTGTCTTCTATCTTTTTATTCAACTAAATGGCATGTAATTATTTGCACTTACTACCTGGACAAAGAATGAGTTCTCCGTACAAAGGAAAAGCTTATAATGTTTCTTTTGAACAGCACTAGCTTTTTATCATGCCAAAGTGGACACAGAAAGTTTCTTTGGTCAATTACTCACTCACCAGCAGCAACCACCACAATTGTGCTCTTTCAGAAACATATGAAGCTAACATCTTCTGGGTAATAGAAAATAGATTTCCTTGTTCTGAAAAATGACCATAATGAATTTGAGATCTTAGCAGAATGGATAGCCTGTGGACAGCACTTTCAACTAACCACTGGAAGAGGTGTTCTAAAAACAATAATAATCATAATCATTTCTACAGGAACCAACCAAACCTGTCACTTAAGGGCATATGTGCTAAGCTACCAAATGCGCAGGATAATAAATTGCTTTTCCAGATTGTGCCTTTATACACCACTGAAAGTGTTTTAACGATCTCTCTAGTGAACCACGTTTTTTCAGTATTTATTTCCAGTAGTTTTTTCTGATATTGCATTTGTTACGATACCTTGGAGGACACAGTGTATCAGGGTGATTCTAGAGGTCCATCATCTCCTGAAAACACACTGCTCAGAGTTCCCAGAGTACATATGCTGCTCACCATTATTAGTGAGTACCAAAGACAATGCTTCCATTAGGATGCATCAGTGGATCCTTTGCCTCATTTTTCTTTGCATATGTGTGAGTAGCAAGACATGGAACTATATGTCAAACCACAATCCACAAAGAGGGTGCAAGGACATCTACTTTAGTGCATTGACAATGACCTCTTTTAACATTTTGATTTCTCATGCCTATGTGAAATCAGCATCTGTAAATTAATATATCCTACTACCTCAAAACAGAGATAGAAAGCTTAATAATTGGGGGAAATCATTACAATACATGAGAAGAGTAAAAGGGAGTTTGAGATGTTATAACCAGCAAAATAAGCTAGAATAGACATGTGATCTAACTTCGAAATACCTGCACAAGGTTAACTTCTAAAAGGAGTGTTCCTTTTTTAAAGTATCAAAGTTTTTAAAACTTGTTTCCACTGAAACAATTGTCAGTCATGTTCATATAGCGTAGTGTCATTCTTCAAGCATGGCAGAGTGTAGGGATGCTGAAAAGAATATGATAATGATTCAGGAAGCCTAACATAATTAGAAAAAAAGAAGTTAGACATTTGAACGGATGTGAATCACTTGAGTGAACAGCTGATAAGACATTAGACTAGCTAGCTGTTTAAAAGGATTTACAAGCTAATATGCTTCATAGCAAGTACTATATACAGAATAATAAAAAATGTTTCTATCAAAACTTGAATTACCAGATTCTAGAGCAGCAAGTGAAAAGTGATGTAAATCAGAAACTTAAGTCCTTTCCTGTTAATGTATAATGTTAGTCGAATTCTCAGATATGTAAATTCTCTGGATTTATTAACAGAATGAAAATAAATCTGAAGACTCAGTGGAGAAAAGGTGGTGTCGACATCCAACCCAAAATTTGTACACTCTAACTTCCCATTTTGCTAGAAATACGGCTGGAAAAAAAAATGGCTTTGCTCTTAGCAAATAAAGAAAGATGTTAAGGGAGAAAATATAAAGGGAGAATGAAAATAGATGGACTTATAAAGACCTCAAAAAAAGGTTTTGAAAGGCACCTCTGCTTGGTGGATGATGACAAACAAAGGGATTTTGCAGGCTGGTCAGTTTGCTGGGCTGGTCAGCCTGCCAAGAGCTGGCACAACCTATTAGTCATTGCTGTTCTCTCTTTCAGCAAAAATTACTTTCCAGAATAAATAATCAGATACATTATTTTATAGCTTCCTCTGTGTGCTTAGTATCACAAAGGACACAGCAATACCCTGAGGGCTGTGACAAATGGTTTATAAAGCAATGATCATGCCGGCCAAGCTAGTTATATTTACAGCAAGGCACACAGCAGCTCTCACAGAAGGAAGAGCTATCTGGCAGGCAGACCAGCTGCAGGCTTTGTGCACAGAAAGGTAAGAGCTCAAGTGTGGAGATGAACAAAAACATGTGTTCTTTCCTAGCAACTGGCTGCAGCAAGAATACGGAGACTAACTCAAAGAAATGGAAGTAGCAGAAAATACTCTAATCCCAGTTAAGCTTCAAGACTCAACAAATAGGAACTCAGCAGTTCACAGGCCCTCTCTGTGCCATGACTAAATGCATCAAAGAAGGAGAAAGTAATAATTTGGTTTTACTTACAATGTAAGTGGTGAATCTCTTCATGGCACAGCATGGACCAACCTCCCTGTTCATCTCCCAAGGGGAGGTGTGCTTTGAGATAGATGACCTTATACAGATGAAGGAGAGTGCTTTGGCTTATCTGTTTAATTGAGTGATACTAATTATTGTTTGCCCAGGCTATGATATAGCACACTTAGACTTTAAACACACACACGAAAGCCTTTGTCTTGTCATACAAGTTATGCATTATAGCATTGTACTGGAAACTAATTAAAAGAAGTATGAGATGGATATGAAAAATAATAAAAGCAATTTCTAAGAGCATGTCTTAGAAATATGAAACATCATTTTATAACCATGGGGATGCAATTTACAAATATTTGTCACTCACATGACCTACTTATCTTATTCCTATCACAGCTGGAAACCCAGCTGATGAGCAAGAACCATTGACACAAAGGGAGTGGGTACTGGTGCTGTCATTGAGTAGAAAGGAGGATGGCAGAAAATGATGAGAGTTCAGTTGTTAATAAACCATTATTTTGTTATCATTACATGTCCACTCAGAGACAAAAATCAGTCTAACTTTGAACTTCAGAGAAAAAAAGAAAAGTGATAAAATCAATAGAGAGTGCTAGAATCATGTACACTGCAGAGACCTCTGTGGTGATCTAGTCCAAACCCTTTTCAAAACAGGGCCAACTTCAATATTTTCCGAGGTTATCCAGATAGAAACTCTGCAACCTCACTGAGAATGCTGTTCAAGTCCTTGTGGGACCTCTTGCTGTGAATTTTTTTTCTTTATGCCTAAGTGAAACCTGTACATGTTGTCTCTTTTCTTGCACACCTCTGATTCTACCTAAGGTATAGACTTCAAAATTGACTAAGACTGATGAGCCTCCTTGTAAAGCTTTTAGAGAACTGACTGAAACAATCTCAAACAAAACCCACCAACAATTTTCAGAGTTCACAGAGAACAGATATGGTCCAAAAGACTGCAAATGAGCAAACATATTGGCAGTTTTAAAGAAAGAATAAAGGAAGTGCTGGGGAGTTAGAAACTAGCAAGGATGGAGTTTCAGGAAAAAATGTAGCAATAAATACTCAAACTGTAATTTACAGATGCCTGGATGATGACAAGAAGACCAGCCAGTTTAGAGTTTGTAAATTTGATTTAAGTGTTCCATGAGAGAAAGAAAGCAGGAGCAGTATATGTCATATCCTCACCTTAGAAAAGTTTGACACTTTTATAAGATATTCCTGACAAGAAGTTAGGAGAAAAACCTGTCAGACAGAGATTTTTTTTTAAAGAGTATAAATCTTGAGTATTTGGTAACCACTAAAAGTATTTATTAATGGTTTGTCATCAAAATGGAAGACATGCCAATCGAATTTTGAAGAGGTCTCTCGAGATGTCGACAACTCAATGTTTCTGTTAGGAACTTTCACAGCAGAATATACCTATGAAGCTTGCAGATGACACTACACTGGAGGGGGGAATGAAAGAACAGGGAAAAACAGGGTTAGAATTTAGGGTGATTGTGTGAAATTAGGAAAGAGTGCACAGTCAATAAAGATGTGGAAGATGTTATAGTATAGATAGGTAGGCTGCATGTGCAAAACGCTGGGTAATAGTTCTAAAGGAAAGGATTTGAGTTTGAGAGGAAGGTTTGATAATAAGCTGAGTATTAATGAATCTAGTCATGCTATTAGGAAGAAAAAACAAGCACTCTACTAGAATATGCACATACACATATATATGCATTTGTGTACACACAAGGATATAACCTACCAAATACAGCAGGCTGGGGATTTTCCTTGCCTCAGCCAGAAGCAATAAATATGCTCAAAAAAAAAAAAAGTAGATCAAGCCTAGAGAGTTCAAAGTAACAAATGTATCTTGTAGAGAAAAACTGGATAATTTCAGATGGCTTAGTCTAGAGCAAAAGAACCTAGAGACCATATATCAAACCGTAACAACAAAAATAGTAATCCGTTCCCCATGCCTTTGAGTGGATATGGTATGAAGTAAGGAGCTTGAACTGAAGCATTATGAGCAAAATTTCATAGGATGGATGATAAAGCATAGGAATAGGATTGGAGGGGTTATGAGATAGACAATTCTGAAAGTTTTTAAGAGTAACAGGTTAGAAAAATACCAATCAAAAATAATAAAGGCATGACAAACTCTGGGAAAGAAGAAGGACAAGGTAACATCCAAAGGTATCATGCTACTTAGTTTTGCCTTAATGTCTGAGGAAACCAAAAATTACTGAGACATCTATCAAGTTCAAATTAAATATTAATATTCTGGAGTTTATTATGGTGTTACTGCTCAATGTTTACTACACTGAAGTAGCAAATAAGGACTTAAGTCTGGTTTCACCTACTCAGGCAGAGAGCACAGACAGGCAGGATTCTGTAATGAGGTAGTGTGAACTTTCCCTTACACACAAATGATCTAGTATCTAATACTGAGTAATTTACTTTAAAAGATCTATCCATTTCATGAGTGTAGTAGCTAGTCCACAGTATTTGGGTTCATTTTCTCCTGTCTGGCCCACACTTCTTTCGTGCATAAAGCACAGCTGTGGATCAGAGATCAGCTCCACACTCCAGGATATGTTATCAGCTGGTAGCACCAGTCTAATCTGAGAACATCCAGTTGTAGTTCCTGCTTCAACTAACATTTTTTTAGGTGTAGAAGGGGTTGAATGTCCAGTCCACAGAGGAGTTGGATAGGGAGGGAAGGGTCTAGAACTTCTATCTCTGTCATGGGTGACAGTTCTTGGTAAAATAGACTACTGGGCAAAAGGGGACTGTAAGGCATCTTCTGTTTCCCAGGTGTCTCCCTTTGTGATGTCTTAGGCTAAAGAGGAAACAGCAGCCAGAGCAAAACACACGGCTTGGAAGAGTCCCTGGTTTCCACAGTCCCTTAAGGGTGTACATAAGCCAGATATCAGGCCATAGTGAATACCAGCTGAGCAGTGGTGCTTCTGAGTGTGTCAAGACAGACCTGAGGCAATTATGTTTTCACCTGAGATTTCAGACACATTCAGGGCCCAAAAGAACAGCCTAGTGGTGGTATTGACAACTCAAATTTTACATTTAGAATTATATTTGATGAAATACTTTGGCTCCTCTAGTCTTTGGTTTTTTCCAGCTCCAGTTGTAACATGATATATTTTATTCTCCTTTGAGTAGCTATCCTGCAAGGGATTTTTCAATATCACTAATTCAGTGCAGGTTCTGAGAAATACCATAAGTAACAGATGACACACAAAAAGGAATATTTCATATTCTGCACAGTTTTATTAGTGTATATTAATTGACCTTTAGGTACAACCTAATACTTTAGCTCAACAAGCTTCTTTTATTATTAAATTAGAAGAAAAAAAATACTCTTAAAGTTAAAAGAATGTTATAAAAGCTGAGAAGTGTTCAATGGATAGAAAATGTCACGGTAGTTACATATTCTGATATAGACAACAAATTCCAGGTTATATTTTCTTCACAGGGGACCCCTTCCCACTCTGGCACAAGACACGATTTGGTTTTGCTTCATATACAGAATTTCAGTATTTTGTAGTGTCTTCTCACTATGTATTCTATACCGTATTCAAACCTTTCTCTCAGGGCACTTATTATATTCCTCATGAGCTTTTCTGTGGTGCTTGTTTCAGTGTCTGAGGGCTTCACAAACTGTAGTCAGGTTTCTTAGCAATCTCTGGCATGAGCACAACCTAGCAAAAAGACCAGAAACTAGGCACAAAGACTTTTAAAAATAACAATATATCCTCTAGCTGTGGATAGTATTGCAGTAAGCTGGGCTTATTGTAATATCATTTTTCAGAAGCCTCAATAAATAAAATCTCTTTTGTTCAAAGTAAGTCACGTAACTCAGGTGGGTTTCAGCTGTTTCAAGAAGTTACCAAAACTTCTGCAAATGAGACCACAATGACTTAAGACAAGGAATAAGACAACCACAAAATTGTTAAAAGAGTTATGTTATTTACTCCTGATACTCCTGGGAACTGTGTTTACAGGAATGAACAGTAAATACTCCAGAACAGAACTGCTTAAACCACAATAACATGGGAAATGTTACTCCCATCTATTTGGCCTTTGCGAAGACACACCTGGAGTATTGTATCCTGGCTTGGGCCCTCCAGAACAAGAGGGAAACTGGCAAACAGGGTGAGGCCAGTGAAAGGCTACTAAAAGTATTAGGGACTGAGGAGCATCATATGTTGAGAGGCTGAGGTAACTGCATTTGATTAGTCTGGAGAAGAGGAGGCTAAAGGGAAGGCATATCTAATCACTGTCTTCATTCAGGAAAAGTCTGTCTTGCATTAGGAAAAGTGTCCCCAGCAGGTCACGGAAGGTCTTCCTTCCCTCTGTGCTAGGCAAGAACCCAGAAGAGAAAATTTCAATCCAAATATTTTTCATTAGTAAGAATTGGCTGTAAACTAAGGGTTCTTATCAAACTGTCAGGTAAAGAGGGAATTTGTTCCAAATTATGCCAAGAAACCAAACACAGTGGTTTTTTGCAAGTGTTTTGCTCTCCCCCTCCATTGTCTGTGGTCTTTGCATGTTCTTGCACACAAGGGTGAAATCACTAATCACGGGTTTCCACAAGGGGGACTGAGACAACCTGTGGTGCTTACATTTGCTCCTGAGGCAACTTCCAAAAGGCAAACTAGTGAATGGGATGGATCTTTGTCCTGACACAATCTATATCCGTTAGGTTTATACAAATTTTGATCGTGCTTTGTGTCAGCTTCTTGTCATTTCTAAAGCAAGAAAAAAGATAAAGAAAAAGCCCTTAATCTCCTGCAAACAAGGAAATGGCATGTGCAGTTACATTTCTGAAGCCAGCAATTCCTTAGCCCAAGTCACAAGCATTGGCAGTGAAAAGCTGCAGAATGCATAAAGTCCTCCTGAATTTCAGACTTTCAATCTCATGAGCGCTTAGGCAGCCTTTTATTTTCAGAGAGGGATTTTTTAAAAAAGAAATAATTTCTCCATAATTATAGAAAAACTAGTGTTCAGTCCTTGGGGACCTGGAAAACCTTGAGCGTCCTACATGCACTGGTATAGAAACCTCTAAATTGCATGTGCCGAAAGTTTGAACACTACCTGTGTTTTCTGCTCATGAACAAATCAAAACATTGTAGCCTCTTTTTTTCATCCAAAAATTCCTTTCATTGATGCACAAGGGAACTTAAGCCAGTTCTGTAACTGAAACAACATGAATTTTGTGCCATCTCTTCCAAAATTTCTGCTCCATCCACCATCCTAAATGATCTTATTATATCCAGAAGTACTTTTCCTCTTAGAGCCTTGTGCTATATAATTGTGTAGTAAATCTTATGCAGGATATTTGTAGCTGTGCCTCAGGCAAAATTCCTGGAGTACTGAAATGACTTCACCTGGACTGCTAAATAGAGCAGTCTCTCAATGACAATAGCGCAGCAGTTGATATGGATTAATGAGCTTCAGGTTTATTTACACTCCTCAGAGTGTTGTTTTGGGTTCTTTATAGACAGCATTAGCAGTGTTTGATCCAATACTGAAAGACAGGTCTCACAATCCCACGCACTAGAAAACAATGGAGGTTTTGCAAACCTCATTGTAACTTAAATCAAATAAATATTGCATTGCATAGGGTCTAGGGCAATACACACAATTTCCTTGTAGAAACTAAAAACTGATGCTTCAGCACTCTGAAACTTCTATCCAAGTAAAAGTATTTATGATGAAGAAAGGGTAAAGCCTCACAAAATTAATACCTCCTAAAAGTACAAGGTACAATCACATCAGGGACTGAAATATGGAAGCTACAATGCAGACTTTAAGCCACTAGTGAGTATAATGTTATATATTCTCAGCTATCTGTTTAGAGCTAGGATCCTAAATCTAGCATAGCCCAGAGTTTCCAAGCACCATTATACTCAAGGCACAAGGAGGTGATCAAAAATATAGATACAACACTTCATGGAAATAGTTTTTGCTTGACTCTTGTCAGATGAAAGTCAATATTCCTTGCCTTATTTCTCCCCTTGTGCATTGTTCCTCTCAGGATGCCTAGTACTGCCGTGACAATGCATAGCTGTTGCTATTTTGGTTCTTAGGAATCTGCAAGGTAGTTGATGGTTCTCCTGGTAAAACTTACACAGGGAGCTAGAGTCAATGGAAAACCCAGAAATATCTAGAGATAGCCTGTGTAAGTGGATATCTTCATTACATTGTCTTTAACTCACTATCCTGAATTGAAAATATTGTGAAAAGAAATTAAGAACACATAACTTTAAAATCAATGAACAAATCAGCAATTACAGTGCATAGTAATGTGTCTCAACTAAAGGCTAACAAAACATTTTCCATAGGAAAATAGTGCCAGCAGAACAAAAACTTTAATATTTAAGCAGATTGTGCAGTGTTTTAACAGCACTTAACAGTGTCATTATATTCAGACGAATGAAAAGTTCGCTGTGCATTGTTTCAGCTTCTCAATTTCTCTTTGACTATATGGAATTTGGTTCAAGAAGTAAACACTCAAATTGAGTAAATTTTATAAGTGGCAGGTGTAAATATAGGGTGAAAAAATATCAATGCAAAGTGACTTCATGGAAAAGGATCACATCGCAAGATTATAAAATAAAAATTACAATGTAAAGATATTTCTGAGTTATCCACAGACACAGAGAAGTAACAATATGATAATATAATTTCTGATTTTTTTAATCTGTCAGATTTCTTCTTCATAACCATAACCATGGGATTTTTTCATTCTTTGAAGATGTGAAGTCTCAAATTTAGTTCCGGTTGGGAATTTTTTCTCACCAGCTCCTTCCTACTTTTTGTTTTTTTTCAACTTTGTAGACAGAACTTCTGACTTCTTCCTGAAACAATGACCAGCATAGGATGGAAATGTCATCTTGTTCAGGAAAACCGAAGTGTCCTGGTTTGAAGGACAGGTGTCTGTCAAGGAAGGTGGGAAACCTCCCTTGAATACAGGATGACCTCTCTCCCTTCTCCAAATTACTGTGCCTTTGAAATTATGGGGCTCTCAGGCAAAGATGTGGTAAAAAGAATAACAGTTCTTTACTAGGGTTATATATCTCTCTCTCTCTATATATAACAAGACAGTTAAACGGCAACCATAAGAGAACAGACAAACCCCTTACCAGTTCCTTGTGTGTTGTTGGGAGATCCTCCGCTGGGGAGAGAGGCTGCGGTGCCTCCCCCGCGGCTGCAGGGGGCGCTGTGGCACGAGCGCGACGACCCTCACGCGGCAATGGCGGCTCCGGCGAACGGGAAAGGGGGGAAGGTCGCCCCCGGTGCGAACCCATGGGGCAGCCGCCCGGCTCCACCAACCTCGCCAGCGGGCAGCGCAGGCGGGCAGGGTTGACTGGGGAGCGGTGGACCTCGGTATCACCCACCGGCAGACCAGCAGAAGGCAGGAAACAGCAGAGACAAGCAGCTCCTCCGGGCGGCGATTGGTTACAGCCTAACTCTGAACCTTGTGCCGCCGCGGGACCCTCGGAGATGTCACAGTGTATCCGCGCTCTGGAGCCAGCCGGCGGAGACGTCGCAGTGTAGCAGTGTTCCCAGAGCGAAACTGGCACTTGCTGCAGACACGACCGTCCTCACCGAACGCCGAGCGGAGAGAGCGACAAGCCCAGTCTCCACCCACCTCTCGCCCAAGTCTCTGGCAGTTCTCTCGCGGTGCTCCAGCCTCTGGGGAAACAACCACCTTGCATTTCCAAGTCTTTGGTTTTCTTTAACTGGGGGAATTGTCCTGGCTTCTGGGCTGGGCAAGTGATCCCTTTTGTCCTTAAGTATCGTCCATTCTGTGTCGTTAGCGTGGAATGTGGCTGGACAGATAACTCCCTTTTGTTCTTAAGTATCGCCCGTCAATTCCCGGCCAGCCCCTCCCCACCTACACAGCCTCCCTGGTACCCGAGGGAAAGGAAACAAATTTTCATTTCTTTTCTAACCCATAACACGAGGTTACAACCTGGCAACAAACACCAGATTCTCCTTGCCACCTGCACTTTCCAACCTTTCTGGGTATATACCTCAAACCCTCTTCTACACATTTAATTTCCCTCTCTTTATGAACACAAGGAGAGATAACCCACATGTCCTAGCCTCAGGAACTCTAATTCCTGTGAATAGGCCTTATAGAATAAACTGTTTTCAATTTTTTTTAGAAAATAGATTTATACAAAAGCTTGTGACGTGTCTATACTAAGGAAGGCCAGAGTGAAAGGCTTGCAGTTTGTCCTCTACACACCTTTAACTGAGAGAAAACATGTGGCTCAAGAGAAAGGGAACTGGGACCTGAGTAAGAAACTACTTTGGGAAACACAAGAGATGGATTCAGATCCATTTAGGTCTATCAGAACATCTATACCTCTGTCTCTACAACGACCATCACATCACCTGCTACAAAAGGATAAAGGATTAGATCTAGACTTGATAGTTTTACACTATTATTTGCAGATAAAACAGAAAAAATAGGCACAAGTAGATGCTAGTAACTAGAGTTTGGTTTTGTTGGTTTATTTGTTGTTATTTTTTGTAGAGAGAGAGAAATGTAAAAAGCAGATAAACCACAAAAAAAGACAAAAGGAAGAAAGGAAGAAAAAAGAAAAAAAAAACCAGGTGGATTCTTAGCTGAACAGATGTTTTCTTTCATTTTAGATTCATTTGCAATAAACAGCAAGCAAATGGAGAAACAGAAAGCTTTTCTTAGCCCTCTTTACTTCCACAACACACAGGCACAGTTCCTAGGGCTAAGGTACATACCCCATTTAGAAGGCAGAGGCTGAACCTCTGCTGATTCAGACAGACTGCACTGAAACCAGAGGGCAGTTCCCAGCTCTATCTGTGAGGACATGGAATCTGTCTCTCTCATTTTTATTTTTTTTTTAACTCAGTCACTGTATCATTTAGTTAAACAAGAGAAGGTGTTGACACCTTCTCTCAGGCCTTAACACCCTGCAGGTAGCACTGCTCTCTTCATATCAAGCCACATGCATTTCCAAGCACGAAAAGGATCTGAAAAGGATCACATAAAAGAAAAGGAGTGGTGCTTAATGACCCTTAAGACCCTGATTTCGGTGCGGGGACTTGATATTTACGGGCTAGGACAATCTGGACCTCTATATCCTTGACCTTTTTCATAAGTGAGAATACTTACAGTTTTCATACAGGGAAAAGCTTTAAAAGGAAAATCAGAAGACTCAAAATTTTTCATTTGTGACTTCAGCTTAAAGCGTTTGCTAAATTCAGGATACATTTGAAAATGGTTTTAACATTTGCAAAATTAGGGAATGAGAACAAAATATTCCCCAATACGTATCATGTCATGAGGGTCCACCTTCTCTTCAGCATTGTGAGACAAGCATGGGTGCACTGCTGGGGTTTGTCAATGCCCATGATGCAGAACAAAAAGCTTTAGAGCTCTTGAAATTGCTGCTTGTAGAGAGTGAATCTGGAAGCAGAAAGACAGAGGTAGAGACCGCAGACCTGGCTGGGCTGGGGGACTGCTTGCAGGATGGGACAGCTGGAACCGTGATCACATCCCAGCTCCTGGTCTTGCAGCAAGGCTTGCTGTTACTCTGCTGTCATCCCTGGCATGCCATTCTGAGACATGCATCCAATAGCCCGCACACACACATCTGCTTCTTTACGTGCCTGTTTTCCCTGTGTTACCCACATCATGCAAATGCGAAGGTCTTGCTGTGTGCATTCAAACTCCCAGGCTGCCAGACAGAGCTACTGGGGAGCATAAATGGGCTAAAATCCAAAAAAGCTCTTCTAAAAGTGTGATAAATTCTGACATGGGACTTAAGAGAGCTGCCTTTGCCTCCTGGAAAAAAGAGGCATTGAAGGAAAAAAAGATGTCAGAGGCACATGTTTTTCTGGAAGTAAAGAGTCTGGGGCAAAATCTTCAGAAGCAGAAAGAGGAAACCCACCCATCCAAACAAGGGTTTTCATATTAAACGGCTGAGGGATCTACGCATCTGTGCTGGTTTGGCTGTAAACCAGCAGGGGAAATTAACCCCACACCGAATACCTCGAGAGATTTTAGGTCAAAATTACAATTTTAATAAAAAAGGTTAAAATAAATGCAGTAATACAGAAACACGGGCTTAAACAAACCGACAGAGTCACGGTACAACCTGACACCCTGTTGACCAGGGTGGTAGCTGTGCAGTCCAGTTAGGCACTGATCCTGCAGGAAGGCCTGGTAGCCCAGTCCCGGTAGCGGAGTGGAGTAGCTGAGTCCAATTCCGGGGAGCTGAGTCCAATTCCGGGGAGCTGAGTCCAGTCATGTCGAGCCGAGTCGAGAATCCCGTCGAGAGCAGAGTCCCGAGAGCGGAGTGCCGTCGAATCGAGGGTATCTTCTCCCATCCAAAAACCCTTGTTTTATGCTGTGCTTCTTGGCTGGCACCTCCCCCAGGGGCGGGGACTTTCACAATGGAAGGGGATCTTCCGGGTGTTCTATTGATTGTTTCGGTAATGAGCTTGGAGGAGTCCTAGGGTTCTTCAAAATGTTCCGGAAGGGTTCAGGCTAAGTAGTCAGGCTGGGTGGTGCTAATGGGCCATTGCCTGAGATCAGATAACCAGGGTGGGTAGTACTTCCTGTCGGTTGGAGTGCTTATCTCAGTTGAGATAAGGAGTCCCAGGTGTGTAATTATGAAATTTATCCAGCTTTTGTGGGTGGTAATAGAATATTTAACTAACCCAGGACAGCATCTAAACAGGTACTACTATCCATTTAATTTCATCTAGAAAACAGGAATTTGTTAATTTCTACTCCTTGTTCAAAAGGAAAATGTGTATTTATGCATCATAAAATAAGAATGTGTTAAACTCAGACAGTTTCCTGAGGTGGTCTAGATACTTTAAGGAACTTGAAGACAGCTATTCTGTTATCCAGAAGTACCTGTAAGTGCACTAAAGCATTGTAAAATGTATTTTTAACAAAAAAATAAAGTGGATGTTTAAATCTCATAAAATGGAATAACATTGTTCTTTATGAGTTCATAGAAAACAATTATCTGAGATGGACTGGTGTGAAATAAAAAGGCTTTTCAGTACACTTTTGCTTATATTGGCACTGCTGAGATGTTTATATACATAATAATTTGTCTTTATAGGAGGCCGCAATTATCCACTACCTATTGGTTCATATATATTATTTTCCTTCCTGAAACTCTGACAAAGATAACCTCCTGGAAGGTTGAAAATAAATTTCAAATACAAGATGATTTGTTTAAAGAGGTAGACATTTCTAAACTTTTTTGCCTCTAGTCAAGTAACTGCAATTTTGAATGCAATTATTTTTCCCTGAGATCATACTTGCAGATATGAGCTACACGAAGCCTCTTTTAAAAGTCTTGCTTTGAATATGGATGAGTGAGAACCATTTATGCAACATGTATCTTAAGGTCATTTAATTTTTTTCAGAATTAACCCATAACTCTTCGGAAATGACACTGCATTCTAAATTAACGTCAAACATCCTGGAGTACGATCAAGAGAAGATTCAGCTCTGTATGGAATCTCAGGCTGTATGGCATTACATTTCAGAAACCATTTTCCGTTATAGCACAGGAACATGGCAGGAAGAAATACTATCAGAGTAGCTGTAAGTATGTAAATGTGTGTGGGAATGACACCAGTTAAAACTAAAACACTCCATCTGAGTATTTTTTTACTAACAAGATTTTACTATTGCTAAGCTAGCGAGTCTGCTTGATTTGTTTAACTCATGGACCCTTGAAAGTTTGGGTTGATTTGCCTTTTTGTATTAACATTATATTTACAAAAAAAATCCCTATTGAGCCATGCTGCAGCTTCTGGTCTTTGAGTTCTGTTTGGACAACTAAACATGCATAGCAGTTATGCACTGCAGTGCATCTTTCCTGGCTGAAAACAAAAAAACTTAGTGAAAGCTACATTATTCTCTGTTTCAAAATTAACAACAACAAAAGGAAACAGCTCTAAAACCCCTGCAGAGATACATTCATCTGCTTGGGGCAAAAATAATCACGGAAAATATCAAACCAAAGCTATTTTGCTGAATCACTGTAAGATATAACAGAAGAAAGATTTGAATGAACTAGTTAGTTGAACACAGATATTTTCTGCTGCTTCTCACTACATATATTCACTGAAGCTTAATGTTTTTCCTGAGGTATTCTTCATCTCAAATTGTTAACAACTTGAATTGTTTTGCAAAGGCAGATACTGAAGGATATACTCTGAATTATTAGGAATTGTAAGGACAGGTAAGATTAGATCAATGCCTTCATTTCACTTCATAAAAATTCACTTCACAGTAGCAGTGAGGACAGGGGTCATTGCAGAGCTTTGTTGAGTATTTTGGAGAACTGTAACAGAAATACTAAGATTGGCATGAACAGAGACTATATGGGTAGGTCTGGCTTCAGGAGCACCCAAAGGAACAGAAGGGCCATAAGAGTGGTGGATCTGGTGGCACCCAGATGAACAGGTCACGGACATCCCAGCACAGCACAGCTATTTGCAATTTCTCAGGACAGCTAGAAAGATGGGGACAGCCTACACCCAACCCAAAATACTCAAACAGTAACAGTTGCCATCAAAGTGAGAAGATAAAGAACAGGCTAGAGTCCTAGGCTGCCCAACGAAAGTGAGAAAGGACGGTGAGGAAAACCTGTGGGCTCACAAAGGTGGGATGGGATGGGATGGGGAGGCAAAAATCATCATCAGCTCCTAAAGGGCACAAAGAAAGTCAAAGCTCAGTCACACTCCCCAGCCTAGGCAGCATGGCGAGGTCTCAGAGTTGGTGTCCACCTGGAGACACCTGTCCTGGTGCTTATGAGAAGTACAACAGGAGAAAGTGAGTGAAGCAAGATTTCTTTTAAAATAAAATGACATTTTCCTCCTATAAGGGTTCATATGGAGCTTGTAGCAACAGTGTAACAGCATTATTTTCTACAGCATAGACAAGGTGATCCTCCAGGTCCCCACAGCAGTAACAAGAGCTCCCTCATGGAAATAACAGCAATAAACACTGCCACCAATTCTGCTCAAATTTACAGGGGGAAGAAATGGGTAAAGATATTCAATGGTTACCTTAGGAATTATCTCCCCCAAGAACAATACACAGCTTTTAAAATGCTGTTCTTTCCTAGGGAAAAAGGTGCATAATCAGTGTCCAGCTATACCTAGCCCAGCTGATGTTATGGACTTGGCTGAGAGAACAGCTGATGAAGAGTGCTCTTCTCCATTTCCTGCGGGACTTAAGGTCCTTAGAGCATTACTGCACTGCACATGAACTGAAGGACTGCCTACAGCCTTGTCACATTTTGCCTTGCTCATGCTTTGCACTCAGCAACCTTGTGTACACTGATTAACTTAGTTGTGTGTACTAAAGAAATAACTACCTCTGTTTAGTGCATTTATTTGACAGATATCATTATAGTATTCAGGCTGATTCATCAGAAAGGACTTTTTTGTGCTATTTGTCTATGGAGTGCGACACAGGTTTATATCAGTGAGTAGAAAAGGCCTTTACTTGGGGCTTGATTGAGACTTAAGCCAAGAGGGAGGTATGTAGTGCAGCAGCAGAAAAAAAAAGAAGTTTTTTTGCCAGGCAGCTTTGGACCTACCACAGTTCTAAGGCTGCTATGCTTAAAAATGGTGTCTCTTCCCTGCTGCTGCTGCTGGTGGTGTGCCTGTCACAGCACCAACAAGCACTGTTGCCATCGGTGACTTTGGAGCGTGAGGTGAAACCTCCTCCTTGCAGCCTTTCCCCTGCCACCCCCGTGGCCCCTTCCCTCCAGGCAACCACCCCACCACCCCCTTCGTCCACGAATGGCTTCTGCCTGCCAGGGCAGCATGGACTTGTACACAGCACCCTGTGAGGCACTTTAAGGGCAAACTGGTTGTTAACGGGCTTAGCTGCACTGTGTGTAGGCCCACTCCTTTTCAATCAGAACACTCAGTTCCTTCGGGGAGTTTGCATTTAACGTGATGGCGAGTTCAGCTGCTCTGCAGTTAATAAATGTATCCTACTAGTCACTGTTGTACTGAAGAAATATACTTTGGTTGTTTTACATTTCAAGGCACACGGTTTGCTTAAATTCACCAGCATTTATTTCCTCAAGCCTGTTCTATATTCATTACGTGCTTATGTTTCCCCTACTTCTCTGCATTACAGGGATGCTTGCCATGAAATATATTTCCTTCGATTCTGGTATCTTCAAAACACCTCAGGTATTTTCACAGAAATCATTTTATTTTCTTCCAAGTGAAGTTTATTAAAATATCCATTGCTACAGGCTGTAGTACGTGGAATGGAGCCATAACTCATACTTAACAACCTTTTTCCA
Organism: Amblyornis subalaris; assembly: GCA_018881555.1. Lineage (NCBI taxonomy): Eukaryota > Metazoa > Chordata > Aves > Passeriformes > Ptilonorhynchidae > Amblyornis > Amblyornis subalaris. The sequence continues at coordinate 4,784,520 of JACAXG010000002.1, read as the reverse complement.
GTCTTGCTACTGATAGCTGAATAAATTTAAACTCTCCTTTTGACTGTGCTGATTTTTGGATGTGGCATTTCCCTTACTAACTGGGGTAATTTTTTTTAATGGCCGTCAGTGTTCTTGCAGGACAGGTGGTTAAGGATCATTTTTAGCTTCTCACAAGCATAGAATTTTTAGTGCCTGTTAGGTACCAGCAACTGTGCTTCTGAAATACACACTATTTTTCTATTAAATTCCCCAGCACTTTATCTTAATTACTTCCATTTAGTCTATTCTATTTTCCCATTACTTAGCAACATAGCAAACGACAACCTGCGGTACTTGGAGACTGCCACAAGTGCTTCCATCTAAGGTTAATTAATCTATAACTCTGTACATCACCTCCAAGGCACACTTCTTGCCTCTTCTGCAGTGAACGAGCTGTGAACCAAGCATTGCACACATGCCTCATGGGGATATACTCAGTTGATTTCCTATTTTCCAAAGCCCATGATTAACCAGTCTGGGCTGTGTGACCTCTTCCCTGCACCCCCTGCATGGCACCAAAGCACCATGTGGATGTCACTCCATGTCCACTTGACTTCTTGGTACAGAATACCACTGTGTCAGCTTCATGCTCTGCATTTCACCCCTTTGGCTGTACTTCAGAGGGCAGTCTGTGCAGTCTGTAACAGAGAGGGATGAGATTACCATTACAGATATAGAGTAATATTATATTAAAGATTCTAATCTCTTAGGAGAAGAGAAAAGCATACAAAAACAGTACCGAAACTAGATAAATTTCAAGTAAAATTCTCTGTACATTCTGGATAACTCACAGAATAAGTGGTTTCTCCATCTCTAGATGCCCCCACATGAGGATTGGATGCATCCTGAAAGGACTGTTTTAAATGGGGCTAAAACTGTGTGGATCAGCATGAGACAAAATGCATGAATTGCTCTGACTTCTGCAGTGAAGAAGCTGAACCAGACAAATAGTTGCTTCTTTCTTTAAAATCTTTAACCTATGCAAACTTTCTACACTTGTAGCCTTTTTAAAATTTCTGGTTATTATGAGCCCTCCAACATGCGCATCTTTTGGTAAAAAAAAATTGTTTAAAAGAAATAGGCAGGGACAACAGCTGAGAAACAAAATTGCCAGTTTCTTACATGACTGCTGAGTGAGAACCTGGCAAAAGGAAACTGAAGAACTTGCATAACTGGAATGCTGAACAATGCTTTTCCCTTGCTGTATTTGAAAATACTTTTCAGTATGATTTTGAGAACAACATTAAAGTAAGTAAGAAACAGAAGGGAAATGAAGGACAGAATTTAAGCAGTGCAAACTGTGCTTTTGCTTTGTTTCTCTTTTCCCATTATTTGTATTGACTACAATATTCATTAATGTGAGACAGCAGTAGCTAGGACGCTTCTTGAAGACTGTTCAGGGGATCTTTTCATTTTTCCTTCCAAGGACATAAAATTGAAGCAAATGAAATATGACTTGTATGAGAGTCTGGATGGAAATAAACTTATATTGTATTCCCAGTACCTATGTGACTAGGTAATATTACAAGATACAAAGGAAGGAGATCCATAATCCAAAAAAATAAGCAAGAGAAGCCAAAGGAAAAAAAGAAATTAAATAACCTCAAAATCTGATATTGTTCCATGCCTACATCAGTTTATTTAGCTTTGCAAATTACAATTTTGACCTGATTGTTAACTTTGCTGAACAATTTGCAATGTGTGTCATCTTTTTTCTGTGCTTGTATAAACTGCCAGTGAATCAAGACATTATGTCAAGGCAAATCACTGCATTTGTATTAGGTATTTCACTTGCTTTAGTCCAAATAACTTTAGCATATACTGACATCCAATATTCAAATATGCAATATAAATTTAATTTGCAATCTCTTGCATTTCTAATGCATGGGAAATTTTAAACAGAGTGCAACCATTTTAAATATTTATAAAAACTCATAGGATTGCAAAGTTATTGGATATTATAATTTGCTTCATACATAAACATGAGAGTAAAAATATAGGAAAAAAGTAAGAGAGTTCTACCTCATGGCCTTATTATTAAAGGTTGTTTGAAAGAAGTTTCAATGTTAAACAAAAAGGAGTTTATCAGAAAGGCACCTGAAAGTTCACAGAAGGCAGGATGCTTGGGCAATAAAGGAGGAGGAGTGAGCTCTGGGCATCCTCTTCAGAGAGCAGTGATTTGGGATGTGAAGTTGTATCTCAAGGGCTGCTCATTCCCTAAAGCTCAGCAACTAAAGTGAACATGGTTTTTTTCATGTCCTTGGTGTAGTTCACCCCAGCCAGCAGTTGAGCCCCACATAACCTCCACCACCACCACCAAGACTGGGGAGAAAATCAAAAGGGCAAAAGCAAGAAAACTCACGGGTTGAGATAAAGACAGTTTAATAGGGAAAGCAAAAGCCACACACACAAGAAGAGCAAAGCAAGGAATTAATTCACAGCTTCCCAGGGGCAGGCAGGTGTTCAGCCGTCTCTGGGAGATCAGGGCCCCATCACGTGTGATAGTTGCTTGGGAAGACAAACACCATCACTGCAAATGTCCCCACCTTCCTCCTTCTCCCTCCACTTTATATACTGAGCATGATGTCATATAGTATGGAATATCCCTTTGGTCAGTTGGGGTCACCTGTCCTGTCTGTGTCTCCTCCCAGCCTCTCAAGCACCCCCAGTCTCCTCCTCAGTGTGGCAGTATGAAAAGCAGAAAAGGCCTTGGCTCTGTGTAAGCCCAGCTCAGCAACAACAAAAACATCTCTATATTATCAACCCTGTGTTCAGCACAAATCCAAAACACAGCTTCATACCAGCCACTGTGAAGAAAATTAACTCTCCCCCAGCCAAAGCCAGCAGAGCCCCACAAAACCAGTCACTCCTTATTGTCCGCCTGGCACTGTGCTAGGGATTTTCCCAGACAGAAGTCAGAATGATGGGTGGATGACCATGGCTACCCTCCTTGGCTCCAAATAACTTCTCTTTGAGCTTTGCCAAGTATCATTAAAAAAGTCAGCCTTAGGCTGATCTAATATATATATTGGATAATTTTAAATCAGCTGAGCTATAAGCAGTTTCTAGTTGTAATCACAGCCCTGCAGTGGGTATAATGTAATGGTTTTTTTCCTTAAATACTTGAGTTACTTATAAATGGAAAGCTATTCTCACTTCCTTTAAATCTTTTGGAAGAACTAAATGACAATCACCCTGGCTCCCTTCTTTAAGAGATTAGAGGTAGATTGGGGCACTGAGGGGGGAAAACATCTCTTCATGCTGCCTAATAGAAATGGGAAGAGGAACAGGGTATGTTTGGGTCCTTTTTCAGCATCTAAAGAACAGGCTAACAAGTAAGAGACTCATGGAACCTCATCAGAAACAAGTTCTGATAATTTGCCTGGTTCCTATTCTCAGTCTAATGCTTTGTGATTTCAGGAGAAAAACAAAAACCAAAACCAATGAAAACCAAAAAAAATTTTAAAAATAATTAAGAGTTCACACTTTTACCCTTAGAAATACTAACACAAGAGTAACTGCACCGAGTCAGATCAATGGTGCATCTAATCCAGTACCCTACAATGAACCACACCTTAATTAAAGAAGACCAGAGCAGGAATACAATTGTTTACATACCAACTCTTTACATACCGGGGTACCACAATGAAATTTAGCAAAATGAGTGGCTAATGATCCAATCTTCAGTTCTGCATATGACCTCAAAGTACAATGTTGCTAATATGCAAGTGCAGTGAGGCCACAGTCAAAAAACTCAATTCACAGAAATGGATGGAAACAGGCATAAGAAATAGGCTCTTAACCAGTGGTAAAATGCATATCAGTGCTCCCCCACAATAGAAAATAACAAACCACCAAACAGAAAAGGTCATAATAAATCCAGAGGATAACTGGAATTTCTTAAGAGCAGTATTCCCATCATTATTATAATGCTAGAACATGAGTTCTCTACTGTTCTTTCCAAAATGAACAGCAAGAGAAGAAAAGTGTTAAGAGCCTGTTTTCTCCTCCATTAGACAATTATCAATTGTTTTACTCAGCTATTAAATTACCTGATACAGTGAAACATAATATAAAAGTACACAAGATATATTGCATTACCCAGGAATGAGTCTCAGGATGAGGAGAAGGAAAGGGGGAACACTTGGAACTACCTTTTGTTCTACTAGCAGACCTTGCTGTAGTTCAATTACAACTGGAAATGCTGTTTTATAATGTTACTTGCAGGCTAAGAAGAAAAATAGTAAAAGGCAAGGTGGTGTTTACCACTACTCCATTAGCGAGCTGCAGCATCGGTTACACACTGCCTGCCTGGGCCCACGGCAACGGGAAAATATTGAACCATTTTGTTCAAAACCAGGAAATGGATGATGCAGGCTAGGGCCAGGTGTCTGCTCAGGGTAGGGATGAAATAAAATCCTTCCAGGGAATCCCTAGATCCCAGAGTTTCCATCTCAGCCAGGAAGGCTTTGGGAAATTTGTTAAGCCTTTGGTAACTTTAAATACAATGCCTAGGAAAATAAAGGCAAGCCTATATTTCATTTTGGCCTAGCAGTTGGCAACTGACCCAGCAATTTATAAAAAGTCAGTTAAATAAACTGAAATGCTGCTAAACATGTCAGTTTAACATGTGTAGAGGTTTTAATTACAAGTCAAAAAACACAATACAGTTACCTGAGCAGTGGAGTTTGGCTGGCAGATTAAAGGAAAATTTATCACTGGGATTGCATTTAAAGGGGGACATAGATAACAAAGTGTCTTCTTTCATCTCCTTTACCACAACACGATTGATCTCTTCCAAAAATACAGAACAATATGAATCTTTTACAATATCATTGCTGTGGCTTCTTGCTCAGTGGTAATTCAAGCCGAAGTTTGCGAAGAAAAGTCAATATACGATCTGAAGCAATCCTGTACTTTGCCATTTTTATCAGTCTTCAGAAACAGACCTTTTCAACTCCAACAATGGGAAGTATCATGCAGATACCAAATTTATCACACAACAAATATAAATGATACAGAAGAACACAATGCAGTACTCTAAAAGTGGAATCAATGTAGTCCTCAGCAATATAAAATTCTTCTGTAATGAACAAAAATAAAGAGAAAAATTAACTATATCTGGAAAGCAGGGGCAGAGACTGTACCACCCCACATTCCACCTCAGCAGAAAAATGCTAGATTATACTTGTCATGATATGATTTAAGATTTATGCAAGAAGTTCAGAAATACTTCCATAGACTCATCTCTTTTTTGTCACAATCCTCTCACATTTAATTCAAAAATATATAATGTTTAGTTAAAAAATACATTATAAAGAAGTAAGAAATGCAGCTATACATTCCAGTATATTACTAATTTTACAGACCTCAGCCTTATGATAAGAGCTATCACATATAAAAGAAAGACACTTCACCAAGTACAAAATCAAGAACCTGAAACCATAAGCAAGCCTCCAGTTAACTAATTTTGTTTGCATTTATAATAATTTCTCCTTCATTTGCTCCATCTGCCTATGGGACAGGATTTTTAGCTTGCCCATATGGACTATACTGATACTGAGATATTTGTGAAAAAAATAATTGGGACAAATCAAGTTTGGGATAATAAAATAAACTTTGAATTTATAAAGTTCCCTTCTAGTTAAATGAAAACTGCCTTCCACATTGTCTCTGCAGGGGCTGCAAGGCCTGTTTCTGACAGCACTATGGCAGCTCAGCCCAATTAAAACCAATGCAGAGAGGACAGCAGCCCTCGGGTGACCTCACCGAGCACCCCTGGGTCTTCCTGCCAAGGAAAGCCTCACTTATGAGGGCCATGTGGTTTGGCATCGTACACATTGGAGTAGCTGCTGATGAGCAGCAGGAGGAAGCAAGCAGCACATTTGTGTCAGGAAAGCAACGTGTTTCCTGGCACACGAGAACTCAGAGAACACAATGGTGAGGAGCCCTTGCTTTTCGTCTCTTGTGGAGAAGCAGCATCTCGTCGCTGCAGATCTACTAAGCCAAGGGGAACATGACTTAAGCAACTTGGTGTCTTTACAGTTTGTCTGGTGTTTGGGTACTTTTCATGCTGCAAGACCTGGTCAGAGTTTTCTTGCAATTTGAGCAGATCCATTTGGTTACAAAGTGACTAAGGCTGCTTCCTTTTCACATCGATCCATTCCCTTTTTAAAACATGATGACTTGGTAGATGTGCAAGCTCATATTTGCAGTCTTTTTCATACTTCCTATAGCAGAATGGATTATTTTCAGTTCCTTTTTGCATTTTTAATTCTCATCTGTCTCTGATTTTTCCCTCTGAAGGTTTGTAGGCATATGTTTCTACAGAAGGGGAAGTCAGATGCTGATTTTTTAGGAAGAGTGAAGTCATCCACAAGCCAGTACTGATGAAGTTTATGATTTTTCATTTATTTCGCTTACGGGTTATTCAAAGTTGCCTTTGGTAACAGGTGCTTGGCTGTGGCCTGAAAAAGTCTCCTGGGTTTCTGCGGCACTGCGTGACCATCATTGACAGAAGTGTCCTTCAGTGCTTCTTTGACAGCTTTCTTTGCCATCCTTTGACGCAGTTCAGTTTTAAGCAGATCAGCTGACTAACATCAGATGAGAATCTGCCATCCTCCATTTTAACTTCCTGGAAACAACTAGTAACTCAAGGCTTTGCTGCCTTGCAATCAGCAGTCAGTCGTATAAGCACTTCTTCAATTAGATGCAAGCTCACGATCAAAAGTTAAAAGTCCACCAAAAAAACCTAACTATGAGAACAGATTTCAGAATGATAATCCTTATGCTGAAGTGTATAATGCTACTGAAATATGTATTCAAAGACCATTCCTCCATAAGTACAATAGCTGCTCAAATTCCCAGGGAAGAAAATGATTTGTTTAAGATTTTGTTACCCAGTGGCAGCAACACTTTTTTTGCATTTATCTCTCAAATAGCATATACTGACGATCACTGTCATTGAAAACATACATTTTTAAAATCCCTTCAGCCACTGTTTCTAGTTACTCTCTTTGAGGATGTACTAGCTGGTAGCACGGGAACTTTCATCATATATCAATTAGTTAGTGAAAGAGAACTACTGCACATGTTAATTTACTGTTTTCATTAAATGGAGCTGAACAGCATTAACACTGATGAGCCTAATGAAATGAATATTATATCTCAGTGGATACTCTGACTCAAAGACAGAAAAGTACCTTCAGCTACAGGAATTTTCCACACTGAATTTTGAGTGGAAAACCAGCTCATACAGCTCATACACTCACACACACAAATCCACAAAAAATTTCCATTAAAAAAATATTTGATTTCTTAAAAGAATTTATTTTTGGGAGAGATAAAAATTATTTTATTGAACAGAATAAAAGTGCTGTTTTTCTGCTAAATTTTTCATTAGCTGCTTTGTTTCACTTGTCCCAGAGCCTTGCAGTTACAGGACTTGGAATGTGTCTTTTCCCAGTGCCCCTGGCTGTGGTTATGCAGCCATCCGTGGGAACACTAAATAATGTCACAAGACATGAAAACTGTATTAACTTCCCAGCAAGGGGAAACAAGAGGGACACTACTCTTTGGTTATCACAATTTTTGATTCCAGTTTGCATGAGTTAAACAGAGATGTCTGCAAAAGGACTTGAGAGCTTCAGATGGTATTTAAGTGGGACTTGCACAATTCTGATTCAGCTGATTGGTTTATGACGGCCAAAGGATATCTGTGTTTTCAGAATAATACAACAGTATGGAATCTCTTCAACCTTTATTACTTACTCCAAACCCAAAGTACTGATATTTATTTTCTTTTGTCACTTTAAAAGGCAGAGCGATATCAGCTAGAAATATATGTACAAAAAGTAAATGATATTTGGCTCCTGATCAGGTGGCCCTACAAGAAAATTTGAGTTAAGTGAGTGACATAGAGGGAAAAATTGTTAAAAGGGGTAGAAAAGGTAAGAAAAACCTCCTCACTGCCTAAGAATTGAGAGGCAAGAGGACACAGAGAAGAGGTGAAAAGCAGAGAGGATGGAGTGTGTCTCCAGCTAGATTTGGAGAAACACAAAATTCTTAACTCCACATGATGAATTCCAAGCCGTCATGAAAAAATGCAAATCCCTTGCCCTAAAGGCAAAGTAGAACAGTTCTGCCTAATAATACCAAAAGCCAGTTCAGGAAAAAGAGGAAGAATTCCACCTTTTTCTGGCAACTAAATCTTGCCTATCAGCCATCTTCAGCAGCGGCATGATTCAGACTGTTTCCGACCTATCTGAGTCGTGTGCTAGAAGCTGTCAGGGTTGCCTGTCTGTGATGGGTTGACCTTGTCTGGATGCCAGGTGCCCACCAAGCTGCTTTATTACTCTCTTTCTCAGCAGGACAGGGCAGGGAGAAAATAAGACAGGAAAAACCCCTCATATGTCAAGATAAAGGCAGTTTATTAAAGCAAAAGCAAAGGCCACGTGCAGAAGCAAAGGAAAATGAAAATATTTTTTCGCTACTTCCCATCAACAGATGATGTCCAGCTCCTTCCCAGGAGGTAGACCTTCAGTTCCCATAGCAATTGCTCTGGAAGACAAATGTCATAATAACAAATGTTCCCCTCCTCCTCCTTTCGCTTAGCTTCTATTGTTGAACACAAATCATATGGTATGGAAAATCCCTTTGTTTAGTTTCGATCAGCTGTCCTGGCTAGGTTCTCTTCCAAGATCTTGCCCACTCTGAGTCTACTGGTGAGCGGAGAAAGTTGGGGAGACAGCCTTGATGCAGCAGTAGCCAAACCACTGGTGTGTTTATCAGCACCTTTCTTGATACCCATGCAACGCACAGCACTGTTGGGGCTGCAGTAGGGAAAATTAACTCTATCTCAGCTAGAATCAAAACATTGTCATCACCAGGAGATCTGCAGAGATGGGAGAGAGCTGCTCGGCTGCTTAACTGATGCAGATTAGTATAGCTTCATTATCTTTATAGAGCTCTGACAAATGTATATCAGATGAAGATCTGTCTTATTCTGTCTTGTTCTGCATCAAGCAAACACACTCCTTTTATCTCCATTTTAATGCAAAGCACCTAATAAACCCTTCATTTTGACACAAGTGGGCTGCATGAGTGAGAGAGAAAGCTGATAAGCTTCTCAACAGCTGGCAACAAGATCCTCAACTAATGAGTAAAAAATCTGAATCATGGTCTTACTCTTCCAATGAAGAATATTTCTAGTAATTGATGTCAGTAACACAGGTCTTGGAAAGGAACTGGTTTGGGTAGGAGATGTAATTCTGCTGAAAGGAATTACAGACTGTAAGCCCATCTTCAAAGAGCCATACAAAGAGACCCAGGCACTTCTGTCAAAGCTTTCACCTGGACTGCTGCACAGCTACAACTGTTTAATACTGTGCTATTCATTGCTGCATAGCCAGAGTGTCAATCCATCCTCTTCTTGATCAACATGCCTCTTCCTGAGAATTGGGAGGCCTTGCCAAGAACTAAGATAAGAGGCAGGGCTTGGGCAATGTGGTCCCAATTGACCTGACCTCCTGGCAACCTTCAGAAAGCTTCATACTGACAATACAACACATCAAGCTGAATTCCCTGCATATCCAGTAGGAATAGCTATGCAGTAAGGTCCCAAGACAGTTAATTTCCCTATGAGCCATATATGACATGCCAACATCCCATCCACATTCAGTATTTAATTGTAAGGCTCAGGCTGGACTGTCAGACAATGAGCTAATGAGCCAGGTGCCCTGGGTAAACCACCAAATGTTTCCTTAAATCCTCAGGTTCCTAAATACTTTCCAAACCTGGGCTCCAAATCATCTTTTCTACTCTTGGGAGAGTTCTCATCCTTTTCTCCTTGGCAGAGCCAATCTGCCACTCTGACAGTTCACTTTGCAGTCCATTCTGGGCACGAGTAAAGGTCTGCTGAGCCTAGAACACCATCACGTTAATTGCCACCATGGGCATGGGGAAAAAAGAGACGATCTAAGAGGCAGGCTTCACCCTGCTCAATTTCAACAAACATTTGTTGTCTAGTGTGTTGTTCAATGTAAAAAATTTTTAAATACTTAATAGTAAAGGCCACTTTGGCTTCATATTTTCTTCTGTATTCTCAAAGTGGCACAAGCAAATGCTCAGCTGGTTCAGGTGGTCCTAAACACCTGGTGCAACCCCTCTCGTTGAGTCTGCCCTAATTCCTAGCATGAGACTTGGCAAAGCACAGGAGGCAACCAGCTCTTCCCCCATTGCAGGAAGCCAGGTGGTGATTGCTAAAGCAGCATGGATGCTGACGGAAGAGTGAGTGATAAATAAAATCTATGTTAGGATTTCAAGCATCCCACACCATAGAAGGATCCAGGAATCCTGCTAAAATGACACCACCCAGTTGATATTTTTCAGATATTTTTGAACTCAATTTCCTTATCACTTTTTTAAAGGCCAATTTCTTTGTTAGCATGTAAAAGAGTATTTGAAAAGGTCTCATATCTATGTCCTACATGATAAAACAGCTAGTGGTTTGCATGACTGATTCAGAGATTGCTTCCATCTGCAGTATTCTAAATACCATGTCTCATCTCATGGCATAAATATGTGACTAAGCGACATAAAAAATATGACACCTAAGGAATAGCATTTTCTGCATGATCTCAAACTCGATAGAAATGAAGCACATATTTTTCATGCTAAAAGATACCAGTTTGAACATTCTGCAGAAATGGGGCCCATTGACACTTACCTGAGAAAAAATGACAAACAAATTCTATAGGTGGACAAAATAAATACGTATTCACTTTAGACATTGCCAATGATCTAAAATTAGTCTGGAATCTAATTTAAATAGAATTGGAAACAGCAATTGATTCCCGTAAAACCAAAATATTTTTTGATGAACCCAATGTGTGCAATAGGAGTTTTCTTTCCAAGAAAGTAGATTAGTAAAAAAAATACACGAGAAATTTTCACAGCAAGACTTTGTAAACAGAAGAAAACAGTAATTTGCTCTCTCATAGCGAAAGTGAGTCCTAAGACAAAGAGGATTATCCTCAAATATATTAGAACCCAGGATTCCCTGTTTTGACCCCTCAAATTGATGGCAGCATGTTATTAAGAATAAATCTGTATTTGTTGAAGAAACTACCACAGCAACAACAAAACCAAAGCGGAAATAACAGTGAGTGTATGCAATATGCATATATATTTGATTTTCTTGTTCACAAACACCATCTGGGAGAGCCCCATCCACAAAAATGAAAGAACAAGGAAAAAAGTGTTTTCTTCCCTGTATTGCATTAACATCTGAACTTCATGAGGAGACCAGTCAAACTGAACAGCAAGTTAAATTTTACAGAAAAACCACAAAACAAACACAAACAAAACCAAAATTGTGAATATATTATATCATCTCACGTGCTTTGGTTTTGTTCAGAAAAACCTGGAGAAGTATTGCTGGATAGGATCTCAAATGTGCATCTGCCTTACAGTTACTCTGGAGAGGTGCTTTTCCAACCTATTCAGAAATATTTCCTCTCTTTCTTGGAAATGCTGCTGAAAACCTGACTGAGGACTGCAGCAGCAGTCTCGGCATTACTAACCAGAATTAAAGGATTGCTCTATGTGCTGGTTGTACTTGTTTATACATCCCAGAATGGTACTCACCATTTTTCAGACCGACATGCAGCTCAAAATACTTTATATTGTCTAGATATTCCCTGGAGAACGACTCTGGGGAATAGAATAGTTCAGCTGGTGATGCAGTGCTTCATGCACCTGAGGACATGGGTTGCCTCTGGGCTTCCAGGGCATACTGTTGGTTCATGCTGAGACTGCTGCCAACCAGCACCCCCAGATTCTTCTGCAGGGCTGCTCTCACAATTCATACTTGTGCCCAGTGTTACTCCATTTCAGGTGAAGAATCCAATATTTGGACTGGTTAAATATTATGCCATTAATGACTGCCCAAGGCTCCAATCTATCTAGACTGGAGACTGGAGTCCTGTACTCTCCATTCCATTAGTTCACTTGACTACATCTGGTTATGAGTAGTACTTTCCAGTTGTTCCTACAGAATGAGCAGATTTTTTTCAGACTATTTCTCCATTTTCATCTATTTTTTGCCTTGCAGCATAACTCTAGTTCTTCTGTTTGGTTTTTTTTAGGATAAGCACCCTATATGTTCATTCCCCCAGACTGCTGGTGAAAGCAAACTAGAACAGAGCGAAGGCAAAATCCTGCAGAGCTGCATAAATATATCTTCCCCTTTTGTCAAGAAAGTGCTGAAAAGTATTTCTTGAGCACAATTTTGCTTGCAGGTTAGGGTTCTTTCATCTAAACTATGATTCTGTAGCTGGCTTGTGAATATAATGTTAAACATTGTGAAAAGCCTTACTAAGAACCAGGTATAAAATATTCACACTCCCATTCTACCCACAAATGCCATTATCCCACTGTAAAAAGAGTTACTTGGATCTGTGAAGAACAAGTTACAACTTAGACGACAAGAGAGTTGATGGCAATGCCTCACATTATAATTTTCCAGTTATTTATGAATGTGTTGCTGAATTATCTGTTCCAGAGTTCTTCTCGGTATTAAAGTTATGCTGAGTGGTATGCAGCTCCCTTGCTTCTCCTCACCCTTTTTCCCTCTAAAGGAAGGGGGGAAAGCAAAAATGATGATATCAATTTATGGCACTTCATCCATTCCCTTTGTGAATTCCCAGAGCTGGTTGCTGCTGGCTCCCACACCTTTTTTGTGAGTGTTTTTCTGTCAAAGAATGAAGTTCATCAGGTCTGGAAGAGCTACAAATATGTTCTTTATCTAAGTATCTTATTTACCTTTAACTGAGACAGAGGGTTTATTGCTGGTATTAACTTTGCTAATCTCTCCTCCTTGCTGCCTTTTCTATTGATGACTGAAAGGTAACAGTCTACCTTTCTTAATAGTTAATTTAAAAAAATTGAACCTTCTGCAGCACTTCTTATCTTTTATAAAATGCAATGATGGCAAACATTTCCTGAAATTCAATTAGAAATTCAGTTTACAAAAATTCAATACCATTCATAACTGCAAATGATTCAGGCATGCAGTGGAATGAATTATTGTCTATTGTATTTCCTTTAAATCCTGGTTAACCTCTTGCTGCTCCTAAATTAGAATAAAAGTAGAAACATGTAGAATGAGAATACCCTCAGAATATCAATATAAATTGACTGAAATATGTTGCTGAGAATGCAACTTGCATGTTAAAAAAATCACTTCAGTTGTGATACAGAACATGAAAGTGGGGGAATAATTCAATAATGGTCATGAAATTTCATCTTCTTAAACTGTTATTAAATGTTGTGTAAATTATTATTAAGTATATTCAGCACTGAAAATACTGACATGTGATACTATTTCAATGGCAATGAGCACAAGAAAGACAAAATGATGGCTTTTCTTGTTGTACTTGTGCTGAAAAAGAGGAACTTTGACACCTTTTGATGAGTAGAAAGACATGAAACCTGAAGGAAAAAGTCAGCCCTAGATAAAACAAGTTTTTGATCTGGAAACTTCTAAAAGGCAATTTGCACTTGATCTGACTCACATATTAAACATATACAGTAGACAGTTAATTCAAACAGTAGTGGCTTTTCAAAGTCTTATTTTTGAAAGAACTAACATTCCCAGAACTAAATTAAAATCCACTTCTGGAAATATGCAAGTTGAAAATGCTATTATCTTTGATATATTAGGCCATGGCACCCTCCTTCCCTAATTTTTGCGAAGGTCCTCGCTTGACTATCCAGAGAAAAAGTTTAAGTCCATTGCTGGGGCATTATTTTAGCCTTAATTCATAGAGGCATTCGAGCGCGTGCTCAATTGTCATTTACATCAACGAGGTTTAAGTGCTTTGGTTCAGGGTGGGTCTGTGTTTACTTCCTTTCATGAGTCACCCTCCGTCTTCAATAATAAAAGAACTTTAGAAATAACTATTTCATATTTAAAAGACATAGAGAAAACAGTCTATAGTTGTATAAACAGTTTTTTGTCTGAAGATTTTGGGTCATTAGCATTTGCAATACTTGGTGAAAATGGTGTAAGACAATGGAGGAGGGGAGACAAACAGAGAGTGGCTTCTCTTCCTTATTGTTTGAGGGATGATAGAAAGCAGTGACAGATAAATTCCTGCAGTTACATGCTTTCTAAAATACTGGGTATGAGGACTGCAGGGCTGTACAGTGCTCTGCTGAGGCACCTGCAGGGACTCGGCATCCATCTGGATGGGAATCTGCTACCAAAAAAATATTGTCCCCAGAAAACAAACAAAATGCTCTCCCACAACACTACATTAGTCCTCCACTTACTACATCAAGAGGCAAAAACAATAAGGCATGACAAAGTGCAGGATTTTACAGAGAGTTGCAGTAGGAGGAGATATTAACAGTCAAGGTTAGGAAAGTAGAATAAAAACTTTTAAGGACACTTCACATATTCACTGAAGCTGGATGGCTGCTCAACTTGCAGCTCTCATCAAAGCTTACACCAACTGCAGTGAGCTCAGAATTGGAGCTGAGGGCCCCAGTTGAGGAGAGCACTCAGTCAAATCCTTAAGTGTTTTGTTGACGAGGGCTAGGTTGAAGGATGTGCTTAATGTGCAGGTGCCAGTGCTCATAGAATTGAAAATGCATGTCTCACAAGGACTGCAGTGAGAAGTTTCACATTTGCTTTCTGCAGAGGTTCTGCTGGAAAAACCTTCTGCACATGGTTTGCAGAAAGGCAACACAAGCAGTGGCGTGACAGTGACAGGAACAACGGTGTATCATTTAAATGAACACATAAAGCTACTTATCATCTGCTCTACTCGCAACCCCAATTGAGAGAAATTCAATGGAATGTTGCATCATGTGGCAAATTAAAAACACTTTAAGTTGACTATTCTTTTTTTGTCCTTGGACTGATACAGAACATGCTATGCTGTAGGGCAAGAAAACAACCCTTGCCTTCAGTTTATAAACAAATCATGAGGAACAGATAGTTTAAAAACTATCTGTTGGACAGAAGAGATGGAGAAAGAAAACTAACGCTAACTATGCCTTAGCACAAGAGCACATGGTCCACCTTAGCATGTGTGAGGCTATTATACCTTCTCTGCCTTCTCTGTGACAAGAACTGACCCAAAGGCAGAACCAAGATGTGCCCTTAAGACGCTGAACATGCACAGACAAGAGTAAGCAGTGCCTGCATTCTTAGAAACATGATGTTTAAACTAAGGCTTCTAAATAGTCACTTCTCAGTAGCCATCGGCTAAAAACCAGAAAGGGTCCAGAGAGCTGGAGCCATGGGAATGTCCCCACTGCTGTTTGTATACCCACAGCACTGCACTGCAATCATACATGCTACTGTCTCCTCACTTCTCTTTCTCTAACACACACACACACACACACACGCTCAGAGTGAATCCTGCTCTCAGCATAGTCACAGCTTCATCAAGAGAGGTGCTCTCACACAAGAACTGGTGCTGCTCAGGGTTTTAAGGCATGGTTCTGGAAAAAAGGGAATTGTTTATGAAAGAAGAAAATCAAATCAAATGGACGCCGACCTTTTCCATAGTGTGGGCCCCAGCTACTAGCACCATGTGGAACTGAAAAGGACTTTTGTAATGGAAATGCAAGAATAAGAGGCAATTTTTAGTTTCTGCATTTGAAATATCAAGCTTTTCCAACTAAATACCAGGATTATCAAGTTCCTTGAAGGAATTTCTTTCAAGAAAACAGCTGTCAGTCGTTGAAATCTAATAGGATAGTGCTTTCACTTGGAAGATACATGATGCCTTTCTACAGCTTAAGGGCAGTACAAGTGTTTTGAATTCATATTTTTGTATCCATTAATTTATCTTAGATCAAAGAAGACAGCTAGTAATATGCCGTTTGGTACGAAGTAATCACTTCTGTATCTTTATAACATTAGATATGATGCTGTTCTTGGAAAAAATACATTACATACACTATTAATGCTAAAAACCTGGTGAATCCTGATAAGAAGTATTATTATTTCCTTTTTTTTTGTCTTGGAATGAATGAAAAGCCATTTCACATTCACTTGAAAATATCTACCAGTTCAGAAAGAAATGCATTCACATTTGGCTACCTTCTTTACATCTGTGATTAGGTGATAAGGTAGACACATACAAGCTAATATATTATTTGATTGCAATTAGGTCAACATTAATTTTTTAGCACTCTTTTTTACTGAGAGCACAGCTTCAAACTTCTCAGCTGGATGACAGGAAAGCAGTGATACAAACTCCCAGCAACTCATCTTTCAAGGATTACCTAGGAGAAACTAAGTTGAGGCAAAATATCAGTATATAGTTTCAAAGTTAACCTCTCAGCTTTCAGATTTGGGTTGGGCATGGTTCTATCATTTCTACAACTCAGTAGATCTTCACAGTTATCTTCAAAGTGCAAGCATGTCAAATTACACAGCAGTTAGAGTTTAAGCAGACATTGTTCTGTCAGGGGCCAACAGCCTCTTCCTTAAATTCCTGGGAAATGTATCATCATAGTGTTCCATCTTACCTTTTCCAAACAAAAGCTTTTTCAAGCTTTGCTTTTTAATGTAGAGACAATTCCAGTTTCATGAAATGGTTTTAAAAGCCTTAAATGGAACAAAACCTGTGTGTGAAATTTCATTATGGTATAAAACTGAACTGTACCGAGATGGACTGTTGGCTGCAGTTACTGTATTGAATCAAGCTAGTCTCCTCTGAGAAAATGAGGATAAATACTCAGGATAAATAAAAAGAAAATGTGAACTGTGCTTTAGCTGTTTGGTTCATGTTTAAAAGTAATTGACACGGTGGGGGGATTTGGTACAATAGAAAATGGCAACAGTGGCTATAAACCACAGTTCAAAAAAGATACATCTTCAACAAACTCAAGCATGTGCAAAAGGATATGAAAAGCAAATTAGATGCTTATTTTTTTCTTTGTTTAGGTGTTCACTAGCCTGCTTGGCGTACTTCTGCAGTCGGTTCAGGTTTGCCTCACCTGCTGCTGTCATCAGCATTAATTACAGAGACGTTAATTTTGCTCCTACTCAGCAAAACCAAAACCGCAGTTGTTCGTGTTTTGCTACAGTGATATTAACAGTGTGCAGCTGCTGTGGGGTGTAAGATGCCTTTGCCACAATAAGTTTCTGATTAGATGGTCATGCATGATTAGCTAAAGTCTGAACTGTCCGACAAACACTTCCTTGAGAGATGCATTTGTGTCACTTTGTGTGAATAATCATATCCTTGGTATTTACACACCTAGTTTGTCTCTACAGCCTTTATCAAATCTTTCATCTCAGTACCACTCACTTTCCAGCCTAATCCATATTTCTTCCCCTCTGGAAGGTCGAGTAAGGACAGGGACATTGCAGAACAGCTACTTGATTTGCTTGTAGCGATGTCCTCAAAGCTGTCATTTGAGGAACAGCCTTGTTCTTTATGTGCCAGAACTAGAGGTTTCGCCCCTCTTTTTGGAGGATTTGGAGAAGGGCCAAAGATTTGTAGAGATTCTGCTATAAGGTGACACAGTTCTGTGGGCTGTTATCAGAAGAGCAGCTTCCTGCTGCTACTAGCACACATTTGTAATAGAAAAATGTCCTTGCCTTCAGCTAAACTATACAGTGTTGTAGACTGGGAGTAAAGAGAAGACTAGTGTAGAAGAATTAAAACAAGAAGGAAAAAATGGAAGGATTATTTATCCAAACACAAGAAAATAATACAAACTTATTTTTTATTAGAATCACCAGCATGCTTAGCTCTGGACTGAGTAAAACAGGACTTCAGCCAGAGGCTGCAGGAGGCAGGAATGGAGTTTGACTGCTGCTCATGCCATGGAATGCAGCTGCTCGTCCTGCTAATCCCACTGCAGGAAAATTCACTGAGCACCGAGATGTTCTCATGTGGGCAAAGATGAGCCTATTTATACCCAAGTTAACCAGATGGCTGGAGCTAGACCCATAGGGTGGGACCTCCACAGCACAACCTCCTCAAAGAGGTACCACATGGTCATAGGGTGAAGCATTGCCATAGGTAGGAAATTATCAGGAAACACATCAGGAACAAGTGGACAGCGTTCAGTCTGGCAATGGTTGGGAGCGAGCTGGAGATGTGTACTGATGCTGAATAGGCACATTCCCCTAAACCACCAAATTAACAGGGTGCACAAAACTTGAGGAATTTCAAAGGAGTGGAAAAGGTGGCATGCCCTTGATAGAAAGCCAGCGAAGACCAAGAGCAGACACGCTGTTCAGACATTAAAACATCTAGAAAAACTGTAGCTGTAAGTCTTCCTTTTTTCCACAAGGCTGAAATCTTAGAGAATGCAACGAGAATGCAAACTTACACACAGTTCAGCTACAGAGAATTTTTTATTAGTTCCAGCTCTAGCAGAAATAGTTCAATACACACCCACAAGGAAATGCTTGGAGCAGTAAGATTTGAGGCTGTCATTCAAAAAATCTCTCACTGCCAATTCTGCTGAGTACCTTCACGTGATGGGCAAAAACACCACAGGAACTGCTAAAGATAGAACATTGGGAAAGACAAAGACCTTCACAAGAAGGCAGACCAGATGGATGAACTTCAAAACATTCTTCCATTTCCCACTGCTGAGAAATATTAAAACAAAAATCGCTTCTCCACCCCTGCCCAAGGTTTTAACACTTTTTTTTCCTACAGAATAAATAAATCTTCCTGACTTCAGCAGTTACTTGTTTTCTGCGGAAGGTTAATGGGAACTCTCAACTTCTCCCTGTCACATCTGTTGACGCCACCCGAGAAGAGAAGCCTGTGAGGTCTAGCACCTCTGTTTTGAGCAGCAGCTACAACAGACACGCAGAGTCATCCCCGCTCCCACATCGCTTCATTTATGCTGTACACCAGGTCTCCAGGGGTGGTCTGGACATTCGCCTTGCTGTCCAGAAAAGGAAATTATTGTCACAAACAGTTGCAATAAAGAAAAAAGGTGTGGCAGAGGCGCATTGTTGAAAAATGGTTAGGCGGGATATTTTGAATCCTGACAGTTCTCAGCTAGACAGAAAGCTGACAGCTACTTTTGGGCAAATTATAAAAATCATCATAAAATACTTCAGGTTGGGAAGGCCTCTCAGAGGTATCTAGTGTAATCCCCAGCTGAAAGCAAGGCTAACTTCAATGTTAGACCAGCCTGTTAAAGGCCTTTTTGAGTTTGGAAAATTTCTGGGGTGGAGGCACTACAGTGTCCCTAAGCAATGTGTTCTGTGTTTAGAAAACTTCACTGTGAGATTTTTTTTGGTGGTGGTGGGTTTTTTTGGTTCTGCTATGGTTTTTTGTGTGTGTGTGCACCTGTGTGCTTTTGTCATTTTTTAATGATAATAAAAAATTATTAAATATAATTTTTTGAATCTGGAGAGTAATTTAACATTGACATAGGCTATAACTTAAGAACTAATAAGTAAACCATCTGTATTCCTCACTGCACACAGAAAGAATTTAATTTCTCAAGGAGACTGTGGAAAGGTTACGGAGGACTGTACCTCTTGCAAGCTGAGGGGAAATTCTCTTTGTGATGGGGTTTTCCAAATACACTAGAGTCTTGCAGGTCAACAAAAGGCCTCCCCATTCTTGCGCACAAGCCAGCAAGACTGCTGTTGGCACACACAAGCTTTCTGAGGACAAGCTTGGGAAGAGCCTGTCTTAGCAGACCAGCCTGACACACAAAGAGACACAACCTCTGCTCAGGTATCGGGTTTGGAGGGTCAGCAGTCAGATGCTGAAGAACAATCTCAGATTTTCTGTTCTGTGCTAGCCAAGGATCCTTGGCAGCACAAGTTGACCCTTACAGTCACCCATATCTGCTTTTCTTTTGAAGCAGGATGATGTCAGCACAGACTAAATAAGTCAGTTTTTAAAAATTTTGTAAAACACAAGAGGAAATCAGCTATTGTGGAAACAATAACTTATCAGTTAGAGAACACAATGAGATTGATGGCAGGGAAGCCCAAATGGGCTTGATGGGAGGGAAACCCAAATCAATACTCAGTTCATCATGGTGAAAGGACAAATATATCATCAGGCTAAGCAGATCTAGGGTTAACAGATGTCAGCCTTCTGCCTCTGATGGGAATTGCGTACTTATGGGTCTGACTTGGGTCCAGAGTGTCTGTCAAACATGGATGCAACAAATATAGCAGGTATTGAATGACTGAGTCATGGAACAGAGAGCTCAGAACACGGTGGTCACTCAGCACTTTGATGTCACTACACAAAAGGACATTCAGTACTTTTTCTTCTCTTTTTATGACTTGCTACAGAATAACAAAATTTGTTTTATAATGTAGTACCCTAATAGCTTTGGAGGCTGATTAAATGCTTTATTACTGTGTCAGCAATTAATTATCTCAGGGTTACCCRCGGCTTTATGTTTCAAATCAATAGAGATTATCTGTCAAATAACCTTTAAGGAGATGAGCAAGCAATGCAGCACTTGACTGAATGCTATACATAAACCTCCCAGAAAACAGTTTTCTCTCTTATGAACTTAGCAAAATCACCATGGGCTTTCAAGGTATGCAGGGGTGAGCTTTTTTAAACCAGAAGGGGAGCATTGATTATCTGAGGGCATTTTATTACAAACACAGTGATAACTTATGAACACGGTGATAACTTATATCATACCAACGACTTCAGGAAAGGACACAGAAACTGAATGTCACAAAAGCAAAGGCATCCAGAAGGGCATCCTTCTCCCTTCACTCCCACCACCCAACATTTGGGCCTTGTACAGAGCCTTTCATGCAAGGGCAGATATAGAGGCCAGTCATAGGGGTCTGGGGAAAGAAAAGAGACAGAGAGCAAAGCCATTCCAGGACTAGGTCCACTCAGGATAAAGACAAATTTACAAGGAAATGGAAAGGAAGGAGGGGTTGCAAAGGTCTGATCCATCTTTGCAGTCTTTGTGGTGCCTACACAGAATATCTGAAACTTTTCCTCAGAGAAAGAAAGTCTTGCAAGATCAACTAATACCCATCACACTTCCTTTCCCCCAAAATGGCTCAGCTGTGGCTGTATAAAAAATAAAATTTGAATGATAAAATAAGCCAGACTTCTTATTACGCTTTTATGATAGTATGTAATATGTACTGTTCCAAATTTTTCTGGACTTTTGTTGTGCTCTCATGATGTTAGTGCTGCACAGTTCTACAAGAGGGTTGCAGACAAGCACCTATTTTGATGCAATAATATGTAAAAGAATCTGTCTTCTCATTCTCTTCATCCTTTTCCACTTAGATCTGTTCTTGGCTCCTCATTCCCTACCCTAAATTCCCATGAAGTCTATATAAAACCACAGAATAATAGTCACGAGTTCTGACAAATAGTTGCCAGGTTTGAGGGGATACTGCTTCACTCTCAGTATTTCCAAAAGTGGTGAAGAAACACACTTACTATAACTGTGATTTCATCCACTGATTCTGTGGGCAGTAGCAAAGGCCTTAATGAAGAATCTCAAGTAATTATTTTTTTTATTGTTAAAGATGCCTTAGACATGTTCAGATCTCAAAATTTCAAATCCTGTTTATACCCAGTTTGCAAACAAAGCCACACTATTAGAAAGAGCAAGAGAGGTGGAGTGCCCTGAATAAATGAAAATGGGCAAAAGTCACAGGAGTGACAATTAGGAGCGTTCAGTCAGAATTATGTCAGACTGCAGGACTGTGCATGCATGTGTGTAAATGAACCCAAAGCCTGGGGCACACAGAGAAATCCTTCCTCAGATAATTTCTTTTTATCGTGTGTTAATATGGTTAAGACATTTAGCTAGCAGCTTGTGAATGATTCATCTTGTTTCTAATTATTGACAACTTCAATCAAATATTTTGCTATTATTTAACATTGTATTTGCTAACAATTAGTGCCTAGTTCTTTTTCTCTTTCCTAAGCAAAAGGAACATCAGCTCCTCTGCAACCAGAGCAGTCAGACTGATGTTTCCTCCCCTCCCCACCAGCCCCTTATGAGTAATCTGTCACACAAACAATGATTACACCAGAGGATTGATGGTACCCCACATCAATGGAAAGGTCTCTGCAGGGGAGCCAAGGCACCATGGACTCTGGAGACTGACTTTCAACTCTGATGAGACAATCGAGCCCGTAACGAAGAACAAGAAGGAGATGGATCGAGATGGTCTGCTGGGAAGGTGACAGAGTGGTGCCTACCTGCTGCACTAACAAGCTGGTGCTTGGGTGGGATATCAATGAGTGTGTAGATAAAGGTGATCCAGCAGATGTGATTTATTTGGATTGTCTAAAGCCAACAAGGTTCTTACAGAAAATTTACTATAGGAACTAACAAGACTTAAGGAAAAGTTGTTTTACAATTCCTATTGTTTTAATAACCATGCTTCCTAGAAATCCTTGAAAACCTATCCCCTCCAGTCTGCTGCTCTTTACCACATAGTGAAGACACAAGTACCACTATTTACCTTTAGACCATCTAGAAAGCCCTAGAAGTAACATACATCTTTTATCAGGAAAACCAAGGCACTGCAAAATAAAGAAACATTAGCTGCAATCTCAACTCTAAATTTCTGGAAAATCTAAATGTCTTCCCTGGGTACCTGTAATAGGCCACGTTTTCACATGTACATTTCTGTAAACTGTGAGGCTACATGAAAACTCAGCATTAGCTTGGGGAAAATAAGGTGTTCCTCTAAATGGCAAAATCCARCTTTCCTGTTGTAAGTGCTGAGAGTAAGCAGTCCACCTCTGCAGTTCCTCCCCCAGCTGTAAATGTACTTGATAAGTAAATATTCTTTTACTGCTCATTTCCCTTCCCTCTCTCCAACCACATCCCATTCACTCACAGCTTTAGTGTTGGTGGGTATTGCCTTACCTACCTTCTTTTGCATCTCTCCTGAGAAACTATGCAATCTTACGATTTTATTAATTCAATTGTAGTAACCTCAGTTCAAAAAGCTGCTTAGTAGATGGATGCTCACTAGGACTCAGTCCTGCTGCTGTCACCCATAGCTTTTGTGAGTACTTAGCTCTAGACATAACCTTTCAACTAGCTCCTTTCCAAACACCTTGTAGAAGCACAGTGGGAGAGGGGAACAGGAACATTCATGTGTCCTTCTTAGTCTGTGAGTCTGTTTAGTTATAGCAGCTCCAAATGACTGGTAGGAAAAAAATATAAAATCCTCATATTCTTCAAGAATGAATCTTTAAGATGTTCAGCAATAGATGGGCCACAGAGATCTTTCTATGCCCAGCCTGGCTGAATCTACAGTGGTCTCCCTATGTCAAAAGCCCAGAGAGGAGCTTACAGCATGGAGGATGTGTAATTTCCTATTCCTTCTCAGAAATCCAGTACSATTCACAGGAGAGGAGGTCAGAACAGGAGGTGCAGGTTCAGCCTCAGGTCTTGGGCTTTGATTCTTCCATTCACAGCCTGCCCACTGACAAAAGCATCTCTCCTTTGCTCTCAATCACTCTCTCTTCAGCTCTTCTCAGGTCCAATATGGAAGATGGCAGCAGGCAGGGCAGGGACTGGGGCTAAGGAATCCACATGAGAGCACATGGAGAGCAGGGAAAGAACTGATTTGGGAAGTGGGAAGACCCAGAGACACGAGTCTCTGTCAGCATTGACACAGCAGTTGCAGAGATGGATTCACCGTAGAGCAAGGGGAATGATTTCCTGTGGCAGGTGGTAGTTAAGTAACATGCACAAATTTTGGATGGTGAAAGAGCCTGAACACCAAACAAGTGGAATGAAAGGTTTTAGTTTATTCCACTAAACAAGTGGAATAAAGTATCGGAATGAATATTTTCAGTGGCATAGAACCAAAACGCTATGTGCAGAAGGACCTGTTCTGATTTTCTCTACTTATCCGAAAAACAAACTTAAGGAGTCCACTACTGTTCCAGCATGGCAGCCTTCAATACTTTCAGATGATTGTTTGGCAGCTTGGCTAATATTGACTTTCTTCTGCCTTTCACAAGCAAATAAATATTATTTTCCACTTATCTCTTCTCATTGTTCTTTTAGAATCTGTTTTCAAATAGCAATGTCATTTTTCTTTGCAAATTAAGGACTCATACATACAAGTTATTTCAACAAGAACAAACCTACCACAAAAGTCTTATTTGCAAGAATTACAGTTCTGAGGTACTAACAGTGAATCTTGCTACATCAAATTTTGATGAGAAGTGAATGTTCAGTTATGGCAAGGCCATTGTGATGTGCCAGAAATCTACCGACAAATAAGCCTGATGTGGGTTCCAATCCACACAGGCATAAATCTCTTATAAATGGCAGACACTAGACAAGCATCRCAGGTGGAACCCATTTTACCTAATTTAGACATTCAAATTAGTAGTTACATAATACTGCTAGCAGTTCCATCCTTTGCAGTTAGTGGAAAGAAATAACAAGTGAAAACGTGTAAAAGACACCAGACAAACTTCCCTGTAGATGTGCTCATTACCTAGTCATATAGAAAACTCAGATTGACCAGAAAACTAAATGTTGTGGAGTAAACTAAAGCTGTGAATCCCAACAGTAAGGATAAGACAACCACCAAGCAATGCACTCTAATTACAGAGATCTTCTGTCTATTTGTTGCATACTTGAGACCGTATTTGTGAGAGCTGAGCTGCAAAGGGAAGGATGTTTCAACACCCTCCATGGTTAGGGTCTTGGAGGATGTGTGGGACTGCAATGGAAATTATTATTTCAGACAATTAGAGATCTGTTCTGGAGTTAGCAGCACTCAGTGATAAGTTATTTTTTTGGAGTTGAATGACAAAATTGGGTCTTCACTGTTGCACTGAGGCAGGCACATTCCCTTGTCTACAGTCTGTGGCTTGTACATGATTGTCAATAAACACATTAAAAAACTGTCCCCTGAAGACAATTAATTTGTGCCAAAAGACAAGAGATTTCACTTATAGAGCTACTTTTATGACACAGAGCAGGGGCACAGTAGCTGAAAGTCCCAGCACTACTCATAYTCAGAGATGGCAGTCAGCTCCTGGGCAGCATCACTGTCAGGCTGAGTCCCATCAGAAATGTGGAGGGGACATTGCTCATGGATGCAACTTCTGACATTGAAGAGAAGACACTTTATAAATTAAATTATTCCTCCTTGTCTTCAAAAAGGGGCAAGAGGATAAGCAACACCATCCTCTGAAATAAGCCAGCCTCTGAAATCTGTGGTCTTCCAGATCCCTCCAGGCTGATGAGGGCTGGCATTTAGAAGTAATGGCTTACACACACCAAATAGCCTTAGAGGGTCAAAATATCCTTCAAGGCTGAGCCTTGAATGAGAGCTATTTACTGCCCCATGGGGAGACATAGGCTGGTCTTCTCCACTGTAACCTAAACACTGGTAACCACTAACAATTTTGTACATTTAACTTCATGTCCAGAACCCACTGACAGCTGCATCTCATCCCCAGAATTAACAGACAAAAGTCTCAATTCCAGGGATACCTCTAGAAATACTACACAAAGCAATCCTCTGGTCATAGAGCAGTTTCAGCAGCCGCTATTTCAGTACTCACTTCCGAAGCTCTGCAGTCTCCTCGTGCCTCTCCTCATTCCCGGCTTGTCCTGGCCATTATTTCCCTCTGCAGAATGGCAAYAAGCAGTAACAAGATTAGTGCTGCTTGACAAGAGGGTAACTATAGAGACGAAGGATCATTTCACTCGTCAGTGGGCTGTAATTTAGAAACTAAGCTAGTAATATAATTCTGAACACACCCCCCCCACCCCCCAAAACCCCAAACCTATAGTCTTTTGCTATTAGGCATATTCATTTATTATAAGATCACCTTTTAAAAGATGGGATTTTACACTGATCAAATTACATTAAAATTAAATAAAATTACCCAAGGAAAAAGACAACACACATATTTATATCCAACTTATTGGTATGTTTTTTATGGCAACTAAGATACAAAATTTGTAGAGAAAGGATACGAAAATATTTTTTCAAAGCCTCAAAATAAATCCTTCAGCTTTACACACCCATGATTTTACAATAACAGATCCTGCTATTAAATTTTGAATTGGCTTCTGTGTCTAGATGACACAGAATAGAAAATCACAGAATATGCTGAGTTGGAAGGGACCCACAAGGATCATTAACTCCAAATCCTGGCCCCAAACAGCACCATCCCCAGGAGTCACACCATGTGCCTAAGACCATTGTCCAAATGCTTCTTGAATTCTGTCGGGCTTGGTGCTGGGACCACTTCCCTGGGGAGCCTGTTCCAGTGCCCAGCCACCCTCTGGATGAAGAACCCTTTCCTAATATCCAACCTAAACCTCCCCTGACACAGCTTCAGGCCATTCCCTCGAGTCCTGACACTGGTCATAACAGAGCAGAGATCAGTGTCTGCCCCTCCTCTTCCCCTCATGAGGAAGTTGTAACTGCAATGAAGTCTCCCCTAAGTCTCTGTTTCTCCAGGCTGAACAGACCAAGTGACCTCAGCCACTCCTCACACAGCTTCCCGTCAAGGCCCTTCATGGTCTTTGTTGCCCTCCTTTGGACACTCTCTAATGGTTTCATGTCTCTCTTACCTTGAGGTGTCCAAAGCTGCCCCCAGCACTCGAGGGCAAGGCATTCTTGCCTTTGAGGAAGTCAGCAGCTCCTCCCCATTTTGTATCATCTGTGAATTTGCTTAGTATTTCTTCCAGCCTGCATCCAAGTATTTTATGAAGATTTCGTAGAGCACAGGGCTGAAGATGGAGCCCTGCGGAACCCCACTAGTGACAGGTCGCAGTCTGATGTCACCCCATTCACTATAACCCTTTGTGCCCCACCCATGAGCCAGTTTCTCCCCCATCACATGGTGTGTTTATTGTGGGCTGGACATTTTGTCAGGAAGGATCCTCTGAGAGACAGAAGCAAGATGTCTATAACACTTGCTTTATGGCAAATGCTTTAACTGGTATTCAGAATAGAAAAAAAAAGTCCTAAAGTTTCAAGATTAAGTTTCCATCAGAAGTAATAAGGCTTGGTTGCTTTACTCTATTTTGCAGAAATCATATTTTCTCCTAGCTCTTTGCTTCCTATTAAAATTATTGAGCACTTCCAGACTTTTACTCAGATGTTTTAACTAAATGTGAAGAAATTCATTGGTACTGTCACAAAACCAGCAGAAAAGGAATTTCCCTGGTTTCTACAGGCAATGAATACTTAGATCACAATCCGAAATCTAAAACAAAACTCTAAACCATTTTGAATAATAAGAATACTGAACTGCTGCAGTTCCACTCCAGCACACAAATTATATTGCCCATTTAGCATACCTTTGATGCAGGAGCTCATCTACAAGTCCAGTTGATTATCAATCCCAGCAATGGCAATGTAATGCAATTTCAGGAAATATCAGGCAATTTCTCTCCAGCCAAKAAGCTCATCACATGTCCCACCTCAAGCTGTGCTCATGAGATCCCTGCAAACAGAATTTAGCCTGTGGCACACCTGCACCCCAAGGGCCAGGCAGACCTGAGGCTTAGGGGTACAGACATACYGTTTCAGTGCGGTTCAGCTGTTAAGCGTGGCTATTGTGCAGTGAAATGACTCCAGTACAAAATAGATAAGTTTTGAGGGCCACAATTGTGAGCAAGCAATGATTTGTATAACTTCTTTTCAGGGATAGAGAATAGTTGTCAGTTTCTCAGCTTGAAGTAGTTGCTGTCATCTAGGAAGTCATTCATTGTCAATGAGATCAAATAATTTCCTAAATAKCTGCTAAAAATTCCTTTCTTTATCCAGGGATTTAATCCATTTGATTTATTAATTCATTATATAGAAGTAAAGCATTGTTAATGGTGAACAAAGATGACAGAATACAATTTTTATCTAATAATACTAAAGTGAAGGGACTTAAACATGCTTTTGAAGCTGAAATATCTACTAAAAAATKTATAGTGAAAAACTCCTCATTAATTCAATGCAGCTCTTTTAGTACACTTCAGGCTTTTTTTATTTATTTATTTTAGAAAGATTGAGTTCACATAGAAAATCTCAGAAAAAATTTAGGAAGAGGTTAGAGAAATAGTCATCATAAGATATCTGCTGAGCTTRCACAAGTGGGATTAGATGACTCTTGGGGAATCTTTCCAATGCTCCATCTCTTCATGAATGTACTTAAAAATTTGGCACGTTGTAAGAAATTCTTCTAGCCCTTACAAAGGACATAGTAAGATGACTGTAATCAATAAGACTATATTAAAGCAATTCAGGCCAGAATATTACAAGAGAAGGAAAGCAAGAAACACGGTTTATTGAAAAATGAAAGAAAAAAGAATTGGACTAAGTGCAGATTCCTTAAATATGTCAGAAAAGAAGAGGGGGGAAAAAAAGAAGGGTAAACAAACCCCACAGATATTCTATGAAACTCCTATAACCTTTATAACCGAAACATACACAGCTTGTCATACTATGTGTCTCTTCAGTTTTGCTTTAATTTATACACAATTTATTTTGTGGATCCATTCCTCCRAGAAGGACTTAGAGTACCTTAGTTCATTTGTCTGGATCTCTGCCAGATTTTTTCAACCTCATCTCAGGCCTTCAGTCAAACCCCACATACAACAGTACTACTCCTGGTCCATATCCTGATCAGGTCGATCATGCAAGTTTCAATTAGATGAATTATGAATTAACCTTTGGGCAGCTTCTCCTTGTTCAGGAGTCAAAGCTTTGATCTTGGACAGTAGATAACTGAAACCAAAAAATCCAATCGTGACTTCTTTACAGCTTTTTTAGATGTTTGCTTTCTTCCTGGAGGAAGAAAAAATGAACTTCTTCAAAATGACACACTGGCTACGCCTCTCAGCGGAGACACAAGATATCTTGCAAATCTTCTACAAGCCAAGATGGTCAGAATCACAAGTCCTGGGTCAGGATTTTTTAAATTTTATTTACAGCTTCTTGATGAACACCATTAAAGCTGATGCACTAGTCCCTAATCTGGTAACAAACATAAACAATCTTCATGTTTAGATATGGATAGAAAAGATACATCCTCCGTATGAGACCTTCAATGACACCTTGCAGTATTTGAGCACAACTTGGAACATGAAAACACCTCTACATTGCCATTTATTCCCTCTTGCTTGTGTCAAATTAACAGTAACATGCTTTAAAATAGTTCCTTAATAACCAGTTGACAGGGACGTCAAGTGAGAGTCTCATTGTCCCTTTGATCAAGATCAGAATAAAAAATCTTACCTTAAGTTCTTAGGTAAGAAAATTGGGATCAGAATGGGTAACTGACAGTCATCAATAAAATAATAATTAGGCTAACCAAGCTGACATAAAAAGATTATGAGGGAGGGAAAGTGGAAACATATCACACTGACAGACCTTCACATAAACACTAGCTGGTCTGATTGAGACTCTCTTGAATGTTTGTCATGTGTAAGGCAAATTATCCTTACATCTCCTTAATCATTACTTTAGTCCTCTTCATCAGAAAACTAAACAGTTACATAAGCCTCAAGGTTTTGAAACCTTATTAAATGATTTTTGGTCCACAGAATCCTTTGAAGCCCTTATAAACTCTGTATACAAGAAAGTTTTAGCAGTGCTGGTAACACCAGTACTAGAAGGAAATGGAGTTTCATGCTGCTATACAAAATATATTCATCTTCTTCATTAAAAACAAACAGTCAGAACTATCTGCACTTTGTACCATACCTCCTCTGATGAATTTGGATGGCAAACACTACCAAATGATGCATTTCAATATTACATTGATTGCTTCATTTAGAAGGATCCTAAATTGGCTGCTCACCTGGTGCAAGTGATGGTACCATCTGGCCCATGGATAACAAGCCCTAGAACCTAACGCACCAATCTCCACAACAGTGGAATATACAAACAGTGCATGTGTACATACGAAGTTTACAAAAATAACTTTTGCATGTACTATTTTCAATAAGCTGCATTCTTTTTCACTGGCTCCCTTCAGCTGAAAATGCTAACAATGAGAAATCACTTCGAATATGTTTGTATGTATCTATGACAAAGGATGACATTCAATATTAAACAGATTCCTTGCTGCTATTTTATTCACTTTTCCCTTGATAATAACCATGGCAGGTTACAGGGGAAAAGAGATTTAAGGTAAAAAAATAATCTATAGCTCTGCTGCCCAGAAGTTTCTACTTCTAACCACATGACTCTTTTTTTAAAATATTCTTTCATTCCTCTTTTAAGAGACGTTAACTGTTTCTATTTTTCTAACTCGATTAGAATGCGTTGCCTGAAAATCCCAACTGGTATGTTAAATTGATCTGTCAGGGACCGTTTATAGCTGGTGTGTGATCACGTTAATCAGGAAGGTGGCTATTCCAGTTCAAACGCAAAGATTTATTTCCCAAAAAAATTGAAGTACCTGTATTTTTCATTAGCATTATGTAACACTTATACCGGTATTCACAACATGATCATTCTGAATTCCTCAAGTAACTTAGTCTTCTTGTTAGTGTCCATTCTTGCCATATAAATACTGACTTGCCTGTTAGATGATCTTATTTTTCAGAGAATGGTATTGTCCGAAGAATGTAACATCTCTATTAATGCCAATTAGCAGAGATGTTGTGTGAATAAAAGAAACCAGAATAATTGGTTATGTGAATAACCAGTGACAACTGATTATACTCAGAACAGCAAACATGGATTGCATTTCATTTACCTGGACTCCTTGTGGCAGCACAGTGCAGGTGCTCCTTTGGAGTTACCCTGCTGTGGCTGTTACATGGTCAGATGCTGCTTGCTTGATATCATCAGTATTAATCTCAAAGCCGGTATTCCACTTATTTTGTAATGCACTTTTTTGATGTAAACCATCTGCCAATTAATATCTCATAAATTACCCTGTTATTKTCGATCTATATTTACCATTTTGGCTTAATTTTTTGTGATTATGCACTCCCAGCAGGGAGTTTGAGTCAGCAAAGCTGCTCTACTATGATTGCACCTGATGGACCCTGCAGAATGGTGATTCTCCCAGAAAAGAGTGACAGCCTTGGCTACCATGACAACCATTGTGGTGTGAGACAATGAATTTCTGTGCTGGTTTGGCTGTAAACCAGCAGGGGAAGTTAACCCCACACCGAATACCTCGAGAGATTTTAGGTCAAAATTACAATTTTAATAAAAAAGGTTAAAATAAATGCAGTAATACAGAAACACGGGCTTAAACAAACCGACAGAGTCACGGTACAACCTGACACCCTGTTGACCTGGGTGGTAGCTGTGCAGTCCGGTTAGGCACTGATCCTGCAGGAAGGC
This sequence comes from Amblyornis subalaris, assembly GCA_018881555.1. Classification (NCBI taxonomy): domain Eukaryota; kingdom Metazoa; phylum Chordata; class Aves; order Passeriformes; family Ptilonorhynchidae; genus Amblyornis; species Amblyornis subalaris. Next base: position 4,753,184 of record JACAXG010000002.1, on the reverse strand, counting down.
CTGGTAGCCCAGTCCCGGTAGTGGAGTGGAGTAGCTRAGTCCAATTCCGAGGAATGGAGTCTAGTCGAGTCGAATCGAGAGTCCCAAGAGCAGAGTCCAGTTGAATCGAGGGTATCTTCTCCCATCCAAAAACCCTTGTTTTATGCTGTGCTTCTTGGCTGGCACCTCCCCCAGGGGCGGGGACTTTCACAATGGAAGAGGATCTTCTGGGTGTTCTATTGATTGTTTCAGTAATGAGCTTGGAGGAGTCCTAGGGTCCTTCAAAATGTTCCGGAAGGGTTCAGGCTAAGTAGTCAGGCTGGGTGGTGCTAATGGCCCATTACCTGAGATCAGATAACCAGGGTGGGTAGTACTTCCTGTCRGTTGGAGTGCTTATCTCAGTTGAGATAAGGAGGCCCAGGTGTGTAATTATGAAATTTATCCAGCTTTTGTGGGTGGTAATAGAATATTTAACTAACCCAGGACAATTTCCTACTCCTTTCAGTTTTAAAGAAGTACCTCTCTCCGCTGTCTACTAGAACCTCTAAATTGGTGGTTACGATAATCTTCAGGACTACAGCCAGAAATACAGGGACTAAGAAGAATTTTGAACCCAAGACTTCTTTCTTTGAATATTAAACTTTTTGAACGTACATAAGAAGTAAGTGATACCACTGAATAACCATACTTTAAAAGAAAAGACTAAGCCTTGCCTCATTATTAATGAATAATCACAGACACATGCTCTGAGAATATGGCTACAGACAGGGTGACCAGACCAGAAAGAAAGGCTTCCAAATAGGTAGTTGCAAGGAGTCTGCTCTGGAATGTCAAGGTGGGACTTCAAACTACAGTCATCCCTCTTCCCAACCTTCCCAGATATCCAGCTTCAAGCAACCACTTAATCAGTGCTTTATCCATTTGGATCTCATTCTGACATGCCAGACAGTCCTCACACAGAGATTACTAGGATTGTGTAGTGAAGTGAGCTTTGGGTTCCCTTGTCAGGAACAAAATCCAGACTAAAGAATACAGTATCTTGATATAGCATAACAATATTTAAGTATTTTATTTGGTCTGTTCCTAATTTAGAGACATCTGGCTTAAAGGGAGCTGATTCTACTTCTGCTATAATGCTATTGGCTTTCACAGAGAGCAGCTGTTCCATTTTATTGCAGTAATCTCAAAATTTTTCTTAAATAGTTGTATAATTCCTAGATCCTTTTGTTATCTCATTTCAGATGGTGAATGAAGAAACAGCTGTGATAGTTGTGTGCCTTTGCATTTAGCACCTACTCCAGACACATGGAGAAAGCACACTTTAACATGCAAGGCAAAAGATAATACAAATTACTTGTGCTGCTGAGACTGGAAAAACTCTTAGTAACTAGAACACTGGAGAGAGGTAGTAAAAGGAGTTGGACAAATTAAACATCCTGTGGGAAAATCTGAATTCCTGTTCTGTTCCAATTATTCTGCATGAAAGCTAAAAGATAAGGAAAAGGAAACCTCAAACTCCACAGCTGAGACAGAATTATCTAGTATGGCAGAAGTTTGCCTGGTGTTGGTGTAGAATAGCTGTCATGCATCTGAGGGGTCCCTCCTCAGTTCTTTGAAAAAAGGGTGCATAGGATCAAGACAGTTTTCAAGCCATGCATCCCAAAGCGATGAATGAGTCAGGAGGACTAGGCTTTCAGATTTTTATTTACACCATTTCCCTGGTTTATGCTACTTTGCTTTCCTCCGACTCTTGGTGACTCCATACCTCACCTGCTTTAATTTTAAAACTATGTTTCACTTGCACAGCATATGGTATTGAACTATCTAAATCTAGGTCTATTTCGAGTGGCAGGAACTTACAGAAACAAGAGTGCTTTAATTTTTTTTCTTCTGTAGTCTGTTTTACTCTGTTGTATGTCCTTCCGCACTAAACTTTGTTCTTCTTCATGCATCTCAACCAGATAAACTAGAGGACTAGTCAGTCACAGGATAACAGTTTTGGGTTTTTTTTTTTTTTGCTGGGCACCTTGATTAGGCACCAAATTTCAGACTTCTGACTTTGTTCTTAGAGCCTGATTATTACGAAAACACTAGGAAAAAGCTTTCACAGCTAACTTATGTTTTTCCTTTGTGTGATTTTTGCTGTGAGAAAGCCTATCCCCATCCTCGAAACCTTACTAAAATTCATTCCTGCATTCCCATTGTCTGCTTTAACCATCTCCTTGAACACTTTCAGACTTGAAGTCCTCTTGTCTTGACTGCTGCTCATCATCTCTTTAAGCCTTCCCAGTGAGTACACCCCACGTCAGGTGGTGTATGTTTTATAATGCAGAAGCTGCACCATATCAATCACTTTCCTTAGCCTTTGTGGTATTTTAAAATCAAATTAAAACTTTTCCTCCTTCTCTTAAGAATCTCCAGTAGACTTTCTGACCTCTCTTCTACACTCTCCTCCATGCTTATTCTACAGCTCTGATCTTGCCCTCCCCTCTGTCTTCTCTATTTGCACCATACTGTATATTCTGAAGATTTTTCTCCTTATCTGAACCTCTGGTTTATTTTAGAAACCTGCTTTACAATTTAGCCTTTGACACTGAAACACATTTTACTTTCCCTTTTGTTTCTCATCACGCAAGTCTCCTCTCCCTAGCTTATTTCTGAAAGTTTCCACCACTAACTCAGAAGCTGTTAAATTTCATCCTACTGTTCTGCTCCTTGCTGTATCCCTATACTGCCAGAACCTTTCTGCTGGCGTAAGGCTCCTACACAGTGCACTGATGTATGTTGCTGTACACATACAACACAAGGGCATGATGTAAGATATGTCAATAACAAAACACATACTTTCTTCTTATTGCTCAGATAATTTCATCTGATTTTTTATTCCTCATTAACCAGAGTGAAAAACCATAGCATGGGATAGTAAATCCACTCACTATGGCTGCCAGAACAATGTGAATAAATAATCATGCTGGAACAGGTGACATTCACATACCAAACCTCTATGAATTCTACATACTTCTGAAAAAAAAACAACAAGGTGCTATATTTTTTTTCAGGCCAGGAAAATGTATTTCTCTGTAGCAGCCCTTCAATTTTATGGAAATGCAAGCTCTCYTTACCATATTAGACTTCCATGATACACTACATGGAGGTCCCAGTATTATTTTAAAACTCACCAGAGAGCCAATGCAAAAGTCCCTTGGGTCCAAAGGTCATTTCTTAACCCATTTTCCCCTTTCTTGAGAGCTTTAGTGAGTGTTTGGGACATGCAGTAATCATACAGTGGGTCTTTTATAGCACAGTGATTCTGTACCTTAGAAATTTGACAGTAACTCTCAAACTTAACTAGGTGAGTTCTTGTGCATGCTCAATTCACCGTAACTTGCATGCATGCTTTACTATTGAATCTCAGAGATTCCACTGCCACACAGGACAATACTTCTGGTACTAAGCTATGCCTTTTTATGATTTAGAATATAAAATAAGCATCACTTACATATTGATTGGCTTCTGTGCAGACACAATTAGAATAAAAAGCAGAAAAAATATTATCCAAGATAACTGAGTTGTAAAATAATCCTGTTGGTGAAATTATTCCAGTTTTAAACTCTGCACTTTAAAAGGATGAATAGATTTTTGTGAAATTTTAAAAAATACAATTGTTTATCCTGTGGGAAAGGAAAGTTCTTTTTTTGGTTGTTCCTTTGATTTTGTTTAAAGCATAAAATAGGAATGGTGAGATATAATTACTGACCAATAGCTCTGCTTCTGTGAAATTTTTACCTGATTGAGTTTCTCTCTGGTGTTGATTCATTGATGTGTCACATATGAACAAAATGCCCCAGCTCAGAGAAACATTGGACTCATTTAAGCCATGTACAATTGAACTACCTCCTGTGACTCACTAGTGTGCTCTGGAGACGCTTTACAGAAGTCTGTTCAGATCCATTGCAAAGCCTGTATAATCACAGATTAGAAAAATCAATACCACCTTTCTTCCCAGCAGATGTCATGTAGGACAGGCACTGGCAGAGCAGCAGCAGGGGTTCAAGGGAAGGCCGGTGGGCTGAGCTGCCTGGGCGGAGCTGCCTGCTGCCCTTCTCTGCCAGGGGCAAGGAGCTCACAGCAAGAGCAGCAGAAGGGTGCACGCGCCGTCCGGCAAATCACTACACAACAGTCTGTGACCTCTTTTTCTCTACCGTTCATAAACAGCTGGTTCTTTACATCTTTTTCTTGACTCAGAAGATGGTAACTAGCTGTAATGTCAAGCACTGCAACAGCTTGCCCAGGGAAGTGGTTGAGTCGCCATCCCTGGAGGTATTTAGAAGATGTGTAGACTGTGGTGCTCAGGGACACGGTTTAGTGGTGGACTTGGCAGTATTAGGCTGGACTTGATCTTAAAGGTCTTTTCCAATCTAAATGATTCCATGATTTTCTGTGACATCTGGGGCTTGACAAAGTGTGGAAGAGAGGTTTGTAGTCACATGCAAGTGCTGCTGCCTCCTCAAGTTCACTACAGGCCACAGCCACCTCCATTTTAATTTCCCTACAAATTTGCTGCAGCATTACAATCTCCACTATCTCCAAAAATCATACCTTCTCCATTTTTAAAACACAGATTCCACAGAGGCATTAATGGTAACAGAGAAACAGAAAAGGAAATATGTATTGATACAGGCCACTAAATCACAGATAAAACATAGACTTAGTTAAATGTTAGTATTTGAAATTTGCAAATATGGTCACTAGAAAACTAAGACTATTGAAGTAGGGCTTGAGTAATTATGAATTCTGAAAGAATTCTACTAAAAGTTTTGAAACAAAGACAATGTTTATTTGCTTTCCTTTGTAAGGTTGATCATGCCATCTTACATCAAAAAGTCAAAATTATACAGTTTCCTATGATGAGGCAGAAAGGGTAAATAATATTAAATGAATAAATGAATTTCCCTACTGAAAATCCCACAATCAACTTGCTGGAAATAATTAAGAACATGGGTTTATATATATAAAAATATACATATATGTATGTATGTATGTATATATATACTGTTGGAATGTAACAAAGGCAGAGATACATAGGAGCGAAGTTGAGATTTTGCATTGTATAGAAAGGTTTGGGAGTTGGGTTTGTTTGGGTTTTTTCCCCTCTTCCCATGGTATTTGACTCTTTACTCAAGAGCAAGACAGTTTCCCGGGTGACAAACACACCAGGTACCACTTCCTGGTACGCTTCCTGGTAAGCTTCCAGGAGTGCATATAGTTGTATCATTAGTTGTGAACTAATGATAATAAGCTCTGAAGTAACAGAGCTTATTCAGCTGCTCATTAGATACGAGTCTGTCCAATTCTGAACTCCTGGGTTACTGCAGTTTATGACATCAGTCATGAAATCCATGTGACTCTTGCAGGGGACACAAATAACAATAGCTTTGTTTTGCAATGTTTCCTAATGTGCACATTTACATGAAGTGCAATTTAAGAATTTTGTTCATTTTGCCTCTTAATTCAATGCCTTCACGATCAGAATGGCTGCCCTGTAAAACACTAACACCACTTTGGCAACCATTCTAAGGCACTTCATGCGTAACATTGTATAGAACACTTAGAAAAGCCTATTTGTTCTACTACAAAACCTTTTTACTGCAGAAAGAAGGGGAAATTGGTTAAGCTTCTGTGATTTCTGCCATTAAAATTGCTCCTATCAAAGTCTGCTAAATAAAATATGCCAGTGTTTCAACACAAATGAGTTTTGCTCCAATAATCACAACATATCCCAGGTGGAACATGCTGGAAATGCTTGGAACCAAAAGTTATCCAAACCTTTTGAAGATTACTGTTTTCCCTAGGTTTACTGCATAAAAGCTTAAGAAGTTAGTTGATATGGACAGGTGTATTTTTCTATGACTGGAAGGAAAGAAAGTTTTTGAGAGAAACTTTTTCTTACTTCAGACTGAATTTTCTGAACCTATTTCAATATTATCAAGAAAAAAAGAAATCCACTGCTAACTAGTGTTTTCAAGCAATGCCTAGAGGAGAGAATTAGAATTTACAAACGAACACATGGAGTGATTACCACTTCTAAACTAACAATCATTAAAACTTACATTTAGATCCTGTTTTTAAATTCTGTTGTTAGTTTTGGGAACTGAAGAAAAAAATTAGGTTACCTTTGTTATGTGAGTTTAACCATGTAAAGTTATTAAAGTTATTTCAAATCCAGTCTGTAGTAGCACATGTATGCTATTTAAATACTGTTTAAACCATATAATCTATTATGAGCTTTTGAAGCACTAGTGTATGGTTATGTAAAATTTATTCCAAATCCCTCAACTATCACACTATTAGAGAAACTTAATGTCTTACAATGTCTCCAGGAAACATTTAATTAATTATTCCCTCCAAGTAAATAACCATACGCATCCATACAGAATACCCTGCACCAGAACACTCCTTCCTTTCTCAGGGCAAGATTCCTGGTTTCAGCCTACTGGAGACCTTTTCCCAATCATATTGGCATTTGTGGTGTTTAGTATCAATTAATTTTATTTTTTTAAAAATTTTCTGAGACCCTTGAGCAGTTGCAGTGTTGCATTTCCTCTGTATGCACATCCTGCTGACTGGTAATGAGAAAGGCAGGGTTGGCCCTTCTTCATGCTAATGATCAGAGCTTTCCTTAAAATACCTCATCACCAGATGATGTTAAGGGGAGACAAGATGTACTTCTCATTTCTTATTTTGCACTGAACATGAAATATATTGTTAATTTTAATTTTAATTGCATGCCCTCCTATAACAGGTTTACAGTCCACCAAATGTAACACCTACAAAAAGTCCCAGTACTTGAAATTCCCATATTTTTTTTCATAAACACATTGAAGTGTGATTGAAATATTAACAAGGAAATATCAGGGGTGAAAAAGACTATACAATTGATACAGTAGTAAAGAATAAAAGCACATATTAAAATAAAATTAAAATTTTGATCTCTCACTCATACCAAGATGTTTTTGCATGCATAATTTAATGAAAATCCTATTTAATTTCACTGCATTTTTATGCATTCAGTAAATCTACCATGGAAAGGCAATAAGTCAGAACACTTTACCTGAATGTTTCCAATAAACTTGTCATATAAAGTCAGGAATAATATGCCTAGAGAACATCACAGAATTGTTTCAATGCTCAATTTTGTGTCAGGCTAGGTCTCCAGATTTATTTATTTTCTCAAAAGGGAAAAAACCCAACAGTTCAGTGTTTCTCAGAAATCATAAACAAGTAAATGTCCTTTCACAATAATAGTAAAAAAGTAGTTAATGTATTAATCACATTGGGTTCCCACAATGTATCTTTAAAGTAAAGCCACATCTGTTGGCAGTTGCCCTTCCCAAATTATCACTGTTGCAAAGTGGTAACTAGGAACAACGTTATCTTTTCTGAATCTCATGTAGTAAAAGAACCACAGTTGTGTGCAATCCAAATAAGCCATCAACAGTTGTGTAGAACAAAATCATAGCAGTTGGACTAGAAGGACAGACGAGGATTTCCTCTGAAGGTTGCTTTCTGGACAAATCTTACTTGGAGGTTGGACTAGATGAATGTTAAAGGTCGCTTTCAACCCAAACTGTTCTATGATTATTTAAGAATATAAGTATTTTTTATAGGTAATGAAAGATGAAATCAGTGGACAACAGACACAATGTTGGGAAGCATTATCACAACAGAAGAATGTACCAAAATGAGTAGAACAGAGGGAGCTATACACTTGGTAATAACGTGTTAAAATGCAGCTAAACCAGCTGGAAACCACAGAGGAACCCAGGACATTAATTCATGATGGCTTTGATGCTAAATTTGAAGGACAGTCCAAATGTGGAGTATCTTATTTCCACAGCTGCCTAAGACACCTCACACCACTCAGCAGGCACTGGAAGACGCTGACTGACACAGAGCCGTGCTCTGTTGGCTTTGTATTCACCCATGGTATGTCTTTCCCTCAAAACTCATGAATCTTACTTATTTGCTTTCCATTACTGACTTTATAGTTCATTTGGAGGGGGACACAGAAGTATTAATTTAGAAAAATGGCTTAAGTAACTGAAGTTATTTGCTAAGTTATTGACAAACTTGGAGTTAATGATGTAATTTGAAAGATCAATTCTCTTCTCTCTGTAGGGATTATGATTAAAGAAAGAAGTGAATAACAATAACAGTGACTGGGGCTAAATTACTGTAAAATGTTCAGCTAATTAAAAATAAACAATGTATATATCAAATCAAAGACTGAGTGAATCAACCAATGAATCAATAATAATTTGCTCCTGAATTTTGAAATTATCAAGTCACTGAATTAATACGGAGAATAAATCATGAGGCTGACATAAGGAAAAAATGTATTTTTAAAAACCCCAACAATTCAAGCATAGATATACTGCTGGAAGATGTACTACATCCATTGTTCAGAAAACATAAAAGCTAAAAACCTGTCCATCCCTCTCCTTCCTGCCCAATAACTAATGCCCTGTCTGCCACTACGGCCTTGACTTAACAGCTGAAAAATCTGAATGTTCATTCTTAATGTAGCTCTTTGACACAGGGAGTTCACCTAAAAGGGCAGCTAATTGCAAAGAAATAATGAGATTTAAGTAGTTGCCCTTCATCCAAATGCTAAAATCTCACTGTGGCTAAATTGAGTTTTTCCTCCTGCTTCCTTCACAGAAATTAACAGATGTCTTAAAAAACAGAGGTAACTACTGAAAAATTGACAACTCCAGCACAATTCTTCTATCCTAACTAAATGTATTTAGATAATAGCCTACATAAAATTATAAAAAAACTCACAACAATAAAAGAACAGGGATAGTTCAGGATGAGTAGATGTTTAAGATCTGAGATCCTGCTTGAACAGTGTTGTTCTTCTTGTGGGTTGTTAGGCAAAAATAGGAGGAAAACTTAGAGGCCAAGATGGGATTGGAGCCAGAAGAGGCAAAGAACACAGGAGCTACATGGTCAAGAACAAGCTAAGGTCAAGAAAGCGAGAAAAGAAGGCACTGGCCTAAAGACCAAGGTAAGAGAGGATCCAGAGGCCGAGATGAAGATTGGCCAGCTTTCTACCAGTCTAAATTMTACTGGGAAAGAGAGTGGGCCAAAAACCAGACATGACTGATGGAACAGAACCCAGAGATACACAGGCTAAAAAAGCATCAGGCAGCTTCATAGAGGTGGATAGCAAATTTTCTGAGCAATTTACTGCAATTATTGCTGAGGAATTTGCACTGCAAAATATAACCTCACTCAGACTATCTTCTAATATTCTATCAAAACTGTTGCTTTCTTAAATCAAACTCCAAAAATACTGGTAGAGTAGGGACACACATGCCTGTGGCCCCACTGTGAGTGCACTAATACCCACTCAAGCAYGATTCAATTTTTTAAGTGTCTGTAAGGAAAAGCACAGAAGTGCATATGGGCATGAATGTTCCAAATAACCTTTTTGCTGTACSCTGGAGTCATTGCTTGTAGGCAACTCTTCCTGGATGTATAAGGCTCAGAGTCCAACCAAAAGAACTGCAAAAAGTACAGATACAAAGTAGGTCAGCCAGGGTCCTGAGGGATTATAATGCCTGATAAATTGCACTTAGGTGGAAGTAGCATCTTGGTATGTGTCAGTAATACACCTCCTGTATCATAATGATCTCTTGATGGAAACAGAGGTTTTATTGAATTCCAGGGAGTGCTGAGGATAGCCTGCTAGCCTCATATTGGAGCTTCACATAACTCATTTATCTAGTTTAAGAACCTCTAGCAGGAGATAATCATAGATGTAGTTTTCCCAATTACCAGTAGAAACTAGGGGACTCATTTCTTTGGTGAAAAGAAATGTGCTTTTGACAAAGGAAGTGTTGAAGAATGAGTTCACTTTTGGGATCTGAAGTTCTTGGTAGAACACATGTAGATTAGCCTCCTGAATTAGATAAATTTCAGAAACTGCAGGGAACCCATGTCTTTGCAGATAGAGGAACTTGAATATTTTCTCCCTTCTTGGTGATATTATCAAAAATAGAAAGACACTTAAAAAACAGATGTCAACTTTGCCAAGGGATTGAAAAATGGACTCTCAGACAGCCTTGTGTCTTGAAAGAGTACCCAAAAAGGGGAAGGCTGCCAGACAGCAAAAGCACAATATAGATAACATATCCTCAGGCCATGGATTCATGAATTCATGGGACTATGTTGCAAAAGCCTTTGCTAGAGGGTTACTCAGAGAAACTGAAGGGGCTCCTGATCCAAAGTCATTAGGCAAGTGACCTCTCAAGGGCTTTCAGAAGTTGGAACTTTGCTGGTGCCGAAAGGTATGACACATTCATACCCCTGCAGCAGCAGAGTCATTACAAGCAGGCTGGGCAGGTGAGCTCCTCGTTCCTGTGAGTCAGCTTGTCCTGAGTCACAGGGGGCGGGACTTCCTCCCAGCAGCAGCAGGGTCATTAAAAGAGTGCTCTAGGGAGTGTGGCCACCCGGAGCGTGGCGAACAGGAGCGGGCAAACAGGGGCGTGGCACATCTCTGAAGTCGTGGCAAGGCAGTTTGCGCGGCAGTTCGCGCAGGCAGGGCAAGCAGGTTTCCCCCTGCTAGTGGGTTTTTGTTTTTTTTTTAGTTTGTTGAGGATTGTACCTTGTGGTTAGTTGGTATTGGTTTTTTTTGTTTTTTTTGTTAGTAATGGTTTTTACACGGTCAAAAACTGCAGTTACTACAGRTGTATGTAACCAAATAGAACCCTCCAAAAAGGATGCGTCTGTTCAGACCCATTCCTGTGCAGAGTGTTTGAGCCTATTAGCAGTACCGGGGGGCGTTGCAGAAAAAGCATGCCTAAGGTGTGAACAGGTGAATGATCTTCTTTTACTGGTGGCCAAGCTTAGGGAGGAGGTAGAAAGACTACGGAGTATTAGGGAAAGTGAATAGGAAATTGATTGGTGGAGTTCTGCCCTTCCATCCCTGAGGGAGGCTCACAAGGAGTCAGAGGACTCCTATGCCTCCCAATGTCAGGCAATAGGAAGACACCTGGTGGATGAAGGGGAATGGAAATGGGTCCCCATTTGAGGAGGTAGTAAAAATTCCTCCCAACCTCCATCACCTACCAGAGTGCCACTTCAGAATAGGTATGAGGCCCTGGATATAGAAGATCAGCCAGATGACGTAGAAGAGAATGATCTGTCCAGTGAGCCCCCCAATTATGCTTCATCTGTCAGACAGATCACCACCTCTAACATTAAAAAGAAGAGAAGAGTAGTTGTAGTAGGTGACTCCTTTCTGAGGGGAACAGAGGGCCCCATACGTCGACCGGACCCATCCCACAGGGAGGTCTGCTGCCTCCCCGGGGCCTGGGTACGGGATATTACCGAGAGACTACCTGGGCTGATTCGGCCCTCTGATTATTACCCACTGCTGGTACTCCAGGCTGGCAGTGATGATATTGAAAAGAGGAGCATCAGGGCAATTAAAAGGGACTTTAGGGCACTGGGTCAAGTGGTTGATAGGGCAGGAGCACAGGTAATATTCTGCTCAGTCCTTTTGGTGGCAGAAAAAGATGACAAAAGGAATAGGAAAGCCCACGTTATCAAGAAGTGGCTCAAGGGTTGGTGTCAACAGCAGAATTTTGGGTTCTTTGATCATGGGGAAACTTTTTCAGCACCTGGTCTGCTGGAACCAGATGGGCTCTATCTCTCTCTTAAGGGCAGAAGGTTTTTATCTCATGAACTGGCTGAACTCATTAAAAGGGCTTTAAACTAGGTTTGAAGGGGGAAGGGGATGAAGCTGGGCTCTCTGGAAGCAGGCCTAAGGATGGTAAGCCTGAGTTAGGAGTCAAATCAGTAGCCCAGCTGAAGTGCATGTATACTAATGCACGTAGCATGGGTAACAAACAGGAAGAGCTGGAAGCCATGGTGTGGCAACAAAGCTATGATGTAGTCGCCATCACACAAACGTGGTGGGACGACTCACACAGCTGGGGTGCTGCACTGGATGGCTACAAGCTCTTTAGAAGAGACAGAAGAGAGAGAAGAGGAGGAGGGGTGGCCCTTTATATTAGGAAGGCTTTTGACGTCATGAGTATTGAAACTAATGACAATGAAGTCGAATGCYTATGGGTAAGAATTAAGGGGAAGGCCAACAAGGCTGACATCCTACTGGGAGTCTATTATCGTCCACCAAATCAGGATGAAGAGGTGGATAACTTATTCTATAAGCAGCTAGGGAATGTTTCAGGGTCACCAGCCCTTGTTCTGGTGGGTGACTTTAACCTACCAGACATCTGCTGGGAACTTAATACAGCAGAAAAAAGGTGGTCCAGGAAGTTCTTGGAGTGTATGGAGGATAACTTTCTATCRCAGCTAGTGAGTGAGCCCACCAGGGGAGGGACTATGTTGGATCTGTTGTTTGCAAACAGAGATGGGTTGGTGGGGGATGTGGTAGTTGGAGGCCACTTAGGGCATTGTGATCATAAAATTATAGAGTTCTCAATATTTGGTGAAATGAGGAAGAACATCAATAAGACTCTTACATTGGACTTCCGAAGGGCAGACTTTGGTCTTTTTAGGAGACTTATTCAGAGAGTTCCCTGGGAGGCAGCCCTTAAGAACAAAGGGGTCCAAGAAAGATGGGTGTGTTTCAAAAAAGAGATCTTGAAGGCACAGGAACAGACTGTCCCTGTGTACCAAAACATGAGTCGACGAGGCAAACGTCCAGCCTGGATGAGCAATGAGGTTTTGAAGGAACTTAGGAATAAAAAGAGGATGTATCATCTTTGGAAGAAGGGTCAGGTCTCTCAGGAAGTTTTTAAGGGTGTTGCTAGGGCATGTAGGAAAAAAATTAGAGAGGCCAAAGCTCAGTTTGAACTTAGTTTAGCAACCCTTGTAAAGGATAATAAAAAATGTTTTTACAAATATATTAACAGCAAAAGGAAGGGTAAGACCGACCTTTGTTCTCCACTGGATGCAGGAGGGAATTTAGTAACTGCAGATGAGGAGAAGGCGGAAGTGCTTAACGCCTTCTTTGCCTCGGTCTTTATTGGAAAGAYGGTTAGTCCTCAGGACAACTGTCCTCCTGTATCGGTAGATGTAGTCAGGGAACAGAATGATCCCCCTGTTATCCAGGAGGAGGCAGTCTGGGAACTGCTGAGCCGCTTGGATGTTCATAAATCTATGGGACCAGATGGAATCCATCCCAGGGTGATGAGGGAGCTGGCAGATGAGCTTGCGAAGCCACTCTCCATCATTTACCAACAGTCCTGGCTCACTGGTGAGGTTCCAGATGACTGGAAGCTGGCCAATGTGACGCCCATTCACAAAAAGGGTAAGAAGGAGGATCCCAGTAATTACAGGCCAGTTAGCTTGACCTCAGTACCCGGTAAGGTTATGGAACAGTTTATACTGAGTGTCATCACGCAGCACTTACAGGATGGCCAGAGGATCAGACTCAGCCAGCATGGGTTTAGGAGGGGTAGGTYRTGCTTGACCAACCTGATCTCCTTTTATGACCAGGTGACCCGCCTGGTGGATGCAGGAAAGGCTGTGGATGTCGTCTATTTGGACTTCAGCAAGGCCTTTGACACTGTTTCTCACAGCATATTCCTGGAAAAGCTGGCAGCCCGTGGCTTGGACAGGAGCACTCTTTGCTGGGTTAAGAACTGGCTGGATGGCCGAGCCCAGAGAGTGGTGGTGAATGGTGCTGCATCCAGCTGGCAGCCAGTCACTAGTGGTGTTCCTCAGGGGTCTGTGCTGGGGCCAGTTTTGTTCAATATTTTTATTGATGACATGGACGAGGGTGTCGAGTCTTTCATTAGTAAATTTGCAGATGACATTAAGCTGGGAGCGTGTGTCGATCTGTTGGAAGGTAGAAGGGCACTGCAGAGAGACCTAAACGATTGGATGGATGGGCAGAATCCAATAAGATGAAGTTCAGTAAGTCCAAGTGCCGAGTCCTGCATTTCAGCCACAATAACCCCCTGCAACGCTACAAGCTGGGGATGGAGTGGYTGGACAGTGCCCAGGCAGAAASGGACCTGGGGGTACTGGCTGACAGCCGACTGAACGTGAGCCAGCAGTGTGCCTTGGTGGCCAAGAAGGCCAACGGCATCCTGGCCTGTATCAGGAACAGTGTGTCCAGCAGGGCCAGGGAAGTAATTCTTCCCCTATACTCAGCACTGGTGAGGCCGCACCTGGAGTACTGTGCCCAGTTCTGGGCCCCTCAGTTCAGGAAGGATGTTGAGACGCTTGAACGCGTCCAGAGGAGGCCAACGAGGCTGGTGAGGGGCTTGGAACGCAAGCCCTATGAGGAACGACTGAGGGAGCTCGGGTTGTTTAGCCTGGAGAAGAGAAGACTCAGAGGTGACCTTATCACTCTCTACAGCTTCCTGAAARGTGGCTGTAGTCAAGTGGGGGTTGGTGTCTTTCTCCAAGCAGCAACTGACAGAACAAGAGGACACAGTCTTAAGCTGTGCCAGGGGAAATATAGGCTAGATATTAGGAAAAAGTTTTTCATAGAAAGAGTGGTAAAGTACTGGAATTGTTTGCCCAGGGAGGTGGTGGAGTCACCATCCCTGGATGTGTTTAAAAAAAGATTGGATGTRGTACTCAGTGCCATGGTTTAGTCGAGGAATTAGGGCATGGGTTGGACTTGATGATCTTGAAGGTCTCTTCCAACCAAGTGATTCTGTGATTCCAGACAAGGAGCTGAAGACTCATGGCCTCCAGCACTTTTCAGTCAGAGGAAAACTCCAAAATCTGCTTGTGCAGCAATTTTTTGAGTTTTGTCTCATTTTCCTGAGATGTTCTTTGCCAAAACAGACATATGTTTGTCAAAACAGGGTGACTATGTTCATCTACTGTAGATGAAGGTTGGTGGCGGATGACAACTTGAAACACACAAAAAAGATGATCAATGAAACTTTCATGGCCAAAGCAAACCAGTAAGTGATGAAACAAACTATACTGACAAGGACAGAAGTGCCACATAGGAAATATTCTGTCTGTCTTGAGCCACTGCTGACACAAGGAAATGAGAATCACCACAGATTTTTGCATGGCAGCCTTCCACTGAGCATTAGAGAAAGGAATGTTTGAGCTATAACTTAAAAATACCASAAATGAGAACAAGCCTTCAGTCTGGCATGCTTTGGCATATGCATTATCCAGAAATCTAAGGAGAGTGGAAGGTCCACCCTGCGGAAATTAAATGCCAATTTATATAATTTTAATACCACAAAACTGGATTTTTTTTATTCTGAACATGGACTAATGCATCATGTTTTCCCTCTGGACATTCACTTTGAAATTCAAGCAATTTTTAAATTTAAAAATCTGGACACCCTCCCCCCCCCACTTTTTATTATGTCATCTACTGTTATAACTGGTCTTCTAGCTTTGGCTTACTGCTGTGTTAAATTTAATTTAAATTCAGAATTACTTATGGCAGAAGCTAATTTTTTTTATTATTCTGTAAATGCAATATTAACTTGTAATGCAGTCTAGTAAGAGATGGTGATACAATTGACAAGAAAAAATGGACATTCTGAGTGAAGTCGTGTAGAAATCCATTACCCAAGTTATTAAGTGTCTACTGACTTGTTTTTTTCATATTCTACTTCTATTCTAGTTGCAGAGGTTAAAAGAAGTGGTGGTTTTCACTTAAAAGGAAAACAGTATCAGCCAAAATATTAGACTACTCAGTTGAAGTCTGAAATGAGAAATTAAATACACCTTCAACATGGACACCCGGGAATCCAGTGTACTGCTACAGAGATAGATTACTTCTCTTTCTCTCAGGGGTGCAGCAAGAAAAAAAATGACACAAATGCTACCRCTCTTGAATAGTGTATCCAATACACAGAGAGGTCTCCTCTTCCTTCCTTCACTTTCTCCCTAAAACATGAGGATGCCTAATATGAATAAGAGGTTTGGACATTTCTCTGAACAGACCTAATTCTCATTCAATTTTTACCTCTTCTGACAACTATGGATTAAACAGAACAAATACTGCAAACTAATTTATGCTTTCTTCTGTTTTTTTATTTCAGCTGAAAGGTCAAGTTTCCAACAGAGAGCAAAGCATGGCTTAGTTCTGTCTGTACTTTAAACCAATCCTTTTTGAGCTGTGCTTCAGCTACAGTATTTTCCATCTAACCACTGTTCTGCCATGCTGATTCCTGCAAGTAACCTCATAAGCTTCAGTGTACATATGAACCAGAAATTCAGAATCAGATGCAGTGTTTAAATACATCTTTTATGTACTTGAAAGCTGCTATCAAGTCTTCTTAAGAGTCTTCTTTTTATTAGGCTAAACAATTCCAATTTTCCAGTGTTGCCCCAAACATCATGGTTAGATGTCTAATCACGAGGAACTTCAACAAAACCAACAACCCCACCACCAATTCTCTGCCTACAGAGAGATCAAGGGGCCAAAGCCAGGCTTTTCACAGTGATGCATGAAAAGAAGAGAGATAACAAGGGCAAGTAGAAACAAAAGGCATTAAGACTGGGTAAGGAGAAACATTTTCACCATGAAGCCAAACAAGTAGCAGAATATGCTGACCAGARAGGTCATGCAGTCTATGAACTGATCGTGCTTCCAATGGAGCATCCTTGGAAGTTTTCAAAACTCAACTGGGTAAATCACTGAGCAACCTGGTTTGTCTTTCTAGTTGATGCTGCTTTGAGCAGGAGGCAGGACTAGACCTTTTGAGATCCTTTCCCACTTGAATTCTCCTACAGTCCTAAAAATCACAAGCCTACCTTTTGGACAGTGACTAAAACTCTGAAAAAAAATGGAGTATCCAATGCTATGTTGTGATGTTCACAAATTTAGCACATACTGCTTTTTACTGAACTATATCCCAGTATATTTACCACTGACACATGAAGTTGCATTTAAAGCTGTCAGCCAACTATATGGAACTAGAGGGGTTTTCTGAGCTCTTGTTTTTATTCCAGGGAAGGCTATAAAAACAAAAGCTGAGCACACAAAAAACACTCTGCTCATAAAGAACTCTTTGGACATCTTATTTGTCCCTTAATCTGCCCTTTATTACTTGCCAGATGCATTTTTCTTTACATTTAACAAGCTCACTTGCAAGGGCAAATAAGTATTCTCCTAATGATGTTCTGATGGAAGAAACATAATTGCACACCATAAAATCTTAGTTGCTACTTTAATTGCTCTACAAATTATCTTTAAGTGCTGTGCATGATTTATAGTAGCAAAACGTTCCCCCCTTCAGCAGCTAAATAGAGCTGGCTGGGAACTTTMAAGAAAACATTTTTTAATTTTTTTGTAGAAGAATATCCACCAGACAAGCCTACTTTTCAGGGCAGTTTTAATTAAAAAATTAAATTTTGCTGAGTAAGTTTTCTTAAATTTAGGTAGAATTTTTAATCAGATTTAAATACCAGGTAAATGAGATTTTAATCATAGCAAGAATACCCAAGATGAGAGGGACAGAGAGACAGTCAATTTGTAAGCTAAGGCAGACAAAGTGATAGATTCAAGATCTTTATTCAACCAGATTGCACAAGAACAAAAAGTTTGAAATTTGGCCTACGTGAGGGATCTCTCTTGGTTGAAGATTTGTCTTTTCTACTGTACTGGGAGGCATTTAATGTGAAAGACTTTAAAAAAATTCAGTAAATGAAATTTTTGTTTTCTGATGAGCTCTATCTTCAAATAACACTTAGGCAGCTGTGAGACAATAAGCAAACACAAATACTTGCATAATTACAGCAATTTCCACAGTCCTCATCACCTCAGCATTTTATAACAGCAAATGAAGTGGCAACTTTGATGCAGAGCTGTATCACTTTCAGACAGAAAATACTGCTGAAAGTAGAAATATGAAAAGATCAACACTTTAGAAAGTGAAAACTGTTTCTCTACAACAAAGCCCTACACTAATTAGGCTATAATTTAACAACTAGGAAATAGAAATCAGTGAGGCATTAGGAAAACCTTTTAGAGAGAGACAAACTTTGTAGCTGTTCCATCAGACAACTACATTCTGCTATAATTGCAGCTTATATATTCAAAGAGCTGTATATTAATGGGTTCCAGTTCATTAATGAAAAATGTTTGTTTCTATAGAATTAATTGTTGATATGCCTAAACAACTTTGAGCTGAACTTAATGCAATCTGATCTGCTGAATGAAATCCTTAATTATTAGTACTTTATTAAGCCATTTGCAGTCTAAAACCTTTTTAAATACAAAGTACTGAAACAATCTTGCTGTGTACTTAAGTTGGATATAATTATTTACTGAATGAGACAAATTGACTGGGATGTGAAACACACCTACAGAGAGTTTAAGCTGGAATTATATGCTCAATGCCGTAACAAAACAGTCCTGAAAGGCAATAGGTTAACAGCCAATCTAGAAATCCAAGCAAGCTGCGCAAACTTTGTTAGTATAACCTATATGTGAGAATAAAGACTTACTGAAATCAGGTGAGTTGTGAGGGCTACTCAAAAAAACCCGAACTTAGAGACAGATACCTTTCTTCTGTTCTGTGCCATAGACCTCTCTTAGGAGACAATGACTTAAGAAACCTCTCGTTTCAAACCAGAGACACCAAAGAGCAAATGAAAAATATTTCAAGCAGAACTGAGCAGCAGCCACTTCTAAGATTTAAACCAAAGATAAAGTAACAGTTCAAATCATAGAAGTTTCAGTTGCTATGGCATATCAATAGCCAGAAGTATGTTTTCATAATTTATGTACAAAATTATGGCACATAAAAGAAATGTCTAAAATAAAAGTAAATATACAACTAAAATATATAGAATGTATATGTATAAATATACATGCATATATATTTAAAAACAGAAATAATTCAAATATAAAATAAAAAATTGAAATTATAAAGTAAGATTGCAATAGGAAAAAAAGGACAAACTGCAGAGTTGCAGAAATTATATTTCATGCAAAGTAAGTACGATCAGAATTCCATTAGAACTCTAAATTGAAGCAAATTTTGATTTGTCAGCATTTTCCAGATTCATCTTATGCTTTACCTATTGTTTTGAAATTATTTAGTTAGTGTGTTCATACTTTTGGTCTTTGTAACTTGTAGAGTTTCTGTGGTAGAGGAGGATTATCCTTAAAATTTTGGCAATCTAAATCCTTCTTGGTACTGGGTATAGCTGGCCTCAATTTTTAGAAATTAAAATGGAAGTGTCAAAATCTGCTTACTTCCATGTACTAAGAATCTTATGAAGCTAATGGGTTTTGAAAAAAATCCTATAAAACCTGATGAAAATAGAAATTGAATGCTTGCTAATTCTAAATCCAGAATACAATAATTTCTTTACAAGACTACTAACTCTAATGTATCAATTTCCCTCTCCTGATTTCATAATGATATCAGCACTGTAATCTTGAAAGTGCTGTGAACAGAAGTCTACACTAACATAAAATTCATAACAATCACAATTTTAACATAATTCCTAAGAAACTTATTAAAGCTGAAGTAGTCAATACTACTTGCACTAATTAATTTTTATTTTTTGTATTGCTTATTTACTTTCTTAATTTCTTGCACACTACTAAGTGAATCCATCTTCACTTTCAGCTTCTCTCTTTAAAATTTCAGCTGCAGCTCTTTCAGGAGACAGTCTTTACTTAAAGACAGGTATCTCCTATGGTAACTTTTTGAATTGTTACAGATTTTTATAAAAGTTTTTTTTCCCATAGTATACTTTGAGGTTCTATTCCCACTAAAGCTGTCCTTTTGAAGGTCAAACCAAGATACTCTTCTTTTTCTGAGTGATTTACCCTCCCCTGAGTCTTAATTTCTTTAGTGTCAGCTGCTTCCCCTTACAGTTACTATTTCCTTCAGGATGATAAACACCAGAGTTGATAAACGGGCAAGATCAGTGGTGCTATCAAAGATTTAAACAGGTGCTGGAGATGGAATCTGAATACATAACAGGACTTTTAGCTTTGATGATCGCCCCTGTAGGCCTGACTTGTTCTCCTCTACCTTGGGGACCTTATGTGGACTGCCATTTAAATTTCCCCTTGGAAGTTTACCCATGGCTTAGGCATGCTACTACTTTTGAGTAAACTAAAAACTCACAAAAGCAGCATTAGCAAAAAGTAATGATAAATGTTGGTGAATGACTGCAGAGAGCTATCCTGGAGTGTATGGCAGGGGATGGTGATAAGACTGACGGTGTCTGGTACTGTCATAAGTGATCCGCAAGAAGGAGTTGTATTAGTCACACTCTCAAACAGAGGCAGGGCACAAGGATAGAATTTGCAAATCACAAATGTGGTGAAGAAATCAACAGGTAAACTTAATCAGAGGAATAATTAAAACTCAGAAAATTTCAGTTAGAAAAAAAAAAAATGTCTCCAGGAAGAAAATAATCTTGAATGTACCCGAGATATCAGCCCAGGATGATATTTTGTCCCCAGCTGCTGACTTGTGATCTACCTCACACATGCCACCTACTTTGGAAGCACAGGCACTAGCTCTRCTTTTCAGGAGTCCTTTTACTCTGACTTCCCTTTGTACTCCTTCCTAGAAGTTTAGGCCCCGTGAGTTGTCACTGATGTAGTGCTCTGTTCTCCTGCTTCTTCTAGGACTTTTCCTGACACCCTCTCCAAAGCTTCTGAGAACCTCTGGTGACGTTTCCTTACGGGTAGGATGACATTTAAAGCAAAGGGTACAAACCTTGCAGTGGAATATGTAAACACACACAACTACATATTAGGAAAAGCCTAACACACCTACACAAATTTCTGGCAACAGTCATGGCTCCGCAAAAACTTGTTTCAATCTCTGCATGACCTTTGAAACCTGAGGACTTTGTCTGTACCAGTGAATTAGAGAGTGTCAGGACAGAGAGGTTAAATCACCTATTGCTGAAATATTAGACTGAGCAGGGATCACTGATTTTCCACACTTGGCTGAGTGGCCCACCTGGATACTGCATAAGAAGAACAAAGGAATGTCCTTACTACTTACTGCCTTCTGGGGTCACCTTTTGAACCAGGAGACCCACAAATGCATTTTGTGAGAAGCCCTACAGATCTTATTGGCTTAGGATAATTCTTTGCATCTATGTGGTGAGTGGTGCAAATAGTACAGGCATCTATGACAAGAAGAAGATGAAGAAGAGGAAAGGGGAAAGAAAAAGGAGTTGAGTGCACAAAGACTAAAGAAGAACCCAGGAATCAGTAAGGCTGCAGACACACTTACCTTATCCTGACTGCAGCTGAACTGACTGAAAAGGACACTTCCCAAAATTACTTCTTGCTGCTCGTGACTGCAGTTGCCTGGGATCAAGACAGCCTACTGCTCTTCTTCACACCCAAAACCATCCCAGTTGAAATGAGCTACCGTAAAGAGCACATTTGTGCAAGATTGAGCCATCTTAAACAAACACCTATTTCAGCATGATCAGAGACTGGTTAGAAGAGTTTAGCCACTTCTTTCACTGAAAAAAAGTAATAAAAAAAAGCATGTCTAAATTTTAACGCACAAACCTGTCCAGTAGTGTTAGTGGATTTAAGTGTCTAATGTATCCAGCACAATGTATGGTGTTTTTGTACAAGCAGCTGCAACATGCTCAAGAAAGACTGCAATCATACAAAGCAGACCAAGTACAGTCTCAGCTAGAAGTACTACTCTGCAAGCAAAATAATGTTATCAGAAAGTTATTATCAAATCAGCTCAGGATATCAACACAAATATTGCTGCCTGGAAAGACTGARTCATAGGAGAGAGCCTAGAGAGTTAAATGAAAGGAAGTGAAGAGTATAAGATCTGATAGGGACACAGAATATTAAATGGATGTATTCCTGTTTATCAACACTTGGTAGCACATTACCAGGACAACACGTTAAATGTTCTGACATTTATCAGTCTGGAAATTAGTAAGATATTTGTTCACTTATAATTTCTCATCTTCCTTTAAAGTGCTGCTGATGTGAATTCAGTCCCTGAACCTGAAAGTGGATTTGATGGTTTGGTTATAAGCTCTTTTCTTCAAAATGTTTTTGAAAATAAGCCATCCAGAAGAAATATATAAAAAACTCCTCAAAACTACACAGGCTTCTTCATAAGTGTAATTTATAAGGTTTCTGTCTTTTCTGCTCTTTGGAACAGGAGTGCTACGGGATCTTAGGACTCATGCTTCTGCTTTTCTGTTAATTCCTGCATCACGGGTGCATCCTGAAGTTAAAATTAATAAACCAGGAACAGGAACGAAAAAACCCACTCTGAGTCAGCCTGAGTAAAGAATGTAGAATCTAAGCCTTAGTTACATCTATGTGCTTGCAGCCAGCAAAATAGAGATGAAAGAACTTGCAAAAATAAAATACGTAAGAAAGCCTTGGGATTGTTTCGTTTTAAAGGTGACCACACAATTTCAGTATTTTATCCTTCTCATTAATTGCCAAACAGGTGCAGTTAGTTCTCACTGTATGGTCTGCCTAACCAAAGCTGAAGACATGAGGGAAGGTGTTAACAGTATGGGTAGATGTGGTATTGGTGTGCAGTCTAGTCACAGAACACAACAAAGCCTTTCAGCTGTCAACATTTTCCCTAGTTAAAAATGAAAACCCTTACTTTATTTCAAAATAGCCATAAGGGAACTTTGAGTGGAACAAGATCATTAACTTAGCAGTGAAATGATTGCAGTGCTACCTGCCTCCTGTACCCTTTTCAACTTTACTGGAAACTAATGACTGAAAAAAACCAGAAAGTGTCAAAAATAATTCCAGTGAGATACACGACTGGCAGGTATTTCTTTACCTTATTTGTTTTACTTGTTGCCTTAAGTGATTTTCATACTACAGCATAAATAATGTTAAGTAGATTTTCTTTCTCATTTGGAGCAAAAAACTAGAAATGCCAAACAGAATCCTAAAGTTCTAGTCTGTTTACTTCTTACAGTTTGGGATTTCAGTTTTGGTTTATATAATCATTAGGAGGAAAAAAGTGAAGCTGAGTAYGCTGCTCAAGAGTATACATTAATGTCACACAGAGGTGTTTGCAACAATACCTTAGTGCAACAAGGAATTTGTAGTAGTATCCATACGGAACAGGCTTCCTTTGTGCTTGTATTAGCTTCTAATATATGAGTAGACTTTTGAAGGCTCAAATAGCACAATCTGTTTTCTGAATAGTAGAACAAATTGCTGCACTAAAAACCTACCAAAAAAATCTATTATATTTTAATGGTGGTAGCCTAACATTTAAAGTGTTGCATGGTTTCTTATAAACTCTCTCTACTCAAAAGAGCATTTTATACAAAAACAAAAAGAGAAAAACAAGTCTTCTTTGAAATAGTTCGCTTGTTTGCCTTAAAAAGTGATAATTAACAGAAAAAATTAATATTGAATGGGACATTAACAATCTTCATTGTCTAGTTATGATGTGTTCCTTTACTTTTTTTTTTTTTTTTGACAAAATACATATGAAAAAACTGCAACTGACCCTTTATTTAGGAAGCAGACTATGCTTAGTTTTATAAAGAAGACCTGTAGTGAACTACCTGCTAAGTGTCAGGTGCCCGTCCTGGTGATCCAAACCAGTTAGTGCTGTAGATCCCCCAAGTGCACAGTGCTGAGGGCACTGCACCAGGTGGCGGGAACATTTTTCTTACTGCCCGTGCTCACTCCAGCCTAATGGCAAGGACTCTGAAGGGCATGATTTTCAGACTCTTAGAAGGATGACACACTGCTGAAGGCTTTTAGAAAATTTAACTGGAGTTTGCACTTTCTGGGAGATCTCATCAGGGTTTGTCTTTTTGTTTCTTTGTTTTTCTCATCTTCTGTTTTCCCTTGTATTGTGAGGACAAGACAGCCTCAGAGTAAAGTTAATGTGGAATTATCTGAGCCCTTGGAACCGTTTTTGTGGATGGCTACTAAAATAAATTGAAATATTAGCTGAAAAACACTCAGTTATCTTTAAGGCCCAAAGAAGCTTGATCTTGATAGGACTCATTACCACACGAATAAGGAGTACCAGTGAGGTACCAGTGAGGTATCTTGATATCCTGTAAAAATCCTGAAAACAGCTATTGAGAATCCCACTGTGGAGAGTTAGCCCTCTTCCCTCCACCAGCATCCCACCTCACCAAAAGAAAAAGAATTCTAAGGAGTCAGTCACTAAAAAAAATAGTAAGCTACAAGATTAATCTTTCATTCTTTCTTTTTCTGGCTCAAGATATATTTCCTAATCTCTGTTTCAAAAGACGAAGTTCAGAATATGCAATAGCCAAAAATAACAGCTTCCCAGAGGAAGACAGAGTAAAGGGCTGTGAAGGTCAGAAATGACCTGGTATCTTCATCAGATAACAAAAAGAGTGGTATATAAGTGTGTTTACAGCCTTCTGTGGTTGCRAACCCTTCTTTTTAATTCTTTATGTCAAGAAGATAATAGAAAATTAGGCTGACACGATTTTTACTTGCATTCATCAGAAACATAAAGCAAATGCTTCACTAAAGCAATGGAGCTCATTTATGTTACACAAAACAGATTAGGCTCTGTATCTCCTGTGTAATAGTACCTTTGCTTTCAATATTTTATCTTCTTTCAGTACGTAATAGTCATTTACAGGAGTTTAAATTTCTGTTGTTTTCTCCAGAGGTTTTACTTCATAATGTTCCTCTGACTGTATAAATACAGCTGAATACATCAGAGAGTATACTTATGAAATTTGTAGGTGTCATCACGCTGGGGCCAGGGGAGGTCAGCTACTCTCGAGTACAGAGATGAATTTCAGTCTCCACAGGCTGGCAAGAGAGTCTTCAAAGGATGTAACTAAATGCAGTAATTATAACAGCAAAAATCCACTACGCTTTGACAGAAGAAACACCAGAAACAGCAGCTGACAGAAGAAAGCAAGAAATCACCGAGACATCTTGGAAGAGTAACCAGSATCATTGCTAAAATCTGTAGTGTACAGTTTCTCTGATGTCGTGCTGGAGAAATTGTTGATGAATTCATGTGTGCTGCTTTTTGAGCTGCATACACTGAAGAGCTGAATTTTGTAAGGTGGCAGAATTGGCCTTCATTAATTTACGTGAAGCTCTGGCATTTATGGGAATAAGCAAAGAAAGAAGACTGCCCTTTTGAACAATCCCAAACAGAGATCTTGTCTTGGTATTATTTCTGTTTACTGGGGGATATTACTGGTTTGCAGAGACTGTTGCCTCAAGTATAATTTAAAAGATTGTCTCAAACATGAACTCAAGCCTGGTAAGCAGGTGATACGCAAACAGTGCCCTTCTCAAGGATGAGCCTCTCTTTAGTATAACTATTTTAAGGGTGGGCATAACCCCAAGGAATTAAAGATGAATTTGAAATCAGCAAGTTTAGAAGAAACTATGTTGGAAGAATGGCTTAATTAAAGCCAGGTTGTAAACTAACTTTGCTTGTTCAATTAAAGAAGCAGGTGCAGACAAAGTGAATTTACCTATAAGCTAAAAGGGAAAACTAAAAGATAGAGAGGGTGAAACAAATAAGGGGAAGTGATTTAGTAAAGGCCTAAGTGAAGCACACCATCTGGATGAATTTGCAGAAATTGTCTCAAACCAAGGCAATTAAGAACTACAGAACAGAAAAGACCCTTACTGGCATGTGACAGACAAAAAAAGCACAAATCAGGAAAGCTACAAGTATATAGCTATAGAAAGAAAAAAAGTAATACAACTTCGAGTTCTAAAGAGAAACATACATACATGGACAGCTGCTCAGGGATTGAAAACAAACAGAACAAAAATCCTTTGCTTTTCCTATATTTGTGCTTAGTACTATGAATAATTAAAATATTTTAAAATTTCTTTTTATTTTTCATTATTAAACTGAAACAGAGTAAGATGCTAATGTTAATGTAGTACTCTGATTTTATCTGACTGTAGTTCTTAACTACTTCTCTCTCAAGCTGATCAATGAGATTTTTGATCTTATTGGGACAGTAACGTATGAAGAGTTTGGGGTTTTTTTTAAAGGGTTAGAATTGAAGAACCTGGAATCAGATTTGTGGCTGTGAGGGAATGAAATAACAATACCTTACTTTAAAAACAATCTGCTTTTGCCCTTGTATTTTCCCTTTTCTCTATGAAGAGGTTAAATGATGCTTTTTTAGAGTACCAAGGCACATCGTGTCTGACTTTGTCGCCCACCCATGTGATAATCCCATACTCTTCATCCCCCTGCTCCTCCAACAGTGTCAAAGGCTCCTTCTCATATGTGCCTCATTCTTCATCTTCTCCCCAGTCTTGTTTTTTGGGTTGAGCTGCTTCCCCCCTTGTCACAAGATGCTGAGGATAGGTACAGAAATTACAGCTGTGCAAGAGTTACAAGAAGTTCTGCATGTAAATACCGTGCTTTTAATACCCTTGCTCATAAGTCACTGCTATTTTACCTTGTGAACAAGGAGCACTGCAGTGCTCCCTTGCAAGCYGGGAACTTTGGAGCATGTCCTGCACTTCTGCTGTGTAAAACAAGTTATGAGTAGAGCTTTCCACCTCTGTGAAGTAAAGGTTGTTTTGGTCCCTGTTGTTGTCCCTGTAGGCAAGATATGCTCACAGGCTGCAGGAGAAAAAAAAAAAGCAGAAGCTGTAAGATTTTTTTGGTTTGATGGAACAGTCATTCTGAGTCCTCTGTTCTCATATGAGCAAGAGATCTAAAGACTAAATTCCCTTGTCTAGTTTCACAGATGGCTTTCAATCAAATTAAGGATTTGCAAACCATGAAACCTTTTGTGATAGGAGGCATACGTAAGGCTGAGACACTTGATGCCTTTTTCAGCCTCAAGGTCTCCTAGGCCCTCCTGCCTAGTGAACGTGTTCAATGAGAGGAACCATTAAGGGTAGCTGAAGAGCAAGTCAGTGGGTTTTTTGTCAGATTTCAGCTCATATATGTCTRTATCTCCCCACTGTGGGATCAGGTGGTCTAGACACATGGGTGCTAACAGAATTGCTCAGCGTCCTTGCAAAGAAAGAATAGGCTAAAAACCAGGTGAGTAAAGAGATTATTTGACGATCAAGCACACAGTGAAGTGGTTAACAGCTTGAACTTTACCTGGATGCCTGTCACAAGCGGAGAAACACACGAGCTACCCTAGGATGTGTCCTGTTTAACATCTTTACCAGTGATCTGGAGCAGGTTATGGAGTGCACCCTTATCAAATTTGCAGATGACAGCAAACTGGGAGTCCCAGCTGATATGCTTGAGGACAGGGATGTCATTAGAGGGCCTGAAGTTGGCTGGAAGAATAAGATGACAGGGATTATGAAATTCAGGAAGGACCAGTGCAAAGTGTCCAGCCTGGGAAGGAAGAATCCTTTGCAGTGATACAGGCTGGGAGTGCCTGTCTGAGGAGCAGTTCTGCGCCAYTGATCAGGGCCAAAGGCGTGTCAGCAGGAGCACAGTTTAAGGGAAAGGATTACCTCCCCCTAACCAGCACTCGTTAATCTGCATCGAGACTACTACTGCCCCCAGCAAAAAGATGCTGATAAACTGAAGTGTGTTCATCAGAGGGCTACCAAAATGCCTGGGGCTTGAGCATCTTTGCAGTGAGGCGCATTAAGGGAGCTGGGCTTGATCAGCCTGGGAAAGAGACGGTGTCAGGGGGACCTAACAGCAGCCTCCAGTGCCTATGGGAAGGTATCAAGGGGACAGACCCAGGCTCTGGGTGGAGAAAAGACTAATGACACTGATCATAAATGAAGTAACTGTATACAAGTTCAGACTGTACACAAGGAAACATTTCTTAACCGTGACGACAGTGAGGCAAAAGAGCAGGTTACCCACTCTCTGTCCTTGAAAGTTTTCAATACCTGACTGACTACTGAAATAGCAACAGACAATGTTGATTTGACCAACATTGATTTGACCCCACAGCTAACCTTGATTAAAGCAGGAGGTTGAACTGGAGACCTTGAGGTCCCCTCCAACCCAAATTTTCCTGTGTTCCTGTGAACATCAGCTAAATGTTGCACTACAGTAAACTATAAAATGTATCAGATAGTAATGCATAGGTAACTGAATGAAAAAAAAAAAATATTACAGAATTAAAATAAGGTACAATTTCATTTTCACTGTTACCAACATATATAAGCAATAACTTATAAAATCAGTAAACTACAAACAGATTATGAACATATTCCAAAATAAGTTTACAAAAGTATCCCGACACAGTTCACTTCAAAATCCCACCCACTGCTGTCATTAGTAGGCATGTAAAACTCTCCAGTGAATAGAACAGTCAGTGGAGCAGCACTRGAATAAAAATTTATTTTCTGTCTCATAATTTTTCTATTTTCGTAAAAAGAAACAATCTACCACAAAATTCTTTTTAAAACAGATAGAGACAGGTACAAAAGACAGTCACTCAGAAAGCTAAGAATGTGGCAGAACAACAAATTACAAAATCACAAACTGCTATTAGACTACTAATAAATAAGCACTGCTAATTCAACCATATAAATATATAACTGTGTGTGTGCTTACATATACATTTGTCTTTATAAGGCTGAATAATTTGCATTTGCAGAACATTAGCATTTTGCCAAATTCTAAAGTACATGTATTTACAAAAAAAGAGATCTGCAAGACAAAACTTTGAACTGTTAATTTTAAAACTGTAAGGGTAATTCAGATGAAACGCTCCATGGAGCAATGACAGGTCAGACCAAATTATTTTCAGTGTTTCCTATTTAGGTCTATGAGATGTTATGCTCAGCACATCAGACCTTCAGATAGCTCTTTTGAGACATCCAATAGTCTACACTCAGCAAAGAGCACATCCAAGATCTCTGGATTTGGTATTCCTCTCTGGAGGCCAGATAGGTAAAACTTGGACATGGTCATACCTAATTAGTAAGTACTTAAAGACTTAGTTTAAGTCCAAGATGTAGGAAGATTTCTTGGAATCGTCCTACAACCTCTTGATGCAAATCCTCCAGGGATTGTCTCAGTCATCCTGTTTTATTTCAAAACTAAAGACAATGGTGTTTACTCAAGTTACATCTAACAGTTATTGGAGAAGAGCAGAAATTGTCTGAAGAGCAAGGATTTAAACCTAGGATTTCCTACTCTAAAAACCAGATAAGGTATCACAAAGGTGGGGTTTAGTTTTCACATTAAGACACCTAAATGCATGTTCATGGTGGTGAGCTACATATCTAAGCTCATGCTATCACAACTGTACAGTTGTCTACGCAGACACATTTAAGTGACAGTGCCACTAAAGATGCTCCAGGGTATCAGAAGCAGCTACACGAAGACAGAAAATGACACAGGACTTAGGGAAGATCTGCAGTCCTTTGGGGTAGCAGCTAGATACCCAGACCAAAACACTAGGTTACTTTGCAAGTGTTTCACAGATCAGCCATCCCAATCACATGGAGACATCCAAATATCCATGACTACTTTTGCGCATTTTCATCTTGAGGCAAGTCCCCTCTTGGTGAAAAATCTCAGAGAAACATGAGACAACAGTCCAGTAAGTATTCTGATTGCCGAGGTTATTGCCCCCACCAAAGCTGAGGTGTTCATTATTGTGGTTCACTGCACTATTTAATTTTGCACTAAACAGAAAGAGAGAGCCCAGGTGACCAGCTATCAGCACTTTTGCAGAGGTGAGTGTGTGTCTAGATTGCTGCAATGGCATTGCAAGGGCAACTCTCCCTCTGCCTCAATGCTTTCCAAAATGCAACTGTTCCAAGTCCCTGTCCAAGCATAAGCGCCATGTAGTTATGCGATCTCTGGACACACCACCTCGTCTCCATATGCTGTGAAAAAAAGATTTCAAAAATCATGCCTCAAGTGAGCAGTTACTTCAAAATTTACCAAGGATGAATATATTTCCCAAAATATCCATTGCTCTTCCGGTGGCGTAGAGAGCTTGCTGGTGAGAAAATGCTACAATCTGCAAAGAAGAAAATATGTGTCCCTTTTTGCCTGAGTTGCTTTGCTAATAACAAAAATACTTTTTGCCAACTGATCAGCAATTATGCAGTGGTGTGCAATCTAGTGTTGAARCTGTTCTTTAGAACAAGTCTTGGAACAATACACACTTTGCTATTATATAGATACCAATATCCTTCAGTGTTGTCTTTCATTTACAAACGACTCTTGAATGAAGCTTTTTTTAAAAAACTAAAATTATTATATTAATTATATAACAGTTCATTTTGTTTATTCCTGTCCTTACTCTTTTTGTAATCAAGCTTTCCGTACTGTGGAGGGAGGAGGAAGAACTGACCCTCCAACTTAATGAAACAAGCAAACAAGTAAAGCAGCAACAAAAAGGGCCCAGTAGTTCCTGAGTGGCTACGAAACTCCCACACTGATTTACTTTCTTCAGTTTGGCTAAATCTCATTTTCCCATGTGACTATTCAGAAGTGCTTGTTTTGCAAATCAAACATTTCTGTTGAAAGAAGGTTTGCTAGAAGAAAGCATTAAACAAATATTATGTATGACACAACAAACATGAAGTTTAAGAAACAGAACAGTGGTCAGTGTCTAACTAATAAATACTCTCTGGGGAGCCAATTCACCTTCAAAGTAACCTGCTTTCTAAATACCAATATGTTTTTTATATATATAAGCAAAGGTTTATTACAAAATAAGTGCATTCTAATTAACAAGATAGTAGTGTTTCAGAGAATTTTCCTGACATAAAAATTGATCTGATGAAACAAGTTCAAGGGGAAGTATAAGGACTAATGCTCAAAATATTTTATATTTATAGTGAATGTACACTTCTAGGAGACATAATAAAATGAAAATGTTGTTTATCTAATAGAAAAAAATGCCAGTCATCATAATAGTTACCCTTTAGATTTATCAAAGACTCCAGTTCAGTTAAGTTCACACTTTAAAGACCTTTTATGTGTAAGATAATTTCTGTTAAAAGATGTTACTTTAATTATTACTATGAATATAATACCATACACAGAAATAAAAAATTAAATATCAGATAATATGTAAATATACCAAAGAGGATTTTGTCAATACTCGTAATTTTGAACAGAAAGGTTTAAAGTAACCATTAAATGAGTTACACTTATTCAGATTAGATCTCTGAAATCATTAGTCAACTCAGAGTGAATTAGGCCTATTGTGCCAAAACTTGTGTACACACAAGTAAAGCCAAGTAGTATACAATGAACGTAAGAGAGCTGTAAAACTGAGAACTAGATTTTATTTTGTTCAGGTAATGACTATTTTGATTATATCAGTAATGAAGTCTGTCCTGTAAGAATTTGCAATGATAAGTCACCAAGTTTAAAATAAACATTTCTGTTTCAGCCAACCTGACAGTGTCTCTACATCATACAGAAGGCATACAACTTTTAAAGGACAGGCACTAGTTTCCTAACTTGGAAGCTCTACACACATATTATGACTACTTTAAAATTCATAGTGTTTATTTCAGACAGCACCTGAAACAACTTTCAGTGTTCCATTTTCACTGTGTGCGCAAACACCAACACCTTGTTTTCCATTATAAGAAACAGCCTTTATTCAAAATGGCACCTGGATTATTACTTTTTTCTATATTCAAAATTGGAAATAAATTGCATTATCTCTGAAACTGCTGTATAGAATAGTAGTTTAAAGTAAATGTTTCCCAATAACGACAATTTCCCTGTCTG
Source organism: Amblyornis subalaris (assembly GCA_018881555.1). Lineage (NCBI taxonomy): Eukaryota > Metazoa > Chordata > Aves > Passeriformes > Ptilonorhynchidae > Amblyornis > Amblyornis subalaris. Next base: position 4,721,538 of record JACAXG010000002.1, on the reverse strand, counting down.
GCTCGAAAACTTTCCAATGCAATCTCACAACAAACGCACTTTTTAGTGTTAAAAAGTAGGCTGCTTGTTTTAATCAATTTGCATTTGACCTGAGTTCAAAAGAACACTCACTCTCCACAAATATAAAGAAAATAAAGGGAATTCATCTGAGAGATGAAGAATAATTTGATCAAGGTTCTTCAGAAATTTGATTTTTTCTTCTCCTTCATAGTCTGAGCTTGAAATGTTACTTTCTTGTGTCTCATTTTGAAGAAGTTGTTCCAGAATCATGCACAAAGGAAAAATATTCTCATACTGGGTAATGTCATACATAGACTTCACCTGGGAATAAAGAAAAATCAGTACATAAGTAAAGTGTGAAAACATTTCTGCAGCCCAACATCTCAGGTGACAGTTTAAGGAATACTGTTAAAATCTGCAGTAATATTTATATAATCAGAACAGCTATATGTTCAGTAAGATTACTTCTAAAAAATGTTTTCCATTTTGTGGTAACAGCCACACAACTAACACTCCATCATACTACCAAATGAAAAGTCAACATATCCTCCTCTTCATGAGAGGGTTTGCTTTACCTAATTATCCACACGCTGTGACATACCATAGTGATGTACAGAAAAACAACGACAGTAACAGCTTTGTTTGTTTTGGGCATATAATTAGAATTGGTGGATTTCTATTTTCTGAGAAATAAAATAACAAGCAAAAAGGAATTCTTTACTGCTAAATATAGATGATCATCTATTCAAGTGACACCTCCAGAAAGCAAATTAAAAGTACAAATTCTCAATCTCAACAGAAAATACACAAGCCAGTTCTGAGTCAGTTAAAGTGGAAGGGTCAGTTTGTCAAATAAGCAGAAATGAGGACACTGACAAAACCAAAATTTTTTTAGAAGTCTTACAGCTTTATCCAACATAAATTTACCTGTYCTGTATTTAGAAACTTGAATTTTAAACAGAAGCTTTCAGAATCTCTTCTGTACATAGGAGATAACTGGTAAGATAAAAACTTAAACCTTGGGGAGTTGTCTCTCTGGAATGATATTTTGTGTCCTCCTTAACTGCAAAATCTACCATAAATATGAGATAACCTTGTTGTGAAAAAGGCTGCAATTACAGTAGGTAGATGATCCAAACTAGAGGTAAAATCATAGCTGCTAGAAAATGAATTATATATTTTAGAAAATGGACCAATAGCTCTAGCAACTCTAAAAAACTGTTTAGGCCTGTGGCACAAAGCCAGATGGGTCCAGGCTTCGACATGGGTCTATGAAAAAGCATAAAATCCTTTTACTCAGCCTAAACTACATACTGTAAGACTTTCTGAAGCGTGAAGTTTATTATATAATCACTGCTTTTACAAAAAATTTAAGCTATTTTTGATTCCACTAGAATCTAAGAAAAAGACAGCACTTTACCTTCTCCAGCTAAAATTGTAGAAGATGGTGGCTCAGAGATTGCTCACTTTTACTGTCTGAAATAGTAGTTCTTAAACCTAAAATCTGTGTTGAAGCACCCTAGGGTAATGGTTTTCAGGTAGCCTACCACCTCAGAGACAAAATTAAGGCACCACAGCCATCCTATTGCAAAGCCTCAAAGTAGCAAAGGAATTTTGCTGAGCTTTTCTAGAAATCTTAAAAATTAGGTTTGCTACCAAAACATATTATCCCTAGCCTTGCATACTCCTGTCTATCTCTCTGGAACCTGGTAAGAAAAATGTACAGTTCAAAAGATGCTGCCAGAAATTCAGTATTGACATTCTTATCAGAAAAGCCAGCAAAAAAAGTAAAAGGACAATATTAGGTACTAGCATACTTCTAAAGTCCAGTTAAATCAAATTGTCTATTTAGGGAAAACCTCCTTCCAAAGCAGATATAACAAGAAAGTCTGTTTTTTCAAATATCAAACACCTGACTCTAGGACAATCATGCCTATACACTGATTGTTTTGACTATTAACTAATAGTGGTAAGATAAATATACTTACTTTGCTTATTAGACTAAATTACAGCTAAGTTGAGAAAATAACTGTTATTAATGATTTACTGAATTTCTAGAAAATAGATGATTCTAAAGCCCCACAAAGTCTTCTTTTAAGACTTTCAGTGTAGGGGTCATCTAACCAAACATAGCTATCAACAGGCTGAGATAGTTATCCCTGGTTCCTGTTTCAGCCGACAGAGGGAAGCAGGGGGTGGGACACAGTTGCCTGAATGTAGATATCGATTGCAATTTCACATGCCCAAGGGTAACAGCTGTAAGACAGCAGGAGTACCTTAGGTTATCCAGTGTGGTATTAGATGTCTGAGCTTTGGCAACAGAGTAGTTCCCAGGGTCTTTCACTACATAATTCATCCCCCTCTAAACTAGAACCTGAGATGTACCATGTCCTGGCACTCGTTACAGCGATAAAATGGGACTGTGCCCAATTAAAAAAAGACTATGAGGAAACATAAATGGAAGTTCTCTGCTTTTAGTTCCTGTAATTTGGATATTAGATGTACAACATTACAAGGAAAAATCTTTGACTCTCAAATGTTGTCCTTGAAAATTCACTCAAATCTTCCTTTCACATGAGGAATCAATATAAAATCTTTTAGAAAGGCAAATTATGTCACTTSACTTCTGTAACCTCAGTTTCTTCCAAGCAGTTAAGCAATTGTGTTACTTTCAGTGGGTCTTGGAAGGTGCAACTAATTGCAACTTAGTGAACTATCTGATTATGGTTAATAGAAACCATGTTAACTAATTAGCTTCCTCTACAAATACTACTGCATTAAAGGAAAATTATTTTAGTCACCTAGAACTGACTTTGAAAAGAAAGGGTAAGTATGATAGTAAGGGGGAGCTATTTTTTCAGATAATTGCTTTTCTGGAGACTAAATGCAGTTTAAAATACTGTATTATAAAACTGGGGGAAAAAAAATCAGTCTAGAACATTTTCTGGTTCAAAGCTTATTATTAACCTTTCCAATCCATTTAATAATCTGAACAAAATGTGTCTCTCTCTCTTTTGTTAGATTTTTTCTGTAGCACTAATTGATGCAATTACTACCAATGCAAATTTGTGCCCCATAATTTGTAAAGGGATACCTTTATGTTACCTAATGGTGCTCAGTCAGATAATAGACCTATTAATCCTGCCCACCAATGTGTGTGTGGGTAGCTCTGCATGTCTGTATACACACACATAGCTATCCAGAAAGTTCAGAGGGTATATCTATAATGCAAGCCTCATATATATGCTGCTATTCCAGAATATATTAATACCAAGTATTAATTTAAGTAACTTTAACACTAATTGTTCTTCAGAATTAATTTTAAGATAATCACTCTTCTTACAGATCAGACAGGTATGCAATATGGATTTTGGAGACTATTTTTATGAGATCAGTCCTCCTCAATTTTGCCTCACCAAGTACTTGGAAATGTGTTTCCTGGCATTAATATGCATTTTTCATGCACCACAGTTTAATTGAACTTTTGAAATTATTTTCTTATTATGATTTCTCAATACAAACAAACTTTTTAGAGGTAAATAATTTTTAAAAATTATTTATATAAGATTAAGCTTTACATAAGATGGAAGCAAGGGTTACAAAGATCTCCTGGCTGGATCTGATGATCTGCTAATCAGAATTAATGTACTTATATCACCAAGTTCAGAATACAAGAAGTGTCAAAACTTTTGTTTGAAATGAGTTCTCTAAGCTTCTCCTACATTACGTGGTCAACACCTGGAATAGAACACATATTTATGAAGTTCTTTTACCTGTTTTATTTACATGCTATCACAACAACCAGTACTAATATGTAGAAGGAAACTGCTGTGTTCCAGCTCCCTCCCTTTATTATACTTCTTCTTTGCAAAACAACAGATCAGATGGCCCTGGATCAAATTCCAAGTTGCTGCTCTCTTACTGAACAGATTAGGAAACAGATTCTAAATCGCACTTTTTGTTTCCTTGTCTTAGCGGTTCATGCACATTTCTATAATTTATTCAAATGCCCTTAATAACATAATATATAGCAATATAAAACAAGAAAAGAAGTTAAAGAAATTCTCTACAATTCTTAACCCATTTCACCAGCCACAAGTCATATTTCTAGTGATGCAGTCTGTTGAGCCTGGCATTTTTCCATGCAGAAGACTGAGGCTACTTTCTGAGTAGAGGCAAGTAGTTTTTACTCCTTTTATATCTTAAAGAACCTACAGAACAGAGACAATACTTTGGCAAATAAAAACTCAATGAAAAGAAAGGGTATGATCGTGGCAACTGCTTCCATACAGCTCAGATGCTTATGTAGACAACGGACAAAATGTCAGCAACACCTGTAATGCTCTCCAGAAGATGGCAGAAACAGCTCTAACTTGGGAAAACTTTTTTTTTTGGTTTAAAATGGAATATTTAAGTGCTGAAGTTTCTGACAAAATGAAAACAATTAAAATTAATTGAGAAGCACCATTATGTTTGATTAATGACAAAAGTTTCCATCCTTTTCTATTGCTATAATTGAGTTAACATCTGTTTAGACTTTTTTAGTTCCATGACAATACCAAATTTGCAAAATATGTTGCAAAAAATAATTCTACACAACGTAATGGTATATAAAATACTGAGATACCAATACAAAGTTTAATCAAACTGGAAAGATGAGTGTTTAGAAAGACATAAAATTGACACTTCTAGATGATAGTCATTTTTGTAGAGAAGTATTCTGCCCAAATCTCCCCAATCCATCATATTCTAACAGTTTTGCGGCTTGTAATTTTTTTTTTTGCGACTTTTGCCTTTTCCATTCCTTTTCCATTTCTTGGCAAACCTCTGCTATTCAGCAGGGACATAACTTTTCATGCTAGCAAAGTGTTTTTTCTAAGTTTCAAGAAATTCTAAGTAAAATTTCACTGAAATATCAAGCGCTAAAAGTTGCTATTTCTCCTCTTTTACATGCGTATTTTTCAGAGAAGCATAAAGGSTAGAGTGCAATACACAACACGAGCTGCTAAAGCCTGACTAGTTTTGCCTTCCAATGGAAGCAGAGGCAGTAGGAATTGCAGCAGCACCAGCTGCCGGGCTGTGACTACTTAGTTAAGGAGCATGGAAGATAGAACAGAACCAAATCTGCTATCTAGCCATTATCAGGAAAAACCCCCCACGTCCTGTTCCCTCCTCAGGCAAGCAAATGTAGCCAAATCTGGCAATTTTCCAGAGCAGGTGGAAACACAGAGCATACATTTCTCTTAATACAGCCTACCACCAACAAACACACCATCTCAGCAGACTCTCAGTGCCCCTTGGTTTCCTTGCAGGTGGCTTTCACAGGCATGTACATATGCAGATTGAATTCTGGGCAAGAAAATTAAAATTCATGGGCTAGGAGGCCACAGAACAAGTGTAAGATGATGTATCTTGTAACACAATATGGGACTTACCCAAGCTGCTTGAAAATGTTTGAAGTGGAGCATGCCTGTTAGAAAATGTCTGAGGTTGATTTACATGTTTCTAGAGACACACAGTCCTGGGTATGCTGGTTAATGGACAATTAACCTAACTTTTTTGTTGTTGTTGATTTATTTTACTTGCTGCCTTGGCTTTCTGGTAGTAAGCAGGGATGCTCCATCTAGAACTAAGAGGAAGGCAACTGGGACTAAACAACAAGGCAGTGACATACTAAATGCAGCCACTGATGTTCACATAAATGAAAAAAAAGTTTTTGTGCTCACTAGTCTTGCATATAGGAGGAAGGCTCCTCTGAAATAGTTTTCTGTATTTTTACACTACCGTTCTAACAAGTATATCATTACAAAAACAAGTTCCTAAATGGAGAGACATTTGACAGCATCACCATTTAGGAAAAATGTTTCTAAATTAGCATAATGAAAAACAAGAAAGAATTGACTGGAAACTCTATCAACAAACCATCATTATTTGGTAAATTTTGCATTTACTACGGGAATGCTGAAAACCAAAGTTTTCAATAAAATCAACATTGTTTTGCTCTACTCATCCAGCCTAAGTCAGAGGTTAATGGAAATAAATGTCAAGAATCACTGAATTGTTTCCTCGAGTGTCAATACATTCTCATTTTATGAATAAAGAACATTAATTCTCACAGGGAATTCTTTCCTGACCTTTCAGTTTTCCTTTGAGAAATCCCTATCCAGCTTATCTATTGCTGTGTTCAAGTGCTAAACATAAGACAAACATTTTTCAGAATACAGTAAGTACCTTTGGATAGTAGGCATTTCATTCCAAAACACCACAGAAATCTTTTAACTGGATGTTCCGCAAACATGTAAATAACCTCTATGTGGATCATTAAAATTTACAAAACCAACAATATCCATAGTATAAGAAATCACAGTAGGATAAAAGAAGCTATCTATCATTGTTTTTTAGCGTTTAAATAGCATGCTGATATGCATCTCTAAAATATATAAGGCATGCATGCATAAAAGACTTTACTAGAAATATTTTTCTTCTGTTTTTATTACTACTGTGTTTACGTAAAAGGTAATTACAAATTGTCATGATGCAGGATTCAGTTTTTAGCTGATTAGCATTTCTCTTTAAGTGCTTTTTGTTTTGTGATTTGAAATGCATAGTTCCTGAACATCCCTCCCAGTAATCATAATCCTCATAAACGCATCAATTATTCACCTGCCAAGTTAAAACTGATGGATGTCCTCTTTCAGTATCTAAAGCAAAATTCACATCATGTACAATTCCTTATTTAAATTTATACCCTCATGCCCCAAATTTTCAAAATATTTTCATCTTTTATTCAATGGATTCTGAAATTCTAGTTGTATCACTTTATTCTCAAGTAGCTCCCTAAGAGTCAACTGTTCAGCTTACACATCGAGACCAAATGTGACTGCAGAAGGGGTCAAAGAATTACCAACATTTACAAAAGTTAAATTCCGCAGGAGGGAACATGTGGTAGAAAGGGACAGGCGGACGGAAGATCACGCGATGTAACGGAAAGCAGGAGCAGCAAGGAATCTCACCTCCCTTCATTCCTTTGTGATAAGAGCATGCAGACCCCTCTAACCTCAGTAGTTTTCCACTCCTTACTAACTCCAGCTATCCCACAGTCCCCTTTTTCTGACGTAGTAAAGCCCCTCGACTATTTAACCTCATGAGATAAGATAATAAATGCCATTTTGACCATCCACCACATTGGTGTTTGTGCGTCCATGGCCCGAGTGGCCACGGGGTAAGCGGGGCTGCCGTGCTAGACTCTTGAAACCAGGTCGCCTTGTCTTCTTATCAGAAGGCAACAGGAACATCAGCTAAACTCTCAGAACACTGAATCTACAGCATGTGCAATGGCCAGTCCTGAGTAACATAGTGTCACCAACACTTTAGATGTCCCAGAGAGCCTCATGCTAGACAGGTTTCAGAAGCAACAGTAAGAATCTTTCAAAAATAGTATCTGTCCTGACATAATTTGGCACACCGTGGAAAATACTTCTGATAGAATTTAAAGTGTTTGTTCTCTTTGCTATCACCCAAGGGGAAGATACGTACCCCTGAGGCATCGATGCATTGTGCCTCTTTCACATATCACTTAGCAGGGTCATCTGTTACTAGCCTTTACTATGACACACTGAATTACAAGGAATTCCCAAGACATCTTAAGCAATATTATTCTTATCTAGTAATACAATTTCCACAACATATTGTAAGAAATTAAATATGTCAGCAGTAGAGCACTGACGTTTCCATTCTGGAGTAAGAAGCACAAAAATTTCCTTGCAAGTCTAATAACAAAGACACAGAAAGCTTTGAAAAGCAAAATGCTTATCCCCTTTATCCTATTAAAGAAAGCTACACTATAAGTCACGAAGCTAGCTCATTTAGAGAGAACAGCCAAAAAATATAAATGTATGAACCTTCTTAGGATAATAGGAATTAAAAAACATATTTTACTCCAATCTACAAGCATATACCTCAAATCTCACTTCTCTTATTGTTTGAAATCTATTCTGTTTTTGAAATCTATTCTAAAATTCTAAAAATTAATTCTTCACAAGTTGAAGCATGTGAAATATGTTGGTTTGATTTTGGTTTGTTTCCCCCCCCCGAAAAGAATCTGAAGTAAAGACTGTGAATGTATTTATCACAGTGTGGGTCCTTCCAAATCAAATGGACTTTTTAAGAATATTTCTAATTTGAAAAAGAAGTTATAGATCAGACAGTCCCATGTAAAGTCACTATCAGGAGAAAGACAACAACAAAACAATCTAATAAAAGTTCTCAGTTACGAACACTTCAGTATTACAGAAAGAGTTTTGTTGTGGTTTTTGTTTTTGAAGGACTTGCCTACTTGTAAAAGTACCACATGCAATAACCATATAATTGAAATAATAGGCATTGTTTGTTGACATAAGAAATTCAGTTCTCATCCTGGAAGAAATGTCAAAATGTATACAGCAAGGCCAGTAATCTAAGCAGGTCTTGAAAATAAACACCATATATATAACATTTCTATAGCTAATATGACACTAAGGTAATAAAATTAAGTTTTGAATAATAGCAACAATAAAAAGTCCTCCATTAATTAAAATTGGACTAACTGAAAAAAACCTAGGTGCTTCAAGTTTGTATTTATCTGCTGCAAAAGAAAACAGAAAAGCCATGAAAAAATAACGCAAAATACGTAAGAAGGAGCAAGAGGAGTGATTCTAGGCATTGCCCTACATGAGGAAAAGGACAAATCTGGTTGGAACACAAGCTTAATATTTGTAAGAAAAAGAAGTTGATTTCTACTTTCTGAATCTCTTTCATCTAATGAATCAAAGTCTCTGTATACTTTTAACAGCTAAAAATTGATACTGCTAAAGAAGACAGGTTTCCTTCTAATTATGCTGTTATTTTTCTTCTTCCATAGTGAGAGGCTGAATATTCTACAACTGTTCACAGCAATATTTAACTAAACCAACCTTTCATTTAGGAAGACGTACTTTATCTGTTTATCTTTCCTCTTGTTTTGGAAAAAAATCTAACATTTATTGTACAGATTAAAAAATCTTTAGGAAAGTATTTATATTTCACATGAATACAATGTTTTCACGAACTATTTTCCTAAAATGGATTAATGTTTCCTCTAGATATGACTGAAACAAGACAACAATGGTGTTTCAGTGATTCTACCATCTGTCTAAAACACCCACCTTCCTCTACAATTATATCACCAAATCCCATAMCAAACTCCGAATTTTCAGAGAACACCATGAAAGTCTTTCAAACTTTAAGACTCAAGAAACATGGGAGACACAGAAGACTCAAGACATATAATGTCATGAAAATCTTACATGGTTGACAAGCAGTGCTACTTTCTTAGGTATTGTATTTAAAACTATGTTTAATATGGATGTAGAATAAATCTTGAGTGGGTTAATAGAATTTAACAATAAGAAAATATTGCTTATTCACCTTAAATATGTGAGATTATAGCAGCAATATATTTAATTGCTAATCACACAAAATATAAAATGTCATGAAATCATGAGAACACCACAGTGTACCTAAAAGTTTGCATACGTGCGTCAAAACTTAATTTTAGAAGCAATTAGACCTTTTGACTAAAAACATGACAGAACACAAAATGGAACAGATTGCTCCCTAAAATTTTTTTAGGCTTTACAGAAACCAAATGAGTATGATTGTGAGCAAATACATTTTTGCTTTCAAATTTTACTTTTCCATTAATTATCTATTAGACTCTTCTGGAAAGCCCCAAACGAGTAGTTTTCTAGATAACTTCACATTTTTTAACTTGTTTGTTTGTTTCAACTGCTTTAKCAGCACAGTAGTGTAAAAAGATAAGAGCTCCAGAGCAGCAGTTTAGAACTAGTGAGTGTCATGGTGCTGGAAAGCAATGATATGCAGTTCAAGATTGGCCCCCTAAAGTTCAGCATGCCAGCTATAACTCTAAAGAGAGTTACACTTAGTAAGATCCTTTTGAAACTGAAAATCTTCTGCAACTTGTGTGAAAATTGCAGCATCCTGACAGAACACAAAAAAGCAGAGTAAACTTGAAAGGGATTAAACTCCAAATTGACCGTCAGAAGCCAACTAGTTTTTCTATCTTTGAAGGAGAAAATACTACAAGAAATATACAGGAAGGATTATGTACAGGAAAATGCTTATAGTTCTAAAAGTCATGATATCAGCTGAAACAAATAATGAAAGAATTATTGAAGAAAGTTCTGTGGTCTGAGTACTTTTACTTAGTGAAATATATTAGGTCATAGCAAGTTCAAGGGCTTCCTTTACCTAAAACTAGAATAGTTTGGCTCCCATTCAATGTAGTCTGGCGTAAGTTCTCTGCTACGCAAGTCAGAGTTTTTACATGGCCAATCTGTCACCTGGATGATTCTATAAATCTCAAATATGTATGTTGACAAGGGTACAACTGGCCTTAACTAAAATAAAATACCTTGGAGAGTGCAGAGTTAGGCCAAAATTTGGATGTACGGCACAGCTATTTTCAGTGAGCACAGAGTTGTTTACAGCAGGCCCCATTCCTCGTGCTAGAAGGATACCATCAAGAAAGTATTCTGGGAATGCCAGGATTTGAAATGACCTAGAGAAAAGCTAAAGAAAATTTAGGAAGATTTATTTATGGCAAGAGAAGCCTGTGATTTTTCCCTCTGGTATATTTTCTTATGCCAAAGCTTCCACACAGCTCAGTAAAACTAACTAGAACTGAAAAGCAGTGGGGAACTACAGACTTATTTATTCTTCACAGAATCTGTTTGAAGGATAATGTTCTGAGGTTGGATTGGATGCATTAGAGCTGAATACCCTAGCAAAAACACAGATGATTTTATCAAATGGCTTTGCTAAGACCAATATCTAAGAACAGAAAAGCTAAACATGACCAGAAGTGAACTCGTTTGCACTGAGTCACCCAAAAAGAGACTATTAAAACCAAATTGCAGAGTTATCTTAGAAGTTTAAAGCAATTAAATTTGAAGCAGAAGCATTAATTCCAGAAAAAATTAGAAACAAGAACTCAGTTGGAGCTCAAAGTATGTTCAAAGCCAAAAAGGATCTGAATGATGCCCAGTGAAACAACACCTGACTTGAGAAACCTAAAAGATAGTGTTTTAGGCAAATGACTGAAGTGTCTGGCGGACTTGTTACAGAAAGCTGACACAAATGTACCTGTAGGGGCCCACATGGGACCCTGATAACAGTTAGTAAGCTAAAGTTTCCAGAAGCACACTGTCATTCATGTCAATGTGGTATGACAGCTGCATCAAGGAAATGTCATAGCATAGAAAAAAAACCAACCAGAGAATAACATAAACAAAGGCAGCAGAAGAACAGCGTGTCAGGGATGCCACTGGAAGTCAAGAACATACTTGCACTTATTGGAACTGAATTTTAGAATGGCCTGGGTTGGAAGGGACCTTAAAGATAATSTAGTTCTAGTTTTTTGTAAAAAAAGAGTTAAAATCCACCTTTCAGCTAAGGCTTTGATTTGCTCTGGTGGCCCGAACCAGTGATAATATTACCTGAATTGCATCTGAAAACCTTTCCTGTGTTCCTTAGCAATTACAAACTGCTCTGCCATTCCTTTCCCTGCTGTAGTCCCACCACCATCCCTCTGGCTTTTCTCTATTTTTTCCTCTCCCCCATCTTCAGAAAACAGAAGGCAAATGTCCCACTGGCATGACCTTCAGTCTGGGCAATGTCTCTGAATTTGGAACCCGGACAAAATACAATTTTTCATTTGATCTGAACTTCCCACAAGAACACGGTATCAGGGGAAAAAAATGCAAGAGTGGAAAATGAGAAAATCTTCAAAATGAAGAAAAAGGTACAAATTTCTTTACATTCACTACTAAACCATGGATGTTTTGAAGGGAACTCGACTAGCAAAAAAATTAGCATTATTTAAAACACTGCATGCTGCTTCCACGGAAAGTAGAGGTTAAGAATGCAATTAGGATATGGTATACACCTAAACAATTTCAAAACTTAATAGAGTTTCAAGGTTACAGAAAACAGTGCCTAATCCTCACCACAATTAAGACAGCACATGACCTTTTGAATAAAACAACAATTAGCATAATCCTACCAAAATTAAGACAATCAACAGTAAGCCAAGATTCTCAGGGATGACTTTGCTCTTTCTGCAGCTKTCAGCACACTTGTCAGGTTCACTGTGCAATCAGAATGCAATGTTAGATATAGCATGGTATTTATTAAAAAATTGTCCTGAAGGCATTAGAAAAATTTAAACATTTCAGAGGATGACTAGCCTTTCAAAAACATAGCTAAGCTTCAGTCTGGGGCAGATATTTTGAACTAAATGGTCTGGAACAAGAAATAAAGCATGTTCCTAACTGTGGAACAGATGTAATAATTCGAAACACTGCTATGTTATTTTACATATGACATTATTTACAATCACATAATAATTACTGGTAGGCAATACATACAAGAATCTAGCAAAGCTTTTTAAGTGCCTTTAGCAACACAATAGCATCCCTCTTTTCTCTTTGCTGTAAATTTAATGCAATTTCATATAATTGCTGAATTTATTGAGCAAGATTTAAATCGCTGTGAAAGATATTAAAAGATCACATTAACAAATCATACTAAACACACAGGCCACCTAGCTCTTCCAAATTCTTTCAGATGACTGCAGGAATACACTAACAAAAATATGACAGAAAATCATTACAGATTGACTCATTGAAAGAGCAGAGAAGAAACAAAATCAAACCCTCTCAGAATTGAGGTACACGTATCATCTTTCTTATGCAGTAACTGTCTCCTAGCAAATTTCTCGTTTTCAGAAGGGCTGGCCTATCTGGCATAGTAATTGTAACATTACAAATGAGTGAAAGACATCAGCTGCAATATAAAGAAGCCCTCCTATTTTAATGCTCAAACTCGTTTTATTAGAAAAAAGGTCACTAGTCTTGTGCTTATTCTCTTGTACAGAATATGTATGTTATAGCACAGGGAAAACTTCTGGGATAATACAGCAATTTGCAGAGTGAACAAATAGGAAAGAGAATACTGCTACATTTCTATGGCTTTAAGGTAGCCGTGCAATACATTCCTTCAAGATTCCCCCAATGACAGCAAATTAGCCAATAGGGAACTCATGCTCCAACTGTTTCTGCTACTGAATTTAAGTCATTTAAATTGAATTAAGGTTCTTCTATACCATATGGGCACACAGTCATTTATTTAGTAAAGCTTTTAAGCTTTCCAGTCTGAAACACAAGAATTTCTCATTTGGTTTTGTCCCAGTTCCATCTCTCTTCCTTAATACTCTGTATTTTATATTCCCTACTGGMCAGGGAAGAGATGGGATTATCACTATGTAGAACTATGGCTCATTTAATGTTCCTTTTGGTCCTCAATCCTCTGGACAATAAGAATTTAAAGGCTTTGACTTCCTTAATCCTAAAGGGTTAATTAAGCTCTTTCCACCTACTGTTCCCTCAGTGGGATCTTAGCCTAGTGTTCAGCAAGGTCAACCTTGAGCCATTTCCATTCTGTCTGTTGCTCTACTTTCCCATGAAACATTCTTGATAGCTATCATCTCTTTCCAGAATAAAATATGACCTATCATTTGTTCCAAACACTTCTGTCCCCACGTGACACAGGATTTAGCAACAAGAAGGAAATCAAGTCTGGGGGTTTTTTTCCAACCCAACTTTTGAATATCTTCTAGACAGATTTTAATTCCACCCCTTTTTAGGGAAAAATAAAAAAAAAAAAAATTAAAAAGTGCAAAAACCTTAGCTGAAGAGCATTCTTTCCTTTTATAGAAACCTGCACTTGTTTTTAGGATTAGAAGAAAACTTAAGCTGTTGTTAAAGATCTTCATGAGCATCCTTCTTTGAAAGGGGCAAAGTTAACAGCAGTTCCAGGTGACAATAAGGAAAACTAAATGGAACAACTTCTGGCTGTGGTAATATAAATGTCCACACAAAGATATAGAGTAAATGCATCTTAAAAAGGGATTACAGTCAAAATTGGAAAATAATAAATAATACGAGGAATGTATTACGCCTCTTGGGTATGCCTACATGTCTACTATGCTCTGAGAGCAGGTATCTTATCAAACTTCTCTCAAACTAGGCCATCATCTGGCGGATGCTAACACTATTACTTCAGTGGACCCAACTCTGGCTGTATGTGTGGAACAGTGAAGAAGTATAGCCTCACTAAGTATGATCCACAGAACTGGATTCCTCCAAAAAGTAATTGTCACTAAGCCAAGGGATCTTAATACTGTTCTAAAATCTTCAATGAAACAAAAGACCTCATCTACTCTATCATTAGAAAGCATGAATTTACCTATAGGTAGATGACCATAGAGAAAGGCATTTCTCTAGGTAAACATACAGACTCAAACTTGGAGGTGCTCCTCATGAAAACTGTACACCACCTTCCTTGACAGGGAATATCAACACAATCACTGCTGCCTGCAACATCCACGTGAAGAATAAATAAGCCTTGAAAGGAAAACTCTTGAAATCAGTACAAAAACATTGGTGAGGGAGGGCAGTTTATGCAAAACTTTAAATTTGTGTAGATAGCTTAATAACTAGCTGGAGAAGCTGATGATGCAAATAAGCATTACTTCTTCCCAATTCCAATGTCGTTTTTCYGGTCTCATGCCTAGAACTTAACTCACATTCCCACTTGTTCCCATGCAGCCACAGAAGTAACAATAAACCTCCTTCACCCAAACCAAATAAAAAGTCAACCACCCTATGTTGGTTTTTTGGGGGTTTGGTTGGTTGGTTTGGGTTTTTTTTGTTGGTTTTGTTTTGTTTTAATCCATCAATTCATTACATAGCTTGAAACTGTAGATTTCTATAACGACTTTTTCAGATTTAAAAGAGCATCGTTAACAGATATTCTGGCCAACATCTGGTGACAAAGGAAGCATTCTTGACATGGATGCACAGCGATCTTATCAAACCAGTATAAATGACAGGCTGAAAGACCTCAGAGATCAAGCTGGGAAAAAACATGTAGGCTCATCCCAGAAGCATATAGAGTATACACGTGCTGGTGAAATACCACCTCATGACTTTCATGAGGATGACGACTAACTGAAAAAAGGAAGGAGGCAGAATCCCATGCTTGTAGGAAGTGAGAACTCACAAAAGCAAGTCAGTTAYGGCATCACGAGGAGCGTAACAAGTCTGAAGAGAAAGAAGCTTCAAAATACTGCCAAATCCCCACACCAGCCACTCTAACTTGAGATTGGCTAAAAGAATTCAAGCAATTCCAAGTTCCTCTGATATACCATGATCTTTGAACAGTAATAATGAAAGTGATGCCAGACACAGCATCTACTGCTAGTGTTGAAACATGAGACTTAAGACTTCCTTCCAGATAAATTCAATGCCTTTTGCTGCCTTTCTTTGGCTTTATTAGAGCTCATTGACAAAGTTGCTATTAACATCAGAAATTGTGCAAAGCTTYGTGAATTTTTTTTCTTGACACTGTAAAAAGGTAGTAGAACCTGACAAGTCAGCTTTCTGCCTTCTTCACTCTTCATTTGGAAATCATCATTGTTTGGGACAAACATCTTTCATTTTTTCAGCTCTGTTTGAACACTAAGTTCATACTGCCTGACTTAAGACATCGCCTTTTTGTCAAGCAAAAATGCACAACAGCAAAAAGGGTGAACTATATTCAATGATTATCAGGACTGTAGGAATTGGGAGATTCAGACAGTCAATAGAAAATTCTCCCTAAACCAATGTTTTCTCACGTTTGTACCAGAAAAAAAAGCTGAACAGATCAGGTGGGCAATCCACACGCATTGCTTCTAAAAGCAACCAGCATTCGAAGGTGGGAGACTATTGTGACAAGGAAATAGTTATTTCACTCATATCTGATCATCCCATCCTTGCCAACAGGTACCTCATTCTCCTTCTGAAAAACCAAAACAGTTTTGGAAACATTCAGAACCACCAAGTGAGGGTTTTCAAAGAAAATTTGCAGTTTTAAAATTCTGTAGTACATTTAGGACTCCTTTTTTAAATTGCAGCATCCTCTGACAGTTTCYGAGAACCAGATATAGGTTAGAATCTCACTACTTCCTGAGTTTACTCTTCTTACTCACCATTTAAGATCCATTAGATGTGGATCTTCAGAGAAGCACAAAGTATTGGCTGAAATTCTGCCTTAGAGAGAAGCAGTGATATCAATAGTCCAAAGATAAAGGTGAATTAGAGAAGGAATAGAGACTACAGAGAATTAGCTCATATGACAAGAATTTTCATGGAATATTCACACAGAGAATGTAGCTAGAATGTTCTTGTGCAGGGTCTGAAGATCAGTAAAGAAAATATACTAGATATTACCTTTGAACAAAGGTGTCTCTTTCTCAGATGCAAGGATTTTTCTTACCTTCAAAYTTCTATCTAGTTCTTCCATAATGATAAAGGGCAGGAAAAAATACTCAGCTTATCTTCTTTACATCATACACTGGTTTATATAGTTCTGTTGTAACCCTCATTTGTTTTCTCTTTAAATCATAATCTTTTGTTCTCTCAGAATAAAGAATTTTACAAGTCTTTAAATCTGTTGGGTTTATCCAAACTCTCTCTCATAACTCTGTTATGTATTTTATGAGAAGATATTATCACATGACCAATTTTGCTACAACTYATCATTTATATCTTTAGCTGTTTCTCTCACAAGGTTAATAAATGTTTTAGAACGGTTGCTCTGCATTGAAACAATAGCTAAAAACCTATTTTCCATACATGGTTAATGACATTAAAGAACTGACTCTTGAGGGTTAAACAAAATAATAATTCATTACATTAATGAATAAAAATTACACTAACCGCAATCTTCAAAATTTAAATTTACAATAGCTAGCACTACTTTGCTACATTAATTGATGAAAGAATAATGACAAAATACTTGGAGTGGTTTTTAATTTGCTGCTCTTGCATGCAGTATGATTTATCTTAGGATTTAAAACTGTGCTTAATTGCATATTAAGCCATGGCAATATGTGCAACAAGTTTTTATTAATATCACTGCCTGTCATATTTCATATTGAAAACAATCTACATTGGCTCACCTATAAAATGAACTTGTAGCAAAGGCCTACTTCACACTAAGTAGCACATTAGTATTCTGCACAGACTGTAATTGCCATTCTACTGGTTTTATAATACTTATGTTTTGAAATGCTCTCCTTGCATTTATATTAAAAGCATTTGGGAAGACAGTCATTGAGTGGTGGGAATAATTTTGCAGGAACATAGGTACATTTTTTAGATTTATTTTGACTGTGCATGTCTGAAAGTATTTCTTTGGTATTTGTTTTCTAAAAAAGTTAACTAATTCATGTACAATGATTACTCCAGTAACTGCAGTATTCACTGCAGACAAGACGATCAAGCTCAAAATTGTTTTAGAAAGATACAGCATGATAGTAACACCATTAGAGCATAGTAACACAGGTGCTTAAGAGAATAATGCAAATTTATAATCTCTTCTAAGAATGAACTCTGAATGTTAACACAGTGTGAGATAGCAAGAGTGGGTGTCATGGTTTAGGAATGATATTTTCTAATTAGGTGCTCCCACCAAAACCATGCTGCCACTTGCTCTCTCCCTTCTCCCCCTCCCCTGGATAGGCTGGGGGGGAGAATTGGAGGCAAAAAAGCTAAATATCATGGGTTGAGATAAGAGCAATTTACTGGAAATAGCAATGAGATAAGAAAAGGAACAGTAACAGCAACAATACTGTTGACAGAGGGTACAAGAAAGAGGCGAATGATTCACATGGAAACGATACCCAACCACTCCCTCTGCCATGCTATGGAGACCTGTAAGGGACCTCCTTCTCCTTGAAAGAGACTCCCTTCCCCTTGCCCCTGGCAATGACAAGAGGTGGTACAGAATAACCTCCGGCTCCTGGCCATGGGCCCTGCTGGCTACTGCAAAAATTAACCCTGTCCTGGCTGGGACCAGGAAACTGGGAAAATGTAATGTGTCTGACAAGAGACATCCTGTGCTGCTAACCCTTTCACGTTGTCCAAGTGTTGTGGAGAGTAACACAAGTGTTTTTTCTGTTTATTCTCAGACTGGTTTTACTGTGCTTGTTTATCAAATGTGAATATTATGTAAGCGGTACGTCAAGTGGTATGGTGGAGAATATAGTAAGCTGTGAAGAACAGTGCAATCTGTTAGTCAAAATCAGTGAGTAGGCTGTACAAATCTATCTCTTTGGAAAAAACTAACTGTAAGAAAATGAGGCATCAGAAGCACTTTTATGTACTGACTTCATTTAAAAGAACATATATAAATCTTCTTCCCATTTCCAACTTGAAATAAAAGGTTTAGGTGCTTCACTAAGGAAACCACTTAGGGTTTGTAAACTGCAACACCACAAGTGAGCTGCACAGAAAAACAAAATCTAAGAGATACCATTTTCTTTAACTAACAGCACAAAGAATAACTGTTGGGTTTTAAAATCAAGAAACAATGTGAATATTTACTAAGAATTAGCTGAATAGCAGTTTAGCTTCCAAAAGTAGTCAAACAAAAATACAAAGTTCTAAAGCTAGAAAAACCAACAGTCCTAAAGCAAACGGTATAGTGAAATAAGAGGGAAAAATTATTAATAATGCAAAGCTGACAGAGTTGCAAAAAGATTTAAGAAAGGCAGCAAAAACTGGCTGACAGCAAAACCCCAAACAATGACAGTGACTCACCAGCCCACTTTGAGCAGTACACCTAACTAGGAAATCACATCCATTGCTCAGTCTCAAATATTATGTACAAGCAGGCACACAAATTAAGCACCAGAAACAACAGTAAGATGGTAAGAAATCAGTTATTTTTAGAATTTACAACTAGACACTCCTTGGTTGTGTAGCATTTCTTTAAGTTTGTGACAGGCATTATTATTTCTATTTTCGTGTCTGTATATCAGACTGCAGAAGGCTGAAGTTCTACACAGTCCATGGAATCAAAACAAAACAAAAATCATCGCTTACTTAGAAATCAAAGCTCAAAGGCTTTCTTTTTGCTATACTCATATCTTATGGCATAGTTACTGTAACCTTCCTAATTTCAAATTAATATCCATTTGTTGGTATTTCTACAGCACAACTGCACATGATGGATAGGAAAGGGTATGTAAAACAAAACTAAATGAACAAGTTCAGATTTTTCAGAACAAATATTTTTACTAAAAGTTCTTACAGCAAAGAAACATAGATCCAAACCAGAGCAGTAATTCTGCCTCTTTTAAAAAATAATTCCAAGTTCTTAGTGATCACATATCTAAAAGTATTAAATAATGTATTAAGAAGTATTTACATAGCCTTACTTCTAAATCTAGAAAGAACCAAAAAGACCACACTGCTTGATCTGAAAGTTCCCAGAAAGTGCATTTAATTGTCTTTCAGAAAGATACACAACTTCATCTTAAAGATGATAAACTACCAAAGTTGCTGTTTTTCCTTATATGCTGCCAGTATGTCAGCCGAATTTTCCAAGTACCAACACTTGAAATGGTAAAGTATGCTCACGTAAAAGCAAATCTATTACAGAAAAATGTGAAAGCACTGATAAAACATTAAATAATCTATATGTAGGAAGTAGAAGAGGTGGCAATGAATGGCACTGAAGGTAAGGTAAATATTGTAATGCAAGTAACTGATGAGAGAAGCTAAAGGGATCATAGAATATCAGTAAGTACTAGAGTAAAAAAACCCACCCACCCACCCAAACAAACAAAAAAACCACAAACCAAAAAACCACACAAACAAACAAAACAAAAACCCAAAACAAAAGAAAGAACTTTAAAGGACGTTAGGAGTGAAAGTAAAGCCACAGATAGAAAGATACCCTACTAAATGTAAGTATGAAAATTATAAGTAGTTATGAAAAAAAACCCAAACTGGAAATAGACCAGAGTGGTTTCTGCTCCAATTCTGAAGTGGAAGAAGAAAAGGACATTTCTATTCCATACGATATTGTGGCTGGAACTAAAAAAGTGGGGATATGAAAAATCATCTGCAACAACCCAAGACTTCATTAAGAGATGCTCTCAAGTTCTTCCCAGAGCACCTTTGTGTGCTTCTTCCCAGAGCACCTTTCTCACAATGAATATATGTAAAAAACCCATGTTAAAACATGAAACTTGTATATTAAGTCCTAGATCACTGCTTGGAAGATCTGTTCCAACAGAATAATGCATTTTCCAAAAAGGCAGTGGGGCCTGTCTGCTAAGGAATTTCTTTTATCCTAGTACAGTTATGAATTGACTGCAACACAATTCTAGGCCCTACGTTCACACTGGATTTTATGAAAATACAAAATTTCCAGTGTAAAAAGTGTTATGTTCAATACAAACATAGTATCTCATGGTTTGGACTGCAAATAAAGAATATCAAAGGAAGCAGACCTTTCTTCTATTCCATAAAGTTCTTGGCATTAACAGATATTTGATTAAATTACAAAAACATAAATTTACTTCTACATAGTTAATTAATCTTAAAATAGCATGAAGAAGTGGAAAAATAAAGTTTATTATTATGGCTATCTTTTCAGGGACTGTAATTATTTCTCAAATAATATTTGTAAGATGCCAATTTATTTTAAGTATCACAGTTCAGTGCTTATGCTCYTGGATACAATTGGCAACTAATAAAACCCATCTATGTTTTATTTATTAACTTAGAAAACAGATGTGCACTTACTGAATTTCACATTAATTGCTAATATTTCCCTATAGCAACAAAGCCCTGAAGATCTTGTTAGAAATATGTCAACTGAAACTGGATTTCTGAGTTTGTTTTTTAGATGCAATGATTTTACACTTAACTATTCAGACTTCAGGAAAAAAATCATTTGCCAATGATAGAAACAATCATGATCAGATAAGAGAATTGTCCATTGCTGCTTCTGCAGACCCTCMATATACCACAAGGGCAATTAAATCAATATGCCTCAATTTCAACATAATTAAATCCATAAATAAATCCACAGACTGCACTGTCAACCTAGTTTCATAACTACACTGATAGCTAAAAAAATTCTGAAAATCTTCCTATTTCACATGATGCACTTAAATGTCCTGTCTCTTTTAAATTCCTACTGAAGAAACAGGTTTCTTAGTAATAAGTTGGTATTTTAGACTCTTGGCTTTAGATTTTTCTTATTACTTTTTAAAGTCTTCTTTGGAATTTGAAACTTAGCATAGGCTGACATTTTACAAGTAAGATATTACTGATCAAATGGCTACAGGCATTTYATCTTTGTCAATGAAATTCTAGAAATCTGTCTCCTGCTGAGTCAAATGCATGAAAAAAAAAATCACTGCCTTGTGCACATATTACAATAAAATTTGCCATGTTTATGTTATAGCAGTTCCTGTATGTGAAGAAATTAATTGGGAGCCCTCACTTCTGCACACACAAGCTACACTCAGTTGCTCACAGAGAATTGAAATCTGCATATGATACTGATTAAAGAGGAAAAAAAAGTCATATTCTTTCCTAATACTGCACTGCTTATTTGAAGAAAGAAGTGGTTATGAGGAATGCATCTTTAAAGACAATACAACCAATGAAAAACTGAGATCTTTTAGGTGGAGAGATGGTGGTGCTGTATGTAGAGTTAGAAGCAATGTTGCATGCTATCTCATACCTGTGATAGTAAAGTGTCTTTAAAGCTGCCAGCAAAGATATTTAAAACACTCTGCTTTGGTTCCTCTGCCTTCACTTTTCAGGCAGGAGAATCAACCAGGAAGCACCTCAGGACGACGAAGGATGCCAAGTCAGCAAATAATCCCTTGGCTCTAAAGAGAGAAGTGCTGCTCGTGGCTTGGCAGCACTCTCCGGGGTGCTGTCCCGCAGGACCCGAGACTGATGGCCTATCATGGTCGCCAGGAAAAGCAGGAGGCCTCCCAGTTGCTTTGCCTGTCAACAGAAAGAACAGCTTTGCCATGGCAACTGTGCTATGTACTCTTCTATGTTTAGTACATCTTATTTTGGATATATCTTTCTGGGGGTTGGGTTAAAACCACAAAATTTCTTCCCCGTTCCAACAGTGTTAAAAATCTATAAGACTGAATTTCTGGAGCAATCTTAAATACCCTTTTCTTCCTCTCCTGGTAACCCCTCAAAATCTCTACTCAATTTCTTCTCTGAATATCTTACACTGCAACTTAAAACTGTTCAAACAAGAGCAGTAAGAGAAGAAAAATGTGGACGGCATTACAAAAACAAACAAAATAGTACAGATATCTTATGCTATTAATATTTCTTTTCTCTTTAAACCAGACATTTGTGTTACTGAATACATATTACTGTAACTGATGCTTTCTTACAGGAGTCATAACAAAAGTGGCTGACAAAAAGTTTGAAAATGCAAATAGAATACTTAGGTCTGCTAAATGTGGTGCACTTTGTGAATGAGGAGACAGAGAGTTGTGTAGAAGAGAATCAGGTAGAAGAGACAACCAGGGCAGACATCACTGATAAGTACAGGTAGTATTATATAAGAGTTTGTTTCATAAACAACAAAAAATGATGAAATCATGCCTTATACAGGGCCATAATAAAAATTAGTGATACAAATTCAGGGCTGTGTGAAGAAGAAGAAACAGCAAAAATTATAAATTGCTAGATAAAAGGAAACTAAATTACACTTACATGAACAAATTCTTGATTATTTTCTTAAATATTATTAGTTCTAATTTAATTCTATTATTTTGAGTACCTGAAATCAGCAGCCGTATAATGTTATAAATCCAAACATTTAATGTAATTTGACTGAAAAATGGAGTCCTCTAGTGATTGCAACAGGCTCTGGATCTGGTCTTTAAATTTTGAGTTAAGCAGCATACAGAATTACTATTAGAGCATGAGTTCTAGGAAAAAAGTTAGTTTCCCCCAAATGGATTTCTTCCACAAATAAATATTTTAGCAATAGATAATAAAAAAACCCCTCAAAACAATATTTAGTTAGTGCCATTGATTTGAGTTGATTCAACATAAACCTGGTTGGACAATTGTTTACCCTTCATTCACAATTTCTCTAACTTATCATACAACTATACTTTTTATATAACATTATATAACTTTATGCAGCTGTAATACTATTTCAGCATATTCTATCAATCTTGATCAGGGATTTTTGTTGGGTTTTGCTTTGGTGTTTTTTTTTTTTTATTAGCTGTTACTTAATTTAAGGCAATAAAATTCAAATAGAGAAAGCCAAAACTCATAAGTTATTATTAAAGAATGAGGAGAATAAAAATTGTAAACAATGAACAGAATCAATAACAGCTCTCAGATTTGATATATTAATAACACATTCTTAAATTCAGCATCTGGAAAAATCTATTGCCTGTATAGAAAGGTGTTTGGACTAAATGACTCCCTCTGACCTCAGAATCCATGAATCAATAATATAATTTAACTTTCAAATGCATTTAAAATATTTTGCAAGCAAGTTAAGAAGTATGTTCTGAAATTGAAATGTATGCTAAAAAACATTTTGAAGAACAGCTCTTATGATAAATAAACATATTTAAAAATGAGCAAAAAGGCTCTTGAGTATTATTAATTTTGTCATTAGCATAAAACAACCCAGACCAGTACCTATTCTTTGAAATGCTATTCAAGTGAACACAGCTGTAATCTACTTATTACTCAGATCCTTACAAGTAACTGTGCACAACTCTGTAAGGTCTCAAGTGCAGTCTCAAGGGTGTAGTCCAGTCTTCAGCTACCTTTTTCTCCCAGTTTTCAAGCCCTCTCTTAAGATTACCATTTCCTCCATCTTTAGAGATAAATTACATTATACACAGGTGTTACAGTGCATACTGAATATAATTAGGGACATCAGAAGTAATCTGTCTGAGAAACACAGAATTCACAGGACTCCAAGTATGAAATCCCCAAAAGGCTTCCTCTAATGCAAACCAGTCACTTCTGCACAAAAATTACCTGTTTAAAATGCCTGCCAGGACACATCTAATCTATATCCTGAATTTTTATTACTGCCTGAAGAAGAGAGTTTTAACCTCCTGCAATTTGAAATCCTGACTGTGGGATGTGTTAGTAATTTTCTAAAACGAGTCAGATTTTGTAAATTTTCTGTAAAGCCTCTTTCCTGACCTACTAGCATTAATTATTACATCCTTATTATCCCCAAAACTAGCATCCACACTCTTAGTTAGAATAGTATTTCAATTTCTTCCAGAACTCAGAAGCAGAGGAAATCTGCTGGGGAGTTTTGACTCCTTTTCCCTCCTGTGCAAACTTTGACCATAATTATTAATGTCAATATAATATACAAGAGTCCAGATATAAGGCTGAAAGGGTGCTGAAGTGTTCTAATCCCACCCCTCACCCTGAGATAGGTTCAAGTATACTTATGTTACCCCCAAAAGATGCCCATCATGAATGTATTTCGGTACTTCAGTAGGTAAGTTTGACATCTAACCTTAATCACTAAGCACATTTCTTCTTGTCCGCTCCAGTACACAAAAGGACTACTCCTTATATAACAACTTTTCATGTTCTGGAAGACTATTACAACTGCTCTTCCCCCTCAGTCCTCTCTTTTTCCAGATTACTTTATGGAAACTGACATTTTGTCAACAATATCTCAAAACACATCCAACATGTCCATAAAGAATCCCATGAAGATTGCCTATAAAAGATGGAAATGCCCTATTCTGATTTATTGTATTTTTAAATAGATGCAAAACTTTAAAAACAAACCTAAAACACAAAGTACCAATAATAATTTTTTCTAGTAATCATAATTTATTCTGACATTTTGAACAACTCTTTCTTATGTATCATATGCTGCCTAGTTATACACTAGCACAATTATACTGAATATTACATTATGATTATAATCAATGTTGGGCAACATTTCACACTCCTCATTACAAAGCACCTKTTACTGCTTGTCCTATTTAGCCACACTACCTACGGAAAACACATGAATTTTGAGAAAGATTTATTAATAAGTTTTCCATGATTTCAAAAGTTACACTTTAAAGGTGATTAGTAATGCTGTATAGCAAGTAACAAAATACTATTACATAAAAAAGACAATTCTGTAAGCAGTTTAATTCCCATATGACTCTCTAAAGTCATTAGAGGAGCAGAAACCCTCTTTTTTTTTGTTAGTCTTAAATCACGTATAAGGAAAATCTCAGCAGCTTTATGCTTTCCCTGAAAGTTAACTTCCTCTACTTTTTTTACAGTGGTTCTATACTCAAGAGAAACAGACAGGTATAGTTTAAAAAGAGCTCTCTTTTGTATGATAAATAATTTTAAGAATCTGTGACCATGGAAAACTATATCTGAAATAACCCACAAACTCGAATCAGCTCCCACATTACAGACAGAAAACATAGGTACAAACTTTTAATTAATTAAATTCAGACACCCAAAGTATACTTTCCTCTAAGCTAAGTAGAGCTGAGCAATTCTTGAGCAACCACCATGTAAAATAAACTAGCGGGATGCATTCCAAAGGCTGGGCAAAGCATCCAATAGCAGAATCACGAAACGTTGAGGAAATTAAGGTCTATGATTGAGACTATGTTCTTTAATACTGCAAATCTTATTTATTTTATATAGTTTCTTAATGTACTACTAGCTACCTTCTTTTATTAGGAATCACAATTTAAAATCAATATAATGACCCTGCAAGCCTAATTTGGTTTTTTTATGCCTACAGGTGTTTGGCTGTGGTTTGGTTTTTTGGTTTGTTTTTCATTTTGCAAAGGGTTCTTGCTTCTGTTGCTACAGAGAATGGATGATGCTCAATTAGAAGAAATTCAGTGTTTTTTCTGTTCTTGTTATATGCACGGGCATGAAACATGTAGCATTCAGCCTCTGCTCTGAATACAGAATTAATACTTTATTTTCTTTTTTAATGACAATCATTGCTATAATCCCACTCATACCACAAATATTACTTTAACTTCATAAATGCTTTTAGAAAGAGAGGTAATGCTTTCCTCCTTTTAAGAAAGAATCTTTTAAATACTCAGTGTAGCTGCTAATCCAATCTTGGCTGTCTAGGACATGATTTTACAATGCCTGCCATTACACAGAAATGCATAAATTCAAAGCAAAGCCCAAACCGGCTTCTGTGAAAACTGTGGACACTTATGCCTTCCTCTTCACATACAGAAATGGCCTGAGAAAGAAATCTACAGAAAAAAAGTTTCAGCCTGAATGGTAAACATTTACCAAAATTTACAAATTGAAAAAAAGCTCTTATGATAGAAAACACTGTCATTTACCTAATCTACAGTGTGGGGGAATTTTGCTGTGTGAGAGTGTCTTTTGTCTTCTTACTCAGAGAGAAAAGTATTCTTTACATATTATACCTGAAATCTATTCTGTTTTCAGCAGCTGGTACAATAACATCTTTCAACAATACAGCATTTATCGGACAGAAGCACAACTCACTATTCTCATTTTGCTATCAATATCAGAAATACCAACCAGAATTATACACCATTTACTCTTGAGAAAACATGTACCGATTATCTAGAACAACTTCTTATTTTTAGTGAGAAAGAGTTTTCAAGCTTAAAAGCTCCTTGCCATCTTTAGCCCCAGACTTCTGGTGTTAACTTCTCCTGGCTACTCTGGAGCTAAGAGTCTGTGAAGGACGAACAGGTTTGGCATGTAACCAGGTCTGAGAAGTAAAAGSAAGGTAACTGTGATGCTGTTTAGGTGGTTGGAAGGGGCATATGGTAACATCGAAGACCTAACAGTAACACAGTAGTAGCAGACAYCTAGACAGACACAGAAGAGAGGTTAATCACAGTGAAGGATCACCATGTTGATGACACTCTTGCTAATGGCAAGCACTGCTCTAGATGTAATTTGAGTTCTTAGTAATCCTTGGTCATTTCCCCATTCCCTGTGTGTGGCCTAAACAGCACTACTTTACCTCCCCCAGAAGCAAAAAGAATGTTTTGAGTTAACTCTGTATGCTCTCTGACATGAGTGGACACAAAGAAAGGTTCATCAAGCTTACAATATAAGCTGCAACCTTCTCAACTAAACTACACATTCAAATGAAAAACAAAACAGCTCCTAAAAGATCCAAATACTACAGTTTCTAGATAAATAATTTTGCTTGTTTGCTCATTATTCAAGACCCTTCTTAAAATCACACAAGTTCCAAATTAAACAGATAGAGAAGCTAATGCGTTGCTTTCCTTAAAACTGCTTCCTTCATGAAAATAATTTAAAAATAAGATGAGCAAAGATATGGGGCATACTTAAATATAATTAGTTCTAGCTGTTATCTAAGGTCCCTCTGAAATATCTTTCAGCCCTGGAAGACTGAAGGCTAACTTAACTAATATGCTATCCTCCAGATTTCTTAGGTATATGAAAGGTTTTCTACGGGATGTTTGAGAAAAATGAGGAGTTTCAGAGCATGTCTCAATATTCACCTTATGTTCCCATAAACTGATAATTACTGTCTTCACTGGTTTGTAACTCTTATAGTGTTACTGAAGCTCCTATAAGCTTTCCTGAAGAGTATTACTCCTTCATAGGTAGGTAAAAAAATGACTTGTCTCTATAAGACTTAACATGTTTTCTCTAAGCAACTCAACTAATTTGCAACTATAATCTCACTTCTTGAAAATTTATCAAACTCAGCAGGTTTAGAGATGATACAACAGCACAGGTGATGAACACACCAGAAGATTGTTCCACCATTCAGAGTGATCTCAAAAAGCTGGAGAAACTCGCCAAGAGAAATCCTGAGTTGCTGCAAAGGGAAGTGCAAAAAATGCTTTGAGCAGATTGTTACACTAGATCATCTCCAGATGTTATTTCCAACCTTTTCCATTCCATAATTCTACAATCACTCAATGAATTCACTCTGTTTAAGTTAATCAACAGGACTGAATCATAGTTAACATAATCAAATTATGTAGGGAGAACTCAGAATGGTTTACTTGTTCAGTTACTCTAAACTAAGTTCTTTTATAATTTATCCCAATAGGCAGAAATATTACTTAAATTTTTAGCTCTGTCTATTAGTCCACTCTCTCATATTTATCATACTCAATTCCCTATACTATTCTGTATTAAATGTTGTAGCTAGGCTTAGTAAAAGAGCTTTGATTAAATGATAAAGCTACACAAAGAGTTCTTGAAAACTGCAACTTCAGCTAGAAGTTTAATAATCTGAAAACTCAAGAGACACTAGTACTAACTTTTAATGAAAGAATTAATTATAAAGATGAAATAGAGCCCAAACGATCTTGTTTCAAGACAATACACCCAGAGGTTTAATTGTGCTTTGCCAACTCAATTCCAGGAATGACAGATGCCAAGAAATTCAAAACGTACAAACTACATCTTCAAAGTCTGCACTATAATCATGCAATCTGGGATGCCACTGTTTACAAAAAAAAGGAGAAATACATACACATTTTTCTTCTATTTTTCTCATTTTCTTGCTCTATGCATTCGACTTCTCCCTA
The DNA here is from genome assembly GCA_018881555.1 of Amblyornis subalaris. NCBI lineage: Eukaryota > Metazoa > Chordata > Aves > Passeriformes > Ptilonorhynchidae > Amblyornis > Amblyornis subalaris. Next base: position 4,693,007 of record JACAXG010000002.1, on the reverse strand, counting down.
TGTGAATTGCTATTGGAATCAAGTGAAAACAATCCATTCTTATATAACAAGAAGCTAAACTGGAGTGGATTAAAGAAGGTTATTTTCTAAAACTACTTTTAATTCTGTAATGTTGGTGCTACATGCATTTCAAATGTATACTTCAGCAGGAAATAAATAATTCTACAAATTGCTCTGCCATAAATTCTTTTGCGATTGTGTATGTGTGCACGTGTGCATTTACAATTGTGGTTCAACTCAGCAGAGGTATCTGGTTAGCTGCATTTCATACAAGTTCAAGACTGCAACCAGCAAYGTCTTAATCCTTAATCTGAGCAAACCATATAAATCATATATCCTGCCTGAGCATACTTCAGCTTCTCTTTCAGGAATACCTCCAACTTCAGCAAAACGTTCTCTGCTGCGCAAATCCTGGACATCCAAGCCTTACCCTCTATCTTAACACCAATGCAGCAACTCATGTAACTTACACTCAGCTGCTGCTCCCTTTCTCCCTCACCACAAACCTAGTCCAGTATCCCATTCCCGCATCTTCAAAGCCCCTGTGAGTCCCAATAAGCTCACTCTTATTGTGACACTTACTCAGGCCCACCAATACATTACCCCCACTGAATCAATTGTGGACTGAGGCTGTATCACCAGTGCCTACCTAAAATTGAAACCGCAGATTCCTAAGTCCTCAGCACAACAACCTTAAATCTCTCTCTGGTACCTTCTATAAAGATGTTCATCTTCAGCTCATCACAACCTAAGTCCCTAAATTAAATCTACACCAGAGATCCTGTCAATGTAGCAATGAATAGGAATTGCTGCGGACACCAATTGCGAAGCCTACTTTCCCCTCTGGGCACAGAATTAATAGTGGTTTGCTGTCCTGCCAGATCAAGCCTTAACCAGCCAGGTAGAGTGCTGCCACCCAAAATATACAGTAAGTTTAAAATATGCTATGGAAGCAAATTTTCATCTTCCATGTCTCAGCCATGCAAAACATAATTCCAACCTTAGCTACAAAACAAACTCTAGACAGCTAATTCCTTTCATCCCAGATATAAACCTACTCTGCTAATGACTTCTACATCAGTTAAATCCAACAGAGACAAATTCTGCTTCCTTCAGAGCCAATCTTGGTACAGCAGCTCCTTCTGACTGTGGTGGCAGCACTTGCACATTTTAGAATGCATCAAACATACATTAGTTAATCTTCCTGGTCTTTAAAATAGTGATGATTATGCATAAACTCTATAGGTAGATAAACACAGCTTTAAACGTATTTCTAGCAAAACCAAACGAAATCAACAAAGGAGGTTACAATGGGGCAAGCTGATGTTCTAAATCATTATGTACAGGACTGTCACATGTTTAGAGATCAAACTCTGTGCAAAGCTAAGAAATCCAAGATACTGATGTTTTCTGTAAAATGAAAAGAATGTTTTGAAAGAAAGATGAAGTTATGATTTCAAACTAGTATCCTCTATAATTCCATAGTTTCCATTTATATTTTACTACATTTATCTAAGGTCTTAAAGGCAGTTTTAATTACTAGCTGTAGTTACTTTTTAAACAAAAAATCATTATATCAGTAATTCCCAGTTAGAAAGAGCTACAACTCTTTACTTCTCCATTTTATGAAGAGACAAAATACTAAAGCAGCAAATAGACTGCAAGGACACTGACATGGGAACTGTGCATTTATACTGTATCCCAAAAAAGCCTTTAGTGAAACTGTGTTAAAAGCATGCATAATGAAGACTTTAAACAATTCTCCAAAACTACAAGCCAAAGGTAAATCTGTAACAAAATGTGTTACCTTGCCTGAAAATTGAGCTTTTAAGAGCACATATATATGCTATTCACATATATATGCTATTCACATAGACAACTGCAATATCCAAATAGCATTAAGGAAGCGGTGCTTAATTTTCTGTAACATCATTCCATTTTGCAAATCATTGCCTGTAAGTAGGAAAGCTCCATTAAGAAGGGATCTTAACAGGAGCATTTAAACTATTTGAGGACACAAGTTTAAGTAAAAATCAAATGGTCTTCCAGACTAGCAGGTATACCACATATGCCACAAAAATCTGATGTTTCTTCCTTATTCATGTTCTGCTTTCAGGCATGCAAAAGAACTAAATGAGCTGTAAAGAAAGCAATAGGAAAGGGACTGAATTAACACTGAGGATAAGGAAGAAAAAGTGGCATCAACCCACTTAAAAAAAAAAAAAAAGTGTAATGAAAGCTTAACTGCATCAGAAATTCAAACAGGTAATTTTAATTAATTTATAATCATGGGGTTTTTTTGTTTTGGTTTTGTTTTGGGGTTTTTTTTGTTTGTTTCATTTTGGGGTTCTTTTTGAGGGGTTTTTGTTGCCTTTTTTTTTAAGCCTGGATTTAATGCACAATTTGAAACAAGATTTCCAGGAATACTACTTATTAGCTTTTTGAGGTGTGATAGATTTTGATTTCTGTGATTAAGCATTTTTCCTTTTCCAGTATTAAGTTTCCATAAATGACATGATTCACCAATATTAAAAGTAATAATAGTCAAGTCAACAGAGTTCTCCTCATGTAATCGATATTTGCTGCTTTTGTTCCCAAACACACCTGAGGTTTTCTGATTACATGTCATCCTCAATTTTGCCAAGCACCTAAGCGTAGTCAAAGCCTTGCTACCTCTTAGCTCTGTAAGAATACTTCTAAACTCTTTTCTCCTTAATGCTATCATTTCAAGAAAATATGAGAGAGAAGAGAAAACTGCATGAACCATTTGTCATTTTCCAGTTCTGTCTGACATCTTAAAATCTAATCTGTAATAGGGGATGACATATGCAGCAAAAGCAAGTATACACTTCAAAGGTGTACGGCACTCTTTTGGCATATGCCAAGTCTTCACTGATTCTTTCATTTCTGCCTTTCAGGGAAGAGATTTATGTTTTCCCAAATCCATTTCTCCACACTAAGTATATAAGAAAAAAATGCAGATCCACTGATTATTCTATCCATCCCTTATTTCCTTTGTTACCAGTAGCATCAGCAGTCACATGGAATAAAAAATTAACCCTCTGTTTACCCAGACCACTATTTTGCAGCATCTTTAACAATTCACAATTTGAAACATGTTACAATCTGTGCTTACCAGCATAATAAGGAAAGAAATGACATCTTAAAAAGGATGAACAGATGTCCAGATGCAAGTTTAATTATTTTCATAAGGTCTACATGGCACCAATCTCTTTTCTTTTACCTTGGTGAGGTATTATTAATCTGATGCATCAGCAAAAGTCAATAGTAGAAATTACAAAAAGTCAAACACACTTGATAGCCATTTTAGTTCCTCAAACAACAGTAGACTGCAAAATGTATTTAGCTTCTCTAGCTGCATAATATTCTGTTATTTTTTCTTATTAACTATTCTAGCCATTTTCTATCATACTTGGGAAAAAATAGTATAGCTTTTTCTAACCCATAAGAAAACTTTATTACAACATATATAAATTTATGGCTGAAGAGATTAGACATATGTATAAATGAAGTAAACTTTTTGTAAAGAAGAGTTTATCTGAAGAATTCTCTACATTGCATCAGACACACTTGCATTTGGAATAAATCATGTGGTGGGTACTGCACTGGCCCGGAGCAACCACTGGATACAGAATGAATGCATGGAGAAAGGCTTATGAAGACAAGCTCTGACATTAATATCTCAGTTCTTAGCACTTTAAACCTTTTCATTATCTAGCTGAACCCAGCTACAGGAAAACTCCATTTTCCACGATGAACTGATTACCAACTGAGCTAGTCCGACTTGACTCTCACAATGTCTCTAATTTGCAGGCCAGCTAGGAAAAAAAAAGGCTCTCCAGCCACAGGAATATTTCAGCCCTTCATTTGCTTCCATTTAGAGCTGTTGCTGTAGTTTGACATTCCAGTGTCATGAGTGTTAGCTACACAGTGCTGAATAGCAACAAAAATCTCAGAAAATGGTCAAAATCATAGTGCATCTGTGCTCCTCTTTTGTTCTTTTTCTTCCTCAATACATTGCCTGCATAGACCACAAGTTTAACAGGTCTTCCTATTTAGAGCCATGTGTATCAGACACACCATAGCTGAATGCATCTTGCAATAAGCTCTGACCCACGTATTCTGCAAAATCAATCATCATAAATCAGCAATCTCTTGTGTACATTTATAGAATTTGAATACCTGGTAAATAAGTTAACTTATTAATTACAGTAACTAAAATATAACTTGTTCTAAACATTTGATAATGTTACTTATATAAGTTTGTCAGTGTACAGACAGAAGYATGCTTTGCTTAACTACCCGCTACAATGTTCTGCAGGATCAGGCCTTTCCTGAAATAACATCTCTGGCTCAGATCATCCAAAAAGACATTTTCATAGAGATATTATGGGATTTTCATCTCTTAACTTTGGAAGTCTACAACATAAATATCTGCATTTCAGCTTATCAACTCAAATGTCCTTTCTCAGAGCCAGATGATAGAAGCAAACAACTCTAGGGCCAATTATCATAATTACGTACAACGACATAGGTTGGACAAGAAACRACTTTTCTCCTCCCTTGGCGACAATGGAAAATTAGACTAAGTTAATCAGATGGAAAATCATAGAAATCTGAATTCAAGTGAGACAAATTCCACCATATGTCTAACTCCTTTGGCTCTTTAAGTTAAAACAGTTTTGTTGTAACGAGCCGGGTTCTGAAGAATTTATGTAACATTCAACAAAGCCTTGCATGAGTATCTATCTCCCATGTTGGCAAATTTTTTACGTAACCTTAGCTGCTTGGTTGACTTTTCCAAGAAGCAGACAGCAACGTCTACTAAATACACCTAAATTAAAGAGGATGAATCTCACTCTTTATATCCTGTGTCATTCATTTCAGCTGAGAAGTTAGCACCCACATTTGAATTTGGACTCAATGATTACATATAATATTAAGAATTACATATAACTTGGTGTTTTGATTTAAAAAACCCAAACAACTATTCAGTATACAACTCCTGTGATAAAAGTATTTTGAAGTTTTAAAAAAGGGAAAATTGTATGTAGAAAGTAATGTGATATAAAACTCTAATGCTGGACAAGCTATGCATCAGGAATTACTGAATAACAGAGCTTTCCAAAACCTCACAGTATTATCTTCCCTTTCTATTTCAAAACCTATTTTCTGGTTTTTAATTTTCTTTTTCAGAGTTCATGGAATTAACACTTGGAGGGGCTAGAAATGGGCAGCAAAGCACTATGTGCTTTCCATTTCCGGCCCTCTGTCTTTGAAAGTTATCATAAATGAAGATCTGCTATCATGGTGAGSAGCTCAACATTTCAAAAATAATCCATCTTCCACAGTATCACTCTGAAATCTTAGTATCTTACAATTCTATCTGTCCTGCAGTAGGAATCCAATTGGAGATCAGATTTCTATTCCACAGTAAGATAAGGTTCAGTTACTGTATTCTTATAAATTGTATTTATGAAGCATGAAAGCTTCCTATTATAGATAAAACTGAAAAGCCCATATACAATATCRGTAAAAAATAAGGGATTCAATTGAGTTTATATTAATATGCTTTTTGCCTAGAATTCAGCATGCCAGCGAAGTACTTAAGTATGGGCTTTGCTTTAAGCACATGAGGAAGTACTTAAATGAATTAAAGCAAACTACTAACTTACTTGAGAGTTTAGTACCATAAAATTCATCTTAACTGGGTGGAAAATCAGGAAAGCTATGCTGTTTTACATGCTCCTTACTTACTTTTATTTTCTATATTAACATGTGGGAATACTGTATACAAAATTATATTATTCACATATTTGACATTAATTTGCCTTATTGTGAGATTTAAGGATTTAACCAACTAGAAAACAATATAAAAATATTTAGAGTAATCTCTGCACTTTTCTGTTGCAGTTTATTAGAAACACCCTCCTATAGCCAACCTAAATTTTTAATTTGTAAAGCTAGGGCCATAGATAGCCCTTTAAAACTGTGGGTAACAGACAGATTAGCTTGTTCCAAGGGGACACAGCTACAAACTCCCTAAAATCAGTCAGAATTCTAAAGTAAAAAAATTTCATTACTTATCAAAGGATATATACACAAACCTGCAAGGGGTTGAGCTGAGCACACTTCCTATTGAAGACATGATTGAATATAAAGTTGCATATTCTTGAATGCACACATTTGACCAACTACTTGGAGCTTAACTCAAGTCTTAATGAGGAAGTTAAAATAGAAATGTTGAGCTATCTAGATGATTCATTTAGAAAAATTAAAAGGAATTTTGTTTTCAATCCAAGTCAGTGTTGAAAAAATCTTCAATTTAAAAAAAAAAATATTACTATAAAAAAATAAAACAGAAATTTGCTTGGATGAATAAGATATTTTTTCATCAAAGATGAAAAATAGCAAATAAGATATTTGTTTTCCATCAAAGTTAATTGCAAGCTAAGTTGAGCCTTGGATAATTCTATATTTCTCCTATCTGCCAACAACAGTAAAACAAACTAACAAGGAAGCAAAACAAACCCCATGCATTTCCACACCTCTAATCATAGCTAAAATTCAGAGTCCCTAATTTGATTGTTTTAAATGGGAGACACYCTTTGCAATTAACAGTGGTTTTGTTTAAGTAACAAAACACAATTAGGATACTTGTCAGCTAATGAAATTTGATTATATTAAATACTATCTTTCTGCAAATTCTAATCTAAGTATTTATGTAGAGGGTTTTTTAAAGCTTGAATTTTTGTTTATTTCAAACTGATATTGTATCATTAGATTTGATTACAAAACAAGAAAAAATACTTCCAACCTATTTAGAATCATACCTAACAGAAGTAATTCTACACAAATTCAGAAACATTTAGAAGCAGGTCTGTAAATCAGGCAGTCAGAATTAGAGTTTAGAGTCCTGTTGTGATGTATTTACAGAATATTATCACATACAGAATATATAAGGGTTTGTAAATGAACATGATACATCTATCTGGACTAAATGCAAGAATGCATGAACTTTAAAAACATTGACTTCACAGCAAGCTAAGTAAACCAGAACTTCAGTTACTTTCCCTACGTGTACTGCAGCTTTTCAAAGTCTTATAGAGTGTCAGCTACAGACTGACAGACATCCAGCTCCTGAGGCTTCACCAAATATGAAAGCAATAAAAATAATTACAGTATGGCAAGGTTAAGCACTTCCACAGTAACTAACTCAGTAAAGTGCAATGTTCAGTGTAAGCCTGACGCCACTGTGAAGCACTGAAAGGTTCTGTGTTGCCACTGGCAAAATCTCTGAAAAGAAAGATGACTCATTCTGTTAAACAGGTGAGATTTAATAATGTTAAACATTAACAACTTCTTTAAACTTAAAAAACAATTATTGTTTTTAATTACACACTTCTCTATCCTTCCATTTGTTAAAAGTCTGTTGACTTTTGGTTGCCATCAGTAAGTCTTGTATGCTACCAGTGACCTAAAATAAGACACAGCTCATAGTCTAATTCTTTCAAAACTGGCATTTACAGAATACGATTCAAACATACTAGAACTTTAGGTTGGAAATTACATATTTCCTCTCCAATAGTCCAAACTTACTACTATATCATATCCTAGAGAGAAAAAGAATAAAGGTAAGACTGCTTGAGCAACACTTAAGCCTCCTGTAAATTGGACCACTGCTAAATAAATCTATGATAAAAGTYTTCTATATGTATCAATAAATTTATTTGCCACTAAATAAAAAGATTTTAGGATAGTGTACAATCATGTTGCAATCCCAAGTGAAGCTGAACACTTTGCATAAAACACACACCAACACATACAAATACATGAAAAATCTAGGAAAACCCTATTTATTTCATACACCTCTTTTTCAAATGTTAAAGGAACATCCATTCTCTCTCTCCCCTCTATAGTTTACTGGAAAAAATTTAACTTAAGAATAAATTTTACCAAAAGTTCTATTCTGCTCTTTACCTCCTACTCATTGTAACAAACTAGATACAATATTATGTGTTGGGTAACTTTTGCATAATGAAAATTAATACTATAATGAGAAACATGAAATCTAATTCTGGAATAAAATAAAGCAGCTGACTTTCCAGTTTTACATGAGCTAGAGATAAAAATAATTCTTTGTGTGTTCAGCTGAACACCAAAGTTGTATTGCCTGCATAGTCAGCGATTTATACATTGCACTAAGTGTTCTAACCAATTATTTCAAGTATTTTCTAAATTATATAGTATGATCTGAAAACCTATACAGTCTATTTATTATACAGTCTGATAATTTTACTTCTCCAAACGGAAGTTTTCTCTTGCTTCATGCTTCTTTTTTTTGAATTTCCTGGGTTCTTAAACCTGCATATTCTATAGAATGGTGCTTTTTTTACATTTCAAGAAACAAATACATACAGCCAAAGCACTCCCCAGCACCACTCTTTGACCTTTCTCCAAAAGCAAAGACAACAGTACCTGGTGAGCCTGCAGCAGCTGCTCAGCAAACTGACGGACTTCCGATAGGAGAAGTGATATTAAAGAATTTCTTAGTATGTTGTTCCTTCCTAGCAAAGCCAGCGTTTGTGATACAGAATGCAGTGCCTGAAACTAAGGAGAAATAACAGTAAATTTAACCTTTCACAATGCACCTTAACTTTTTTTATCCCAAACAATTACCTTAAGCAGAATTGGGATTCACATATCAAAATTTTAAAGACAAAAGTCAAATTCAAAATTTTAGAGTTTAAATCTCTAATAATTACATATGTATGAGATCTATAAGAAACCGACATCCTTTCTCAAAAGACTAACACTACAGGAAACAGTCATATGAAGAAACGCCTCCAAAAGTGTGAATTACCCAGGATGCAGCTTTTCAGCATTAGATGTCACCATGCCCATCTGCTGACACAGAAAATTGGTGACTACCCCACACATACCGTATTTCTGCTTGCCACAGGTAGACAAAAAAAAAAAGTAATTCTTTGAAATTCAAACATGTAAGCTGAGAGCTGTACTAGGGTTTTTTGTCAATATCTATATCAAGAATAAACTTCATTAAATGCTAACTTCTAGAAGACATACTGTATTTTCAAAAACAAACAATTCACTTTCATATTATTCTTTAAGAATGCATTTCTCCTGAACCACAGGAGAAGTGACGTAAACTTACATGACAATTAAGTTAGTAATTTTTTGCCAGTCTTTTCTATTAAAAAAAAAATTAAAACTGTTTCCTTTGTTCCCTGAAATTGAAATAAATAAATACATTTTAAGTAAATAAAATACATTTCCATTATGTAATGAAACATACTGCTCTACAAAGTACACACAAGATTATCTTGTAAAACACTACTAGAAGAAATTGTCATTTCTGTATATAAAAGCATTGGACTTCTTTCAAAGGAAAAAAAGTAATACACATTAAATACAATGACTACATTTTTATATAAATGCATATCTACAACATCAGTGTTTAGTAACTGTTTGTAAATGAGTATTTTTGACTGACAAAAAGATACTCTGACCCGAATTTGTATGTCTAGGAATAACTATGAAGTCTTAACCACTCACAAGCAGATCATTGCAACCTAATAACAATCTAGATTATACCTCTAGCAAACTCAAATGTGTATACACACACACACACACACACACATATATATATGTACATACATATATATATATATAAATAAAAATATTTGTCCACCGTTTACAGCTTGCATTGGATGAATCTTCCTGGAAAACATTTCCAAACACGTGAAAGGCAGGAAGGAGATCCAGGAGCGGTCAGCATGATTTTATTAAGGGAAACATTTAGCTTGACGTTACCGTGGTTTCCAACACTATCTCCTGTAAAACTGTCTCTGACAAAATTTTGGGCTAGGTAAGTGGACAGTGAGGTGGACTGAAAACTTTTGCTGTAAAACCTATTAATTAGGCAGCTTTGTCTTTACAGTTACATTTACATTACAAGCAGTGCATGTCTGCCTGATCAGCAGTTGATGCAAAACCTATTTACCAGCCTCTTCCAGCTGAAGAGCTGGATCAGCTTGGTTATCATCATGAGACTCCTATTCACAGTCAGAACAATCCAACTTTAATAAAACTTTCCCTTCAATGATCTCACTTCTGCATGTAATCCCAAAACAAATATCAAAAGAAATCTGCGAAAGACACACAAGTCTCAAGTTCAGAATCAAATCTGCAGGCAAACAGAAATACAAAGTAAACTCCTTCTATTAAAGAGAATTCATAAATTGTACACATATAGTTTTGAAAACCTGGGTGATTAAAATCATTCATCAATGTAAACACCAAAGAGTCTATAAATAAGAAATGGGAATGAAGGTGAGATAAAAATAGTTTTCTGAACAATTAAAATTATATGAAAGAATAATGTAATGCGTGCACCTACATGTACTTTGAGGATATATGAATTAAAATGAGACTTTCATATACTGGAAATATATACCCCTCCAAACAAAACAATGACTCCTCTTTCTAAAAATAAACTAGAGATTACACTTTTAAATGTATCTTCCACAGTATCTACTGGAAACAAGTTTGCAACACCTGGATAGCTCTGCCTTGAGAGCACTCATGTTCCAAAAGGGTACAACTGCTTCAAATCATTACTCAAGGTTTAAAAAGTGCTTAAAAATAGCACATTTTTCATCAAAGCTGCCATTCATTGTTGTTTCTCTTAATAAATTAAGGAGGGATACATATTTTACAGTTCTATATTTTCAAAATATAACATTCAGTATATTTGTTAATTTGCCTTTGGCAAGCAAGCAAACTAGGCAATCCAGAGTMGTTTTCCAATGTAACCTCTCCCAAAGATCACACTAAAACATGATTAATGTTGTTCTTTTTGAAGATCTCTTCTATTTTCTTACATGATTTTTTGACAGAGAGTCAAAATTTTTTTTGTGCAACAATTAATGCTAGAAGCTGAGATTTAACTAAAATAGGATCTTTCACAAAATTTCCATAACCTTTATGGTTTGGCAAGAGTTGCCATTTTCTAGCTGGAATTTTGGGGGATTAGATAACAGGTGACCTTGAAATTCAAAGCCTGAGGCTCTACGAAGAGAAGTAAATAGGTATTTTGTATTTTGTAACAATGCCACTTAGCACACTTAGGGTACTTGAGATATAGGTATCAATGCTACTGAAAAATCCCACCTGTGAATTTGTTAATATTTAATAAATATTCTTATTAAATATATCCTTATAATACAAATATTTCATCATAATATATTATAGCAAATACATTATAATTATATTTAAAAAATCTTAATACTGATTTTTAAAATCCCACTGACTTATTAAAGAGCATTGATTTTACATTGTATTTTGGTGGATCTCTTAGTATATTTTAAGGAAATAAGAGACAACAAAGAAGGTTAATATAATGCTCACAGAGTGTATGCATTAAATGCATGCAGAACAAATTTACAGCATATAAGCAATAAATCCGTAAATGGCAAAAAAAGGCAAGACTTTGCTGTAGAGCAATGCTCATGTATTGCTAATTAAACTCTGGAAATATTCAAACCGAAAAACCTCAAATAGTATGCAGTTTCATTAAAGATAAAGGCACATCTTCAACTTTCAAATCTATCCAATGTTAAAAGGGAATAGAAATCTTTTAATCCCTTGGGTTTGCTTAATGGCGTAGATGAAAAAACCTATGTGTTTCAGGAATTCTCAGGTAAAAGCAGTCAGAAAATTGTAAAAAATATACCATTAGAAACAAGGAAATAATGGAGCTTGGTTCACTGTTCAGGTGCTTGCATCACCTCTCCCCAAGCCTCCTCCCACATCCCGGTTTCTACCGTCTTCCTATGTTTTTCAGGATGCAAAGCAAGAGAGAGCAATTCTGTGACAGCAGCCAGGAAGGATGTGTGGATTGTCAACCTGGCTGTTGCCAAAATGAATATACAATGTCAATGTTCTGCTTATCTCAGGCATACTAACTTGCTCTCTCCTCCACCCACCTACTGATTTTAAAGCCTACTTGAAGGTATTATTGACCTTCCACTTCTTTCCAAGCGATTTCGAGCTGGCTATCAAAAGTTACTCGTAAAGGAAGTGACTGATAACCGAAGCAAGACAGCACAGTCCTGTGAGCCCTGTTTCCCAGGAAACAGCATAAAAAACTTATGAACTACTTTTTTAGAATTCATTTATCAGCATGTTAGATTTTATTTAATAATGGATATCTAAAATTTGTGAGTTTAATTCCTTCATGAGTTGCATGATTCATTATACCCTGCAACTATGATAACTGCACCTTAGTCTCTGTTTCGCTAATTTACAGGTTTTGTGCCAGGTAACAGCCCTCTTCCCCAAGCAACTGGCATATTTGGCAATACAGGACAGGCAAATAATTACTACAGGTATCCTCAAATTGTGAGGCGTTATAAACAAAACTATTTTCACCTCTGATTTCACATCACCCTTGCCCATTTAGTCCAACCTCACTTCCACTCCTAATCATCAAGGCCAGTTGAAAAGCTTCACTTTTATACAGAGAATGTTAGCACCCCTTTTCTTATGTTACTTCACATTGCTTCCTTTGTTAATGGATGGCTGTCATTTATCTCTCCTCCTGTTTTCATGCCAGTATTTCTTCTATCAGTCTTGGAAATTGATACATATTATTTCAACTCTTTGCTCCATAGGCCTCATGTCAAGCCCTTGCTCTGCCCTCATCCCTTCACAGAATCATAAAATCATAGAATGTAAGGGTTGGAAGGGACCTTAAAATCATCTGGTCCCAAACCCCTGCCATGGGCAGGACACCTCCCACTAGACCAGGTTGCTCAAGGCATTATCCAGCCTGGCCTTGAACACTGCCAGGGTCGGGGCATACACAACTTCTCTGGGCAACTTGTTCTAGTGTCTCACTACCCTCACAATTATGAATTTCTTCCTAATACCTGGCCAAAATTCCCCCTCTTTCATAACCTTGTTCACGCTTTTCTCCTCTCTTGTTAACCTGATGTTCTCTTCTAGAACCATTAGTTGGCTTCACTGCTGCAGGCTGCCAGTATCAGGTCCCTGGCAAGCTGTCGGGTGACATGCAAAGGTTAGAGGGACAGGGTGCTAGTGAGGATCCTCTGCTGCTCACTCTGAAATGCCCTAGCCACACTGACGCACGCTTGCAGTCTTAGGGAGATGAGTCAGGGACTCCTGAGGTAACAGAAGCTAAGAGGGAAACACCAGGGAAATTTCTCAAAGRAATTAAGGGGTGTTCCTCTAGGAAGGCGACAAGGCCAGCAGCTCAGCTGAGATGCCTTTACACCAATGCACACAACGTGGCCAAAAACTGAAGAAGTTGGAAGCCACTCTGCTGCTAGAAAGCTACAACCTTGTTGCCATTACTGAAGCCTGGTGGGACAAATTCCATGACTGGAGCACGATTACTGATGGCTAAAGGGTGTTCAGAAGAGACAGGGGAGGAAGGAGAGCTGGAGGGGTTTCCCTCTACATCACAAGGTGTGTTGAGCATGGAGAGTTCTCTGGAGAACAGTCATGAGCGGGTCAAAAGCCTGTGGGTAGCAATCAGAGACTGAGACAACAAAGAAAACCTTGTGGTTGGGGTCTACTACAGACCCCTGATCAAGGGGAGCCTATTGACAAAGTCTTTTTGCTCCAGCTACAGAAGGCATCATGCTAGCAGGCTCTTGTCCTGATGGGAAACTTCAGCCCTCCCTCCCAGCATCTGCTGGACAAATGAATTTTATCCTGTAGTTCTGCCATAATTGTAGTTTTAGTGTATGATGTATATCAGCTGAGGCTGGCTGAGAAGGGAAGATGGACAAAATTTTTCTTTCATCCATTCTTGTCTGGTTACTTCTGTGATCCACTTTACTCAAGTAAATGAGGGTCAGTCAGTTTGGTGATTGCTTTAGACTGTAGTGATTTACAAGACAATGGATTTTGATTACCATTTGACTTAAACAACTCCCTACATAGGACAACAGATTGCTGAGAAAATTTAATTCAATAATCAAGAGATTCAAACATTGACTCTTACTAGACCTTAAAATCCAGGCAACAGGTTTTAATATTCATACAAATGAAGTGCTCTTTCCCTGTATAAGCAAAATGTTTTGGCTGATGAAAACACACCCATGGTATTCCCCTTGGGACTCAATTAATTTAGGAGAACTGAAGCCTACTAGTCTTACACTTGAAAACAACCAGTGACATGAAAAACTATTTTTAAATCTTATTTGTCCCTAAGCAGGCAAGACTCTTGTAAACTGGTGAGTTAAATACTGTCTTGGAGGTGGCTGACAAAAGATACTGCAAACTATACACAGTTGGGAGAATTCATTGTTACCCACAACTAGCTGGAACACGTATTAAATGCATACTGTTGCACGTATTAAAGCATCAGCGTCAGTTTATGATTACTCTCTTCCAGGCAAATTCAGTCATTAATGAATCATACAAATTGCATCCTAGATAAGGAAAGATTCAAAACCATGGTTCTGATAGATGTGTACTGTTTCAACTGCATAAGCACACTTCCACACATACATTCCACACACACTTCCACACATAATTGCCAATGAGATTTAAACATTTCTCTTTCTGCTTTTCAATGTATTTACTTTTTAACTGTTATTTTCATAAAGAATTGTGAATTCTTTCTCACACAACTATCCAGTAAAGGCATTAAACTACTACTCAGAATTCCCGCATTTGCATTTCTGTTAAACATATTAGCAGTAGTATTTTGAGCACTTGCAAAATTTTACATAAAGGCTTTTAGATGAAAAATGAGAGAAAAATGAAAACAGGCAGTAAAGTCCCAAATAGGATAAGAGAAATTCCTAAAGAATATGTTCATGTCTCAGTGTCCATCCAGATGCTGTTAATGCTAAATAACTTCAAAACAACTATCCTGAATGTAGCCAATTTCCAAAAGAAAAGAGTTAAAATAAAAAAGAGAATATTGCATAACCTTTTTTTTTGTGTGTGTCTTCTTTGAACAGAGTGGCAATTAATGACACTTAACAGCATCTTCAGTCAGTATTGATGTTTTAAACATAGCATGAGAAAAAGCAAACAACAGACCACTGAAACACATCTCTCTTCCTTCTGGGTCGTGTTTGAAAGAGATTATGAGTGAGATGGGCCAGAGGGATGAGGTATTTGTTGAACAGGAGCCCAACACAGCTCAGCTTTAGAATCCTAAAAGTAGTCTCTTCTATGTTTGTATTTTGGTTAACTCCTTAAAAGAAGAGGTCCAAGAAACAGACACAGATCTCTGTAAAGAATCCAGGCTGAAGTCCAGGGTCTTTTGGCCCATAACTGATGYATTAGCCATGCTCTGAACTACAGTATCAGCTGCACCTAAAAAAAGTACCTTCAGTGAACTGAATCGTCTACAGTGCTGACAAACTAGTGTGACACCACTAGGATCACACCACAGAAATCCCATGTAATGCAGCACGCTGCAACGTATTTGGCCATGACAGCTTTGAACACAACTGAACTGCACTGAAAGAGGCCAAAGATAAAACTGTTTTTCATCTATCTCCAAAGCAAAAAATGAGACTCTGGATTCCTTAACAATAACTGGTTTGAAATTTCACGCATACAAGAGATAAAAATACAACATGTATAAAGTGCCTTAACTTCTGTTAGATGGATTTGACTTCTAAAGCTAATTCCATATATTACAAAACTACAGCCAGCCCAGATTCACCACAGCAGGCTTCCAGGCAGGCTCCAGGATGTCATCTCTGAAGTGTCCTACTGCCAGGAGCTGTCCAAAACCTTCAGCAAAAATATAAAACACACATGCTACTCTAAATAGCACAGTGAGTTGGGAATCCCCAGTTCCTCCAACTGACGCATTTTTCTGGTATAGGAGTAATGATCCCTTGTTCCAAGACATTCTGGACAACAAACCTCAACAGAACAGGCACAGTTCAGTGCCAGTGAGTGAGTGATGCAACTAGAAGCAGGAGAAATGCACATTTCCGTATTTCTGTGAAGGTGGATGGAGACAGCTGTTGTCAAATCCAAAATGGGTAGATTAAACAAAAAAAATGTTCTGGTGCTTCCTTTTTGAAGGAGAAGACACAAAGTTTCTACTCCACTGGGGCTGTAATTACATACCACAGCTCCTACCAGAGTTTTCCATTGGAAATGTTTTCCCATGTTTTGTCAAGTAGTAGAGTCCATTTGAAAGGCAGAGTCAGTGGCTCTGCCAACTGAATACAGTCTCACAGAGTTTTACAGCACACTTTGGTCTACTTGAAAGCAGGATTTGCAAAGAACCTGTGTAAATAAACAGTGGTTCTGCTCACAGCAGAGTGACTCAAAACAAATTAACAATTTGCACATCAAAAGATAATACACACCTCTACAAACCCCCATAGGTCTCAGTGCTGAGGACTCAAAAATTGGTGATGAGCAAAGTGCTTGCTCCATAGACAAGCAGTGACTGTTGCACATTTTCCAGCATGAAAGCAACAACTCATCTGTACCAGAATTAGATTCTCACAAGCTTTTCTGTGGCAGCCATACAGGGATGCAAGACCATGCCAGCAGAAGGTGCAAAGTCAGGCCTTCGCACAGATGGTTTAACGTCTGAACATTCATGCTGAATTCACCCTTAGCAGCTGTGACTTGAGGCTCCTTTTATATTTTCATTATATTTCCTTTTAGATTTCCTTTTATATTTCCTTTTCTATTTCAAAATATTTTATATTTTATCTTTTATATTCTCCTTTAGATATTTTCAGAAGGTTTATTCCAAAAGATTGTGTGTCTAACAACTGTGTGCAATCTTCTGAGCTGCTCTCTAAACATGGAGGGCAGGGAGAAAATTTAAAAAGGAAAATTCAAGAAGYTACTTTTACTTTTAGTTTTTATATTTAAATAATTTTATATTTTAAGTAATATTACCTTTTATTTTATGTCACATACCTTAATTGACAGACTTACTTTTTCTTTCTTTTGATGCTTATGTCAATTTGGATTTTCAGGTCAAAACTGTATCCAAACCACACAGTTTTAGGCAACTGAATCCAGGAAAAAAATTTCTGAGTACATCTTTGCTAGTTCCTACAGCTTCCAATGCTTTATAATTAGAAACATTTCAAACAATAGGACTGAACAGTTACAGCAAGTAATTCTGCTTCTGTTTTTCTTCCTTTACATCTAAGGTGGAGATAATTATCCCTTTTCCAATTCTCAAAGATTTTTTTAAGTTATTTAACTTGCTCTGAAAAACACTGAGATTACTTTTGAAGATTAATTCATTAATTAAGTGTAATGCACAGCAACTTCTCTCTGTTCACTTTTTGAAGGTGTTTCTCACAGCCCTTTGTCCTTCTTGAAAGCTTCTGACAGTTTTAATGGTGAGGATGGTAAAGGGAAAGCTGTGTCAAATACTATATAACTGCAGCAATGGCTGTCTGTATAAATGCATTTTGACAGTAAGGTTATATACAACAAAATTCTTAGTATCTTTATACTGGAGGGATTCAAGCCTTTTCCTGGAACTGAAATTCATACAGATTGCCACTCTTTCCAGAAGACAGCCTTGTAAGTAATGGCAATTTTTTTAAAAACGATAATCTTGATATTTCAATCACCACCTGTGTAAAGCATCCCTGGGAGATATGTGGTACACAGCACATGAAGAATTAGTTATACAATTTACACTACTAATTCTGAATTCTACATATTTACTTCCATATTCAATTCAGTTTAAAGAAAACCAAACCTCTAATCTGGAAACCTCCAAGATTATCACTTAATAATTGGTTTATGCAATTTTTAAACTCTTTTAATCTGTTTGACTGAAGTAATGGCTGCCAACAGTAAGGACTGCTAAGTCAATATTTTGGTGGAAACAAGATATAACACATCTCATAAAAAGCCATCTTTTCTAGTGAAGTTATTCAGAGAAAATATGCCACTTTCAAATTATGTGGATCTACTCCACCTCTCCTGAATGATTTATAAAAGCATTTTGCAGACCTGAAACATCCCCGAACTATCAGAGTATTTTCTCTCATTTAGGATGTGACACTTYTCACTTAAAATTTGCCAGGTTCCCCCAATCAACAGAAGATCCCTCTCTGGATAATCTCTGGATTGCTCTTCCACAACTAACATTAATTATTTATTGACTTCCCATTCAGGTAGAGGAAGAGCAAGTGTGGAAATACTGGACATCATCAACTATGAAGAAGTCCTTAATGAAGGACTCATACTTTTTGTTCTGTATCCAGTGATCACACACACACACACACAAAAAAAAAAAAAGAGTCACACCTGTATAACTCCATTCTCGATGCCATACAAATGGAATGTATGGTCATACTCTTTCAAAAGGCTGGCAGACTGTCATGGAGTGACTCTATGATGCTATATATCCCAATCGCCTACTTAATGAAAAGTATTAACTCTGTCTTTAAGCTGGCTCGAGAAGCCAGGAGCTATGTTTTGGTTTTCTTTGAAGGATATTTACATTCTTTCACCTTTATCAGCTTGCTATGTTATGATTCTGAGGAGAGAACATCTCGCCAGTTGCTTTCTATAGTTGGAGGCGAAGGGACACTTTTTTTACCTTTACCTTTTTCTTGTGAGTTTTCGCCTGGTTTTTACTCAGCTGAGGGATATTTGGACGGAGTTAAAACTTGCTTTTGGTTTTTTCCCTCCTCTGCTCGAGGCAAGGGAAGAAGACAGTTTCTTTTCTTGGGACTGCATTTTCTTTTTCTTCTTCCTTTGGAACTGTACAACAGACAACTGGGCTCTGTTCTACACACCATCTCTCCTGAGCCTACACCCCCCGGGCCTGGACAGGGCCTACTCCGTACTCAAGCAGCTAGCTAGGGACAGAGCAGAAGACCACACCTG
The DNA here is from genome assembly GCA_018881555.1 of Amblyornis subalaris. Lineage (NCBI taxonomy): Eukaryota > Metazoa > Chordata > Aves > Passeriformes > Ptilonorhynchidae > Amblyornis > Amblyornis subalaris. Next base: position 4,674,080 of record JACAXG010000002.1, on the reverse strand, counting down.
CCAAGGACTCAGGACTTTGATTCATTCAGGTTATCCTCCTCACGAGAGGTTTATTATCTAACATTATTCATTTTTATTTTTACTTCTTTTCCCTTCCCCTGGTGCCTGCGTGCACACACCCYCCTCCTCCCCCCCAGCAGCAGGGTTTTGCTAAATAAACAGGTTTTTTTCACTTTCCTCTGAGAAATTCTTGACGGGAGGGGAAGGGAGTTTTGAACCCTATCTTTTGCAGAGGAATCTCTTCAATTCTTCCTCCTAAGTTTGTCCAGACCATAGCACAGAGACACCTCTAATTAAAAACTAAGTATCACACAATGGTGACACTGAAATGGAAGGCATTCCAGTATTAGAAATACAAGGCTCTAGTCCTGGAAATATTTCATTCTGAATGCTTTCTAACCAAAATATAGGTCTGTGCTTTCCACCCAACGCCCTCCTAATTTGGTAATAATATTTGTGTGATGCTCATGTTCTGGGGTAAATATGCAATACACAGTGAGTGGGATTCATTTTAAATTAAGACAAATGGGTACATCCATCCACAGGCATGGCAGATCTCCAAGCTCTCATTTTGTTAAAGGCAACTTTAGAGTTTATCCTAAAATAGGGACCTAGTATCCAGTCAGCATTCTTTAGGCTCCAAGGATTACAGGGATAAGATCTTCATTTATTATAATGGTAGTGTAGTTGCATGCATGGGAACACAAAATTGGTACATCTAAGTCTCGAACAATACCACCATCATGTCTGTTCCAAGTTACCCTAAAAGCCAGAATGAAAATCAAAAATACTATTCTGCAATGAAATTCACTACCTATAGGGCATCTTGTGAAGACAGACCAGAGATATTTCAGTTGAATGAGAAAACTAACAAGATGATACATGGAACAACATAGACTGATGAATACAAAGAAAATGCAGTTCAGTCCTATTTGTTGTTTGTGCCAGGGACATGTTATTTCTGAACTCTTCACTCATTTGCTGATCTATTTTTAAAACAGAAATCTGCAAATAGCTGAAGAATGAGAGGGATCTGAAGCAAATCAAACTACTTTATCTAGGTACTCAAGAAAGAATAAAAAAACTGTATATTCCTTACCTATGAATGAATATCCACAATATATCTTCATATAGCAAGAGAAACAATGTGTTTTTCTCTCATATTTTCTATAAAGTTACCTCAAACTGCCTTTTTATCTGCTATTAAAAAGTCCTCTACTTGGGAACCGGCTAGAACTTCTTGCATGCATGAACAAGAACTTTTTGAATTGCAGATTCATTTATTGTCCATACTGCAAAAAATCAGAGCATTTATTGTCCATACTGCAAAAAAGTACAATCACAAAAATCTTCTTGAGTAGTACTCTTCAAAATATAAGACAAACTGATATTTTAAAAGTGCTTAAAACCAAGAGAATATTACGGTATACAGAAGTGGGATAGGAAAGACGGAAAATCTTTTAAACTTACCCTATTGACACTGCTGTTTCTTAAAATAATTTGAATTAGATTTTTCTTAAATTCTTCTATCTTCTTGAAACACTTCTTCAAAACATGATTAGATAATTTAGTATCAGTTATTAAACTGACCAAAACACAAACTGCTTCAGTAAGGAAATACGGTACTGGAAATTTAGGACTGTTGTAAAAAACAGTCAGTCCATCAAGCAACTGAGACACTGAATTGCATATGGTGAAAGAATCATTCTCAAGCTCTGATAAGTCTGCTTGAAGAATTCCTCCTTCTGAGAGTTTTCTTATTTCAAGCAAATGTTGCAAAAACTGCACTGGAGCAGTCAGAGATTGCTCCTTGTTAGTACGGCAAAGACTCAATGGGGGAACTCTTTCCAACCAATGTTTATAAGTGTTGACATTATGCTCAGATTGGTGAAAATCTGAAGCTACGCCTAAAGAATCAAACGCAGAGTCATTAGAGACATCACATCCAGAGTCTTCTAGCTGGCTTGAGTACCTTGTAAGGTTTATAGATTCCCGATCCAGAAGAGTTTCAGCAGAGATATCCTGTTTTCCTGAAACGCAAATGTGAAAGTTACATTTGTGCAATGCTTAAATACATGCTTAAGGAAAGTGCCACATTTACTTTCTCCTTTTTGCCTCCAGGCAAAAATCACATAATACATGTGTATGTTTGCTCCCCAAGAACTTCCCATGACTACAATTTAGCTGTGGAAGAAAGTATTTTCAAATTAAAGTCAAAAATTTCAGAAGTTAGTGTTTATTTGTGAACAAGAATGCTCATAGTAATATGAACAGTAATTTTAAAACCGTCAGGAATTTTAAGTTTTCACATATATAATTTGAGTAGACATAAACCAAACAATTTAATTGCATATCTATACTCCTATTGATTTCCAGGGAAGCAAATGCATGTAAATTTCTGGTCCTCTGAACATTTTCACTACTTTTATTCTCAAGAACTCAGACTGCTTTTAAAAGACAGTGAAGGTCTGTCRCTATTAACTGCATCAAATAAGATATTCTTCTTTATGTGTACTCTTTCTCCCCAGTCAGGTAAGAAATTCTAACAGTCAAAGTTGAACAGAAGATTACACTTGATTTTTTCATTATTTAACAAAGAAAAACATTCAGAATCAAAAGCTTCTTCAGTCATCACCTATCTCATACCATCTCCTTCAAAGACACACAAACTACATTACAAGAAGTATGCAACACATTCACATCAATAAATTACTTTCACGTACTAGTGTAGAATCTCTTTCATCCCATTTCACATGTTAAATACACTTAAGGCAATGCCTCTCAATATAAACCCAGCTCTAGGTGACAAAAGACACCTGTTCTACAAGCTACCTATGCCAAAACATCACAGTCAAAACAAGCAAGAGCAAGGAAGTGGAAGACCAACACACGTGAACATCCTGGTGCCACGAGGCAAGGTTAGAACCCCATCTGACCAATCCCTGGCTCTGCCCTGCTTGCCCACGCAGAGCTGCAAACTGCTTCCMCTCTCACTTGTAAGAGACAGGCCTACACCATTTGTGTTTTCCACGAGGATTCAAAGCAATACCATACTCCTCTGTCTTTGTATTCTTAAATTAATAAAAAGAAATTATAGATGGTTTGGCATCGCAGGAAATAAATATTGTATTTCACAGGAAGTTAAAAAAAACATTTTTAACACAGAAACCATCCCTAGGCAGCAACCTACAGTATTCTGTATGTTAATAAAACACTACTCAAAAATTTTCATACAGACTTCATTGAATTCACAATTTCAAATTAAATTCTGACCATTACTTCAGTCTCTGAAAATATACCAGATCATACAATGAGAGTACTTTTACCGAGATATAAACTGGAAACATAGTTTATTTATTTAGTGTTGAGTTTCATGTCTTTAACATTTAGACATATTCGAAATTGCACAGCGTTTGTACCAATTGACTCAAAATGCAAGGGCAAACTGTAGGGAAATCAACTGCCATTTCCAGGATGTAGGAAAAGCTGGGCTTTTAAGGCCAGACTAGCATTTTATAGATTAACACTGTTTCCAAATGCCCTGCATACCCAAACTTGAAAGGCAAGCAAGAAGTAAAGCACACTTCCCACGGTCTGACTAACAAGAACAAGCATCCATCTTTCACGTCTTCTCTCCCTAGGGTTTTGAGCAAAATACATTTCAGAAGAAAAAAATTGAAAGTTGTTTTTGGTGCCATTTAAGGAAAATAAGCCCTTCTAGGGACTCCATCTACTGTGAGTTCCACTATGTGGGTATTTTGTTCCTGTTCTTAATCCCATGGGACAACATGAAAATTGCTCATGAGGATTTAATGCCAGAAGTCAAAAGAAGTAAAGCAAGAACTACTTGCAAAAAACCCCATACGTATGTTTGCTGATTCTCTTGCGGAAGTAAAAAAAAAAAAAAAATAAATAGAAGACGCAAAAGAAAGGMGAAAAAAAGAGAAGCATAAGGGAAGAATAGTACAGCAATATCCATAGAAGCCAACCTTAAGATGTTCTCAAATAAGAGAAGTAAGGTATTTAATGAAACACTCTTTCTAGCAGGAGACAATGTTGTATTTAGGGTTAAGTTCCTGTTCACTGAGATACATCAAATTCCTGTTCCATGGTGAGTTTCCAGAAAATCCTGTTACAGTAAGTCCCCAATATCAGCATACTTCCAGCTAAATGAGTAACACAAAATGCTTTAAAAATGTTAAGCCATTTACATGTTCCAGTCATTTGGGGAGGAGGTCGTAGTTATCTTGTAAAAAAAAAAAAAATAATCCACCAGGAAATATTAATTTCCATCAAAATGCCTAGAAATAGCTTGTAACTTTTTTCTTGAAAGAAGCTAAACTCATCACTTTTTACTTACCTACTATTAAAACAAGAAAGCAGTCTTGATGTTCACACCATGTGGTTATCAAGTACAAAATAAAAATAAAAGGAATGGCATTAAGCCTGCCTCATAGTAACAAGAATCTTTAAGCAATAATTTCAAGAACATTTGACTGTAAGTGTATTGGAACAACAAATATGAAAATTTAGTGCATGTGATAAAGTGACCACAAATTTTACACCACCATAAGTAATGAAATATCTGGTCATGAACAATTTTACACTCTCCTTAAATTTGTCACCTCAGATTCAGGAAATATTTAAATTCTTAATTGCTATTTAGGGCTTTATCTTCTTACTACATTAAGATCCTGAGCTGAAAAACAAGGCAAGATCCTGAGCCCCAAACAAAGCAAGATGTGGTCACAAGAAGAGCCTTGGGGTGCAAAGCCTGAAGAACTCACATCCCTCTACACATATCCACTACTGCAGAAAGAGTACAGCCTGAAAATCAGAAGTAATTCAAGGGATGCATAGTGTGTACAGAGTGTTAGGAAGGTGTGTAGGCACTAGAACTCAGATGTACATACTGCTGTGGGACCACAAAACAGGCTTTCATCAGGGCAGTGAGATGCCAACCAGCCTTGTAATTAGAGAACGGGGAGTCTTCAGCTAGTCCTGAGGAAGCAGAGCTCTGGAAAACACCAAAGTCAATCCCATCTCCCAAATTCATTCTCTCACGACCCAATGTGGAGTAAAAGAGGCAGCGTGTATAATATCCATGTAGCAGCAGCAGCGGTGGTGGAAGATGCTGTCTTAAGACAACTCTGCTACTGGCTGCCTCAGACCAGAGAACATTTGCATGAGAAAGGCCACATGCTACATGTGGTTCAAAATTTAAAAACTAAAACGAAATTTAAGAAGAAGGATCCTCAACTGATGTAATTGCTGCGAAATGGTAAAATAATCTTCAAGTCTTTCGAAAAACTTAATCTACCTGCAGTTCCACCAGCATCAGGGACTGCAGAACAGAAAACAGGCTTGAAGGTGAGAGAGGTAAGAAACAAAGTGGAGAGATGATCTGAATTCTGCAAAGAAAAAATTACTTCCATTTCAAGCATTAGACATTGTTTATATTCTCTCATTTCATGAGCAGATGCATGGACTATCACTTGAAAATCAAAAACTGACATCAGACATGTAAAGCTCTCAAAACTCAGTTATTTTGTTTCACTTCTAAAAGAAAAAATGAGACAATTAAAAATCAGGCATTCTTAGAAACCTCTTTGATGATACTGCATTCTGCTTTCCAAGTAGGTGTTCAGTCAATAACCTCTAAAAGGAAATGAAAACGTAAGTGAAATTATGTTCACTTCTGCATTTTTCAGGACTCTGTTATTCTTCATTTAATCTTCATTGATTGGTTTGTTTGAAGTGCACTTTCCATGAACAATGAATTAAGTTTATTCTCTTCTTTAAAAATCCATATGCTTTCTTTGCCTTACTTTCATAAGTGTAACTCTGTCTCAGTTCTCTTTTCATTACTAACCAAGCTGGTTAGGTTGTTAGGAAAAAACAGCTCTCCCCCCTCATGAACTCCTATGTGTTTAGCACACCATTGCCATCCTGACCTTGAACTAAGCCAAACTTCTGTTTTCATTATTCCAAAATAATAATGACAAAATAATATAAATATTCTAGAATTTGCCAGATAAGAAGTTTTAGAAGCCTTGTATCCAACACTTTGCTTCTGCATTTCCATGGGGTTTCTTTATAACCGACTTGGAAAAGAAAGGTCTTCTATTTAAACGCAAGATGCTTTTTAAAGCTAAAGGTGCATGCTGACCTAATTTATCCCATTTAGGAATAATTTCTTAGAAATTAATACAAGACTGAGTATCTAAAATTCTCAAATTATTGTTCAATGCTGGGATTTAAATGCTTCTCTGAGGTCAGAGAAGCATATACTTCAATTTGTTAAGGATTTGGCTTACATAAAGCATCTAAATGTTCAGAATTCAGTAAGAACTGAGAAGGATTTTGAGCATATAAACATTCATTTTTAAGGGATTTCTGTATATGACAGCATAAATCTTGTAGTTCAAGTCAAATAAAGAATACTTGTGGTAAAGATATGAAAGGATAAATAATCAGGTGACAAACATACAAATTTGGGTCAGTTAATGCTCATCAAGCAGCTTTGACCACAAAAGATCTGACAAGCTTTACAATATTGACCATTTCAATGATGTGACTGATTTGAGTTCTAAGCCAGATAGGGGATATTTCAAGATACTAAATGAATTAATGTTGCCTCTGATGTTACTTATCTGAACTGATAGTACTGAACCGGACGTATTATGTCTTATTAAAAATGCTCTGCAATCAGACACAAACTGAGCTTTGCTAAGAGACAGGAAGTAGTAGCCAATGCAGACTGCAATGATCTGTGTGCAACTTAACGAGACGAAGGCTGAAAAGAGGTGTATTCCTTAAGAAATCAGCAAGGGTGTGCGTTCCTACAAACATCTCTTTTCTTGAATACAACATGGTATAAATATTTGGCTTTTCTGTTTATATATCCAGAAGGACACAAAGATCTGCTTTAGGAACTAGATTCCAAGTTTGAGTTAGGTCAAGGTTGCCCCAAAAGGTTGTGAAATCTCCATCCTTTGACATACTCAGAAGCTGTCTGGACAAAGTCCTGCATAACTGGTTCTAGGTGGCCATGCTTGGGGGGGGGGCCAGAGGGGCTTGGACAAGATGACCTTCAGTGGTCCGTTCTAACCTCAATCATTCTGTGATTCTGTATTTCCAGGGAAAAAATGGACTGATCCTTAGCTTCCCAAAGTATATTTATAGGCAAGAGGATCCTAATTGCCATGGCCACACTTCTTCACCTGTTTTTACCATATACTTTCAGTTTTCCCCAAAACTTTCATTCTGTTACTCGGAAGAAAAGAAATTAATCTACACTAAATTATGAATCCCACTTGCTTTTATGAACCTTATTCCTAATGACCACTATGTATCTTATAAGGAACTTGATCTATACAGGCAATTAATAACAAACTCTTTCTCTTGCTGGGACAATTGGGTTGGTTTTGCCTCTGAATGGGTTCCTTATACAGAAATACGGAAAGAAAAGGATTCTTCTTGGGTCCCTTTGCCCCAAGTATGTGCTTAGAACAGCTGCAGCAATGCCACCACATAACATAGACAGCATCTGCTTTCAAAGGGAGAAAGTTTCCACCACCCAAACAGACCTGTTATCCATGCAAGGAGCAGTACTCTAAGACTTCAATGAATCAGTACACTCCAGCTGGTGCTTTTTCCAGATTGCAAATTAACTTATTTAATTATCCTGAAAAGGCCTCAGCTTTCATAAAGTTCCCCATTGTGACAATACAATTATKGAGAACAGATTTATCTCATCATCATATTCCAAGAGCCATATTCCTATAAATCTGTGCTAAACACAATTTAATTTCATTTTTGCTATCTCACAGATCTGTTTTCAATTCTCTTCTCTCTTCATAAAAAAATAAAATATTTTTTTAGGTTGTGAGACATTCCTTGCCATGCTGCCTAGTTGCACTCTTACCACTGGTAGAAGAATGGGAGTACATCAGTACTCTTAACATGTCAAATGACATTTCAGAAATACTGTCTGTCTGACACTGTTATGCCTCAGAGAAAAAAAAATGTTAAGATGACACACTGGGCTGCCCTTACAGATCTGTATGGAGAGAAGGACACCTTTTTTTTATTTGGGGGGGTGAGGAGGCAAGAAGTAAGGAGGAAGAATGTCTTTATGCAGAAACATCACATCCCTAAGCATGTGACAAAAATAATCAGAACTGTTTTCCATGGCAACATCAAAGTAAGTGTCAACTTCTGCCCAGTGGAGAATCCTCTCACCTTGGAAAAAAGAAGGTAGAAAAAGAAAAGATACCCCTCAGAGCCTGACAACTCCTCTGCAATTATCATGCTTTAGCATTCCTTCCAAATACCAGGGGGGAAAAAGTGATGACACAACACAGCAATCTGTAGCAGCAGCTCATTTAAACATACCAATCTGAAAAAATAGCTTTTACCTAAACATACCATGATAACTTGGAAATCCTAGTCTATAGACCTCTACCTTACTACCATGTCATAGGAACTAAAGTTGCTAAGTGCTATTCGCAACAGTTGTAAGCACATTACACTATTTCATCTACCTTCTGGGGAAGGAAATAATTTCTCCTAATAGACTAATGTGTTTTTATCATTACTATTTCAGTCGGATTTCGACTGCTATTATCTCCACTAATAAGGAAGACTCCTTTATGAGGCTGCAGATTTCATATCCACTGAGCAATCTTCATGTTTTGGTCTGACCTTTCTGAATTCATCTGATTGGTTTCTCTTTGAAAATGAGCTTAAAAAAAATCTATTATGTTCTCTCACCACTCCTTTTAATGTAAGGAGGCAGTGGAAACATCACAAGTTACGTTATTTAAGTCATGATGGAGAGCTTTGCCCTTTCAGATGTTTGAAATTAAATTATTCAGAAAATATTTTGACTAGCTATCACTCTTCCTGCCATCATCAAAGCAGGACTTATCTGATCCTGTCTTTGCCTATCGAGGAAATCCTCGGGCTGTAAGATGAGCACCCAGAGTTTCTTCCTCTCCCTACTGAGGAAGAAATTCCCAAGCCATGATTTACAGGGAAGTGGAGAGGGAAGAGAAGGCTGAACTTTGTGGCCCAAGCCAAGGCTACTGGTAAACTGTAGTTCTGTGTTGCTTATAATCAGTTTTACTTCTGCTCTTGAATTGGCTGGTTCCAGTTCTGTAAGCTTCTACTTTCACAGCAAGTCTGAGCTCCCCGTGAGAAGAAATGAGACTGAAATGTCTTCATTCATACTAATCTAGAGAGGAAGTAGTTCCCTTTTTCCACAGGTACAACTAAATGCCTCAAGAAACACATCAAGGTAAGGAGTGAAGCAGGAGATACAAAATTCTTTTTTTCTCTGGGTCTTATTCCTGAAAGAGATACAAGTCGCTTCTTTGACACGGGGAATAGAATTTAGGGGATAGTATCCTGAAAGGTGAAATACAGCTTCAGGATTCAGTTGAAAAYCAGTCATTCACGTTAATCACATTCTGACTCAGAGTTCAGCATTTTCCCTGAACACACAGACACACTACAGTAGGGTGGGCTGGCAGCCACCGTGCTACTGTGGAGGCTAAGAACAGGAGGGGACTCCAGGGCATAGCAGAAGTCCTACTATAAATGATCTATAAAAGGAAGACTAACCTAATTCTAAAAAGGTACAGGGTGGAGAGAACGTGGTTTGTATTTTAATCAGAGGAGCGAGCACTTCTGTAAATTTCTACCTGGTGCTTAAGAAGGGAATAACATGAACCAAGATTGAAGGCGAAGCTAAGGAAGAGAGGACACACTTGATACAAGTTTTGCTAAACATACACCCTGGATAATTGATTTGGAACCTTCAAGAGTATCAGCCTAAAGCAACCAAGGCAATAAACATCTATCCTCTAAGTTGTCATTCCTAAAATATACGCTTGGCAAAAAAAAGGTAGAGCACTGCACTTACGCCTTCTTGGGCTGGAGTAACAGCTGCAGGCTTTTCAGAGCTCTTTAACACAGCCTGCCAAGAAACAATATGATCATTGATTTTATGAGCTGATAACAGTGAGGGAATTTGTCTTAGAGGACAGGTGCTTCAATCCATGAATCTATCAATTTGTCAATGTTTTGTAAGACTCTTTACCTTTTCATGTGTTTCCAAACAAAGCAAAGTGACAAGAGAATGCTCAAATACTTTATATCCTTATTCTTAGAATAATACCAAGAAGTTTCTATCCTACTTTCTGTGAAATTTAATCTGAATTAAAGAAAGGCAAGAAACTTTGATTAAATATGAAATTTGACTTTTTTTTCTACCCATGAGCATAGTTGTCAGGACATGACTGCCAAGGTGAAAAATAATGAGCAGATAATGACAAAAAGATTTGCTTCTCCTCCTCCTCGGATGATTGATATACAGCCAAAAGCACCACCAAGGAACAGAGTCCTTGTATTCAGAAAGATAACTGAAMAGTAAGTCAGAGAAGGAACTCCCAGACACAGCACAGTGTCAGTAAATATACACTACAGCACTTTCATAAACAACACATTAAACTGCAACAACTCACACCACCAAACAGTTTACCTGCAGCAAATCATGCTTCTACCCCCAATTTAGGTACCCCCAATTTTTTAGTGTCTCTGAGGACAAAGAACTATTCAGGTGGACAAAAAAAAATTTAGGCAACATATCTTTCAAAAATGGATACTCTCTTCTTTGCACATCCATATTGTGTGCAACTTCATGCGGAGGTGGAAAACAGGTATCACAGCATCAAAGAGCTCAAAAATTTTTCACATCAGGGAAATAGAACTCCATGGGCAGTCTCTAATCATTCCTGAAGCTTCTGAAAGACCTACGATTATTATTACAAACAGCAGGTGGGAGAGGAAAGCTCTCACATTCAGAATGCAAAGCAGAGAAGATACAGCTGCAAAGTGAACCTTGGCTGAAGGACTCAAGCTCTTCAGATCTCAAGAGGCGTCAGCAAAAACAAATGCAGTATCTTATCCTTACTGTATGAGATTTTCTGGTGGTAGATTTTGTGAAAACCAGGTATTCCTGTATCTTAAGAGTTGTTAAGCAAAACACAAGAAAGCCACAGAAAAGCTGAGTGTTTGAACTCTTTTTAAGAAGCTGCATTATTTTAAGCAGAACACCAACTCCAGAAATGAGGCTGGAGAAGTGAGTGGACGAGGAAAAGGATCCATGATAACTGCAGATTATTTGGTGCTAAGAACAAGCCTAGTGATCCTCAGCCCTAAGGAGCATATCTCTGGTGTAATATTAGGTGGTAAACTTGGACAACATATACCATGAACAACAAACTTGATGGATCTACAGTAGCTTTCACTTGGAAGGATGAAACATCACTTATTACTTTTTCTCTCAACTTAGATTCAAGCTCCTTGTGCCTTTGTAGGCAGTAGCCTACAAAGCAGGCTACTAGCAGTAGCCACCCTTTACCTTCTAATCTCCATGGACTTGAAAAATCTCAAAACTGGCGCAATGCACAAGAAAGGTGTTTTTTTCTTGGGACAGGAGATGTCAATGGTGTGGTGGCCCCTATTTCAGGTAGGCCTTGCTTCTACAACCCTCTTCCCATACATGTCAACCACAGGTGTTCTACTATTACTATACATCATCAACTTGATCACCCAAGGAGTGCACAGATCTCACCAACAGATTATCCATCAGGTACCAGTAACAATCTTTCTCTACTCTAAAGCAGGGGATCGAGCATTTGTCTCCAGTGTAACTGTAATCATGAATGCACACTCAGCTGAAATTTAGTGCAGCTGTAAGACATCTTAAATTAGAAAAGATTTATCACATTTTAAGTCTGTGAACAAACTTCAGTGTGACTAGGGCAATGAAAATTAACATCCTTTGCAAGGGGTGTTATCTGCCAGGGACAGTTTTCTCTGCCTATCTCACAACTAAAATATAGAGTTTAAAGAGTCTTTCAAAAGTTGGACTTAGAACACAGAAGTTGCAGACGAATTGATTTTCTTTGCTATGTTTTGCTAATTGATAGTGTTTGCCGTGTTCTGCGTAATCCACAATTAGAATATCTTCTCCAGACACTAGATGTTAATAAATCTCTCCTGATCACATGCATCATATGCAGCCAGTTCTTCAAAATGTAAGGCACCTGTTGGAAACTGCATCTTGAAAGTTACTTTTACTCTTCAATGTCATGTTTGGAAAAGGTCGCAGAGAACAGACACACAGACAATAACTAAGTAAGAACAGTCATTAAATCACTTCTCTGTAGAGAAAGGTCTATTACACAAATTAAATACATAAACCACTAGAGCTTCTGGCTAATGATCCCCTCTATCAGTCGAAGTTAGAAACTAGAAGTCTTTCCACAAGGCAATAAAGAAGCTACTGTTTCAGTACAACAAGCAGTGTGGTAAAGCCTCATCAAGTTTTCCACCAGGAAACCTTCTAAAAATCTCAAGTCATAAAGCAATTAGCTATACATCTTGATTTTAGAGATCCCCTCAACAGTGAACTTTCTCCCTCCTTCAGTCCAGAGCATTTTGACCTCCATCTCCCAGGAAAATATCTCCCCAGAGCCTGCAGACATCCTCCACTGCCTGATTTCCAAGCTCACACAGTGCCACTGATCTCTTGAATTGAGCATGACTCACTCCACATCCACAAGTCAGAGAAGCAGTCTTGTTTGAGACCATCTTTTTTTTTTTAATCTTCTTTGACTAAAAGCTTTCCTGAATCCAATAATATCAGACTCTCAATATTTTATCATATGCCATAAAAAACATTCACAGTATCCACAGTGTCAATACACTAACAGAAACACCAGATATACAGTCCTTTGCCTGCCCTACCTTCCTGTTACGCATATTAGGGATTAGCGCTTCACACATTAGGCTTAAATTCTGATTTTAAACATCTGTAGAGCAGTTAAAAATATGCAATATGTCGTTAAGACCTGTTCCAAATGTAAATAGAATACATCAATATTCTTACAAACTAGTATCTCCAAGGTTATAGAGTAGCATTCTGTATTGGCAATTTTTGTCTGCAATTATTTTGTATAATACATTTTGATTCTGAAGGTTAATATGTAAATTCTGAGTAAGCATCAAATTCACAAGCAAAATCCCATTATAAATGAATTGTGTTGCACTACTTCAGAACTTTGGGAAAAACAGAAAACTATACACTCAAGACTCTCATATCTAGGTACAAGAAATGGTACAAGCAACATGAAAGCTGGTTGGTTCCTTGCTGTTGCAACACAGCCAGAAATTATTTGAGTAACTTACTATTTTCCAAGCAGAATCTTGGAGAGATCCTGTTCAAAAGAAGTTCCTGCCGTAATCGAAGAACTTCAGCTTCCAGCACTTCCACTTTCCATTTCCATCCAAAATCTTGTTCAGATATAGTTTTGGCAAGGTATTCTGTGTATTCTTTGGAACTCTTTCCTGGTGGTTTTGAGTGGATAATTGCAAAAGCCAATGCTAGTTTTGATATTTTCAAATACCAAATTTGATTTTCTCTTCTGCCTTTGATTTCTGTTGCATTAGAAAAACAGAAAACAAAAAGGTTACTTCACTATGACTCCATTAACGAAATAACGCACAATATTTTTTTGGCTTTGAAAATTGTTCAACAGTGAGACCAATTCTTTTATTTCTAGTGCATTCCTAAATCATCAAGGAAAAGAGCACAAATACAAGCATCTGTGCACAATGTGAGAACAGAATATACAGGAGCTGCACTCCAGCTACACAAATAAAATTCAGGCAGTGTTTGAGAACAACTGTGGAAACAGTAAGCACTTCAAATAGGCTTATCCTAGCAAAATTTTAAATGCAAATGTTATCTCCACTAAAACAAAGATGAAAACACTAAAAATACTAACCTCAACCCCACCCCTCCGACGATCCCTACCCATCCCCCCAAAAAACCTCCTAAGCCCATGACTGAAGAATGCATATGGGGTTATTTATCCTTAACCACAATACATACAATTCCTTGAAAGTGTACCAAAAGGTCCCAGAGTTCAAAAGACAAAACTTTGAGGTCGTCTATGGTTTTGGACACCTGGTATTGCTGCCTTTGAAGTTTTAAGTCTACATTAAGCCTCAAATCTGCAGAAAGGTCTGCAGACAGCTTCAAAGTGATGCAAGGAGCYAGTAAGGGAAGTGAAGACATTTTATCAGCTCTGGTATGAACAGTGAGGATGGGGCAAAAGGCATTATAAGAGTCAGAGAAACAAAATATTTAAATAGAGGTTTATGTCGTGGGTAACAGCACAGGACCTAGAAGCAGAAAGGGAAAAAATTAAATTAAAAGCAACTGATAATAACTAGCCTATCTAATTAGCAAAGTTACTTTTTTTTTCCTAATTCCACACCATTTTCATTCAGTTGTTTAACATATTCTTTTCTTGAAAAAATAACACTCCCACAATAATAATTTAAAAAAATAATTACTTCCTACACTTTTGCCCTGGCTTGACATCTACAAATTTTTCACAACACTATTTTTACTCTTGTTATCAAACAAAACTGCAAGCTAAGCACTACAAGTCATGTTGAGTAGCTCTGAAATAGTCACAGCACAGGTTTGAATATGGTATTTTAGGTCATCCGTTCACCAGACTATCCGCTATCACTAAGCTGATTTCTTCCTTTGGTTCTCCTCAGCTTTGGATAGTAAGTAATAAATTATCATATATTCATTTATCCAGCAGGGCGACTTACAGAAAGCCTTTTAAGTATTTCTTTCACCTTTCAAATACTTCTGAAATGCACAAACAATCCCTGTACACCCCTTGCACACTGTCCATTTGGACACAGCTGCCAGTTAACACTTTAAATTGTGCAGAGCATAAAGGACAAGACCGCAAAAATTCCGGGATCTACTTACCTACAGCTGTATTTTAAGCTACTGTTCTCCACTTGAAACACTCCATTCCTGTCTATGTCAGGGGAAAAACACCTAATCTAAGTCACCAATGTATTCTTACAGCTAATTAAATACTAAGCCTTTAGAAACTCAACTATACTATATATACCCATTACTTAAAGCAGGTGTACATTAAGTGGTATTTTTTGCAAAATTTCTAATGAAGACAATCTATTCCACACAACTTTTCAATTCATATCTAGAATTCCAGTGAAAAGCAAAGTTGATTCTCTCAGTCTCAAAGGATTAGAACCTCTGTGGGACAGCTAACTGGTGTAAGATTCTTGTCTGCCTTATACATCAAAGGAAATGTTTACAAATACAGAACCATGCAAGTAATTGAACTGCCTTCATAGCTGCGAACAAAATGAAATATGTGGAATCACACTGAAAGAAGAGTAAATAGTAGCAGTAAGGTATCCAAAATATTTGTCTTAGAACCTGAAAGATGCTTCCCAGATTATCTCATCAACTAAAGTTTTACCCAGATATTACTCAAACAGTGTCTGTCAAGCTCCATTCTTACAAAGTTCCTGTGCAGAGCAAAGCCACAAATTAGGGCAAGAAGATAAATGTCTACACTGCTGGTTTAACATTTTGGTACCTCCAAAGACTACTTTGCAAAAGCTTTCTGATTCACCTTCCTTTTAAGGACAAATAAATATTTACTTTCTGCTTCATAATGTAATTTCTCAGTATTACCATGTTCCTTTAAATTACATTCAGGGAAGTTGGAGAAGGACCAACATTCCTGTATGGGTCAGGGAGTGGTATTTAATTTCAGCATTTCATGAATGCCCAGGTGCCTTTTATCGTTAGAGTCACCACCAACACCTTCTTATCTATTGCACTCTGTTTATTTCTACCTTCAGTACATATTGTTACAAAGAAAATACAAAGTTAGCTGTCTGACCACTGATATATTACCACTATCCTACTAATGTGAAATGCTACTTTGGTAGCATTTTTTTCACCACTTATTACCAAAATAAAGAAAGCCACTTTTTGACTTTGTTTAAAAAGGGGCTACTGTGTTTTAAGCATAATGAAAACCTTAGTGCACAAGGTAATAGCACAATGGAGACAAGCAAAAGGATTTTTCACCCTCAGCATTCCAAAYTGCTGTTTTCTAAAGGAGATGTATCCCTAATAAGTCACATAAACTACAGTCTTATCTAATTTTGCTTTGAGAATCTTAAACAGCACTCCACCTTAATACCTAGGACATACATTTAATTAATGAATAAATGAAATTTGGGGTTTGAGGGAGGCCTTTTCCTCTTTAACATCTTAATACAGACTCACTTCTACATTAGGAGTGCCTTACACTGAATGAGTTTAGGGAGATGTTCTTACTCTGGAAAAAAAGAATCGCTACTTTTCTAGAATAATCACTTGTAAAGATGCAGTTAAAAAAAACCGTTACAGCAGGACAGACCACACAGTTGGTTCTTCTTAGGAAAAGATGCACTCAATGCAGTTTTTGGAGAAGCCATTCTGTTGCAATCACAAAATCTCTTGTTTAAAAATAGATAATTAATGACAAATAGAAATATTTCTGCATGCATTTCTATTGAGAGTGGATTTCTTAAAGATTTTATGGAGAAGATACAGATCTTTTGTCTCCTTTCTGTTACTGTCACTATCACCATCTCTTTTAATTTCTTTTCTGATCAGGAAAAGAGAAGTTTTTGTAATGAAAAGAAGTTTTAAGAGTCGATTCAGGTTTTCACCATTCCCCTAAAGGGACAACTGCTCTCTCAGAAACTACTCTATAAGTCTTCTAGAAAATAACACACCGGATGACACTATTAGAAATATGGGGATGCTGGCCAACTGTGCATTAACAAAAATTGCACAGCAATCTGTTGCTCTCAGGAAGTGCTGCACCACCAAATACATTCCACTAAAAGCATATTGGCAGCTACGAAGTTTTATCAATAATATTTTTGCTCCTATCAGCACAGAAATTACACCAACGGTTAGGCAGAAAAATGTTTTAGAACCAAACCAAAAACTTGCCTTGATTGAGAACAGTACCAGGCCAAGAGTAGAAAGAAGTCACCACTCTAATCCTAATGCCAAAATATGTCCAACAGAAACAGAAATGTTAAAGAACCATCCAAAGCTCCATTTGTGTGCTTACTCAGTGTTAAGGAGAGAACCAGTAACCCCTTGCAAACACTGCTAGAAGCAGGGCTCAGCACCCTAAGAACAGATACCACCCGGTGACAGGTTCCCAAYGCAACCCCTCAATCCACAAACTGATATTGGAAGTGCACTCAGAGGACACAATGGGTTAACAAAACTGTCGAACAGGGCTGTGTCTCCAGATTTCCAATCCAAGGGTGACCTTCCAGGCTTCTAAATCTCACGCAGGGAGAGGGTACTGAGGACTCACAGCCCTGCTGAGATCCTAGCCATGGGAGACTGCTGAGCAATTATTCACCTGCTGAAATAATTACAAAAGAAGCCATGAACTGTCCTGTACAGCTCTGTGTAACATAACGAAGGGGGAACTGAGATGTGGAGTAGGATCCATTGAAGACTGCTGATATAAGCAGGAAATAGGATAACAGAAAGAACCAGGATAAATCTGATTCATAAGCCCTACTTTAATCCACCAACCCGCCAGCCCTGTTTTCCAACTGCACATGATGGAGCAGCTCATATGGAGAGACTGAAATGTTAAGCGTTAGTGACTCAAACAATCAGCCACTAGCAAAAGCAGTGGGTGCATTGCTGAGGCCAGGCTGGCATCACTTAACTGAAGAGGAAGAGGAGAGATTTTGGGTGTGTGGTGGCAAAACCTCTGATCTGCATAAGAACAGCCCAGGTGCAGGGGGGATGCACACCACCACTGGAGAATGACCATGGCAAACCAACCTTTGTTTAGCAACAAGCTGGGGTTTGAGCCAAATAAGGCGGAAGGCTGATAAGAGGCAGGTAGATCCTGCGAGGCAGGATAATGCTTCTTTTATAATGCCAAAGCCTCCTTTATACAACTGGCTCAGGGGAGGTATCGAAACATTCACACATAGACCTGACGGTATTCGTCCCTTCTGATGGGGCATAACTGGCTCAACTACGCTGAGAAACAGGGGACGTGTTTAAGAAAGGGTCATAAACCATCAGAGACCCCCAAAGTACCCCCAGACTCATTTCTGGGGCCTTCCACCAGAGGACTGTGCATGATCCACAGCGCTGCAACAGATCCATGGTGTTGAACCAGACAGTGTAAATCTCCCCTCCACCTCCCCGAGAAGGTACTTGGGTGTTCCCACTCGAATCTGAGCATATCTTAACCCACCGAACTTTATGTTTCAAGGGCTTCCCCCCATGCCCGGCAGATCAAGACTGCGACCAACACTTCAGGATCGAAATTGCAACAATTAAGTCTGGTTGCTGGATCCACTACACTATTTACTATTTTCTCTACACTATTTACTCTTTGCATCTACATTTAGGCCATTCATTAAAGTAATTTCAACTTACTATAAAATCTCCTGTTTCCAAAAAAACCCACAAAAGGGCTGCACCTTGCTAGTTAGTGCCCACTTTCATACCAATAACATATTGTCAAAATCTGGAAGCTGAGGTCAAACGTGTGACATCTTCAAGAAACAAGGACAATTCCCCAAGCCCACTACTGGCCCCAAAGCATTCCTTGCTCCCCTCTCTCAGCTGTGAGAAGATGCTTTTCTGCCTCTTCAATGTTTGTTGTTTCCTTTTTTCACTGTTAGCCCGAGACAACTGAACAGCCCAGCCCCTGAGAACACAGCAGCTGCTTTCACTGCTGCACACCAAATTAAATCTCAAGTAATAAAAAAAAAATACTCCTGGATACTATTTGGATTTTTTTTACTCCATGCGAGAATTGCACCAGAGTCAACAACAGGCTGACAGCGATAACAATAATTTTCTCTCTTTAGCTGAAGTGCAGGCATGATCCCTTCATTATTCTTTGCATCAGTACACGTGACCTAGAGGAACTGGCCTCCCAAACAGGATTAACCTAGAAAGAGGTACAATTAAACTTGTAGTCATATCAAAATTGACTGCTTCCTGAGGAAAAAAAAATAGTGATCTTGCGATGAGGTTCCCCCAGCTCCTGGGACCATGTCCACTGGTATTCCTCTGCCAGCTCTGGGCTCCCCTACCAAGAGGAACCAAACCGTCGTGCAGCCACACATCAAAAGATGTGCTACTCATTTGGCACAGGTGAATCCTCAGCTCTAGAGCTTTTAAGAAGTCTCTCAGGGGTGTTTATGGGTAAAGCAGGTGAATTTTATATAATTTATTCTTCTAACTGGTACATGCAGTTTTCTGACTGACCTTGGAAACAGGCAAGTCACAGAGAAACAGGAGGAAGGTGGCTAAGTTATGCTATGATTAAAAATTATAGAATACCTCAAAACGAAAACAAAACCTAAACTCGTTCGAAATAACTCAACACTGGAGTAATACTCATTAATGTCAAAGAATTGTAGAGCTTAGGCATGATTTCTAAGTTTGGCCATGAAATTCATGGCTAATATGAAGGAAACTGCTACAAATGTCACAGACAAAACCTTATTGCTTACAACAGGTCACTTATTTGCTATTCAGATCACTATCATCTGAATTTAAAAAATAATTTTAAAAATTAATAGCATAAGACACAAAATAGACTGTAATTCATTTAATTTCCAGGCCATTCAAGGGCTCCGTTTACTTTACATGTGAAATTTTTATTTAAAAGTAAGAGGATTTGTCAGGACAGAAACAAATTGCCATTCACCACTACTACAGAGCTAAAAATCTTCAGACAGTCCTAAATATCAAAAAATTTTCCTTCCAAACCTAAGAGTATGGTCTGTCCTTAAAGGCACAAATATAAAAGGAAAAAATGTTTTGTTGCCATAATTTTTACTTTAACTAGTCTGTCAACTACACAGTGCAAATAAAGGTGAAAAAATTACCCACATCTTTGTAACCTCATCTGCTTTATACAATAGAAACCAAGATATTGACTCATTATGATTGAACACAAAATGCTGCAAGTTCTCTCATTGGGCTGAGCCGCAAACACATATAGCCACAACATTAAGCAACAGCAAAATAAACTTGATTTAATTTGTATGCCTAGCATAATGTCATTTGTGTATATAATAAACAATGACAATGGGACAGCTACGTAATCAAGATGAACTGAAGTATGTCTTGTGCTCCAATTAAGCAGCTTTTATTGTAAAAATGTATATTAAACCAAGGCTACTCCACAGTGTCATCTTTAAACAACCTACGCTCATAATACACACAGATATGTAATGTGGACACACTCACTGAGGGAAGAATTTGCCTTTCCTATGACAAGCCTGACAATAACTCCAGCATATTTTTTTTAAATGGACTCAAAATGCTAAAACAACACTGAAAATAATAAATATCTAAAATATTTTTTGTCAAAAGCACAAGGATCTTGATTTAAATGTAGCACAGTTTATTTCTTCAAACTCCTTAACTTTTAAATAATTTTAGTTTCTAAAATTGTCTTATAAATTCTCCAAATCCAAATAACATGACTGAGTTGAAAAAACATTTTAGAGCGTATTAACATTCCCCAATTATAACCATTTCAGAGAACTTAAGAACATAAACGAGCATAATCCCTCAGGATTTAGAGGTAGGATTTATCTCCTCTTAACTACAGAAATCTACAGTTTAGAAGGCTACAACTGAGCTAGCTGTCTAGACTTCCTTTATCATCAATGGGCAGAAACAGAGATTTCTAATGTTAAAAATAAGCCAAGTCATTTGTACATCTACTTTGTGGTGAAGTTAAGTCATGACTCAGAAACATTTGTTTCCCCCCATGGACTATAAAGTGTGTTAAGATGTCCACATGTATTGTGGACCGCCAACTTCACTGAAATGGGCTGGTGCACCACAGGCAGCTAAAGCTGAGACCTTCAAAAAATCATTTAAGGTGCCTACTAACAAGAGAAATTTTGTAAGGCTGAAAGCAGCACCTCTTAACAGAAGCTTGTAATTCTGGATCTTTCGACTATCTCTGGGGGAAAAAATGCTTTCTAGAAGAAAACCCAAAAATCATGGAAAAAAGTTTGTGAGAATAACCTTGTGAACGTATTTCAAAGCACAAAATAGCAGGCAGGTACAAAGTAAAGACATGAGAAACATCAAGTATGCTCAGAATTATATGAGCATAAAAAATCAGTTTGGCCCCTCAAAGTTTCTGTGCCTCACTCTTCAACGAGATCATTTGAGAACAACAATATAAGCCCAGGTTTTCTGGTAGTTTAAAATTGTGTATATACTCTTTTGCACTCTTTTTTCTCTTCCAACAGACCTACTTTATGTGTCACACAACAATACACAGTGAATCTGGCACACAGTACCATTACTGTGTTTCTCTTTTCTATTCTGACTACTAAAGACATGAATGTGTTTCCAGAGAAGGGAATTTATTCCATAAAACCTGCTGTTCAGAAATTAAAGTATAACTCAGTGGTGTAAATTTATCTACTCTTATGTCAGCACAGATTTCTTCCCCTACCAAAACAGAACTGTGATCACTTAATCAGCTGGGTGTAAATCCATTTGGCTTGGGAACTGGGGATATACTTTTCATTATAGCTTTATGAGATGAAATTTATGAGACCATGAAATTCAGACTCTTATTCTTTTACAAAGTTTCATATATGCTAATAATAATTACACAAAGTGTAAATTTAGAGTTGACATTAGGGACTGTGGAAAACAATCCCAGCCTTTATATACTGCCAAGTTACAAGAAGAAAGCAGCCATATCTCCCAAGTTTTACCTATTGAAATGACTGTACCAGCTTTTGAATGTAGAATTTCAAAGCAGAGTTCAAAAAATGGCAGTCATCAAGAGTTTGGAGAATTATACAAAAACTATTTTGCATATCTCCTCTTCTCATGTTAAAATATAGTGACTAAAATACCACCATAATTTCCTTTTCAGTTTCACACTTTCAGCCTTTACTTGAACAGTTCAGTTTCCGTAAGTGTTTAAACCTACAAAATCAGTATCTTTCAGTGAACAAGCTTCATTCAGGTAACCTTCCAGAACACATTCATTGTATTTAAATAAACATATTCTTGGGTTTCTTAGAAATTTAATATTGGCAGAATGAAAGATGAGATTGTTCAGAAGAAAGGAAGTGTTTGTAATAGAGGACAAGGAAAAGAGAGACTACTACGAGGAATCCAGTACTCTAAAAAGCATACAGAATGCAATAAAGAATGAAGCCTTACATATACTATAAATACTAACATAACTATAATCACATTTAAATAGGCAGTGCCTAAGTATTAATTTATGAAGCACTGGAGGTTGTAACAGACAGTGAACCACTGAAGAGACTTGCCAAGCATTCATAGCCAAGTCCATAGACAAGTACTTTTTACACTTTAATTCAACTCAATTACTAGTTTATTCAGATTAAGAAAACATCTAAGCCATGAAGATGATCAGAGGGCTGGAGCACCTCTCCTATGAACATAGGTTGAGAGAGTTGAGGTTGCTAAGCCAGGAGAAGAGGATGCTCCAGGGAGACCTTATAGCAGTCTTCCAGCACCTAAAGGGGGCTTACAAGAAAGCTGAAGGGACACTTTTTACAAGGGCAAGTAGTGATAAGACAAGGGGAAATTACTTTAAACTGAAAGAGGGTAGATTTAGATTACATATGAGGAAGAAATTCTTTACTGTGAGGGTGATGACACACTGGAACGGATTGCCCAGAGAAGCTGTGGATGCTTGTCCAGGTTTTAACTGGGACATTTTCTTCTTAGTAGCTGTGTTTTTTGGATTTTGTAGAAGAAGAATGTTGATAACATCCTGATGTTTTGGCTGTTGCTATGTAGTGTTTACCCTAAGTCAAGGACTTTTTAATGTCTCATGCTCTGCTATTGAGGAGCAGCACTGAAAGCTGGGAGAAGAGCAAGGCCAGGACAGGTGACCCAAAGAGGCCAAAGGAATATTGGCATAGTGGGGGGATGATCTCTGTTCAGAGATGGGCTGGGCATTGCTCTACAAGAGGTGAGAAGCTCTGTTCATCACTTGTTTGTCTTCGGTTCTGTTACTCTCTCCCCCTCTTCTTCTTCTTATTAATCATAATATTAGCATATTTAGTATCACTATTATAATATTTTATTTCAATTACTATATTATTCTTATCTCAACCCATTAGGTTTACCTTTTTTTTACGACTATCCCCACTGGGGTGGAGGGACTGAACGAAAGGCTGTGTGGTACTTAGTTGTCAGCTGGGGTTAAACTCCATCCCTGGAACTGTTCAAGACCAGATTGGATGGGGTTTTGAGCAACCTGGTCTAGTGGAAGAAGTCCCTGCCCATGGCAGGAGGGTTGGAACTAGATGATCTTTAAGGAACTAGAACTCCAGGCCATTCTGTGGTAAGACAAAATTAATCATTACTTTCTTCCATCAGTCCATGAGAAAAATGCAAGAGACTAAGCCCTATGATTTCTAAATTCCTAAGGTCAGAGTGATCAGAAACTATCATTTCAATTCACTGACATTTGAAACAATCAGGTAAAAATATTTACAACTTTGATAATTTTTTGATATTCTGTTATAGCTGCATATTCATACAACCTTTTTCAAACAGGCAAAGTGCTAACAACATTAACTGAATACCAATATCTATCCAATAGAACTTCACAACAATACAGTGTTTCTCCTTGTGACTTAGGGGAAAAGGACAGGAAAAAAACTTCAGACTTGTAACATATCAGAAAACTAAGAATATGAGTAAATATAGAGAGAAGTAATTCATAGCTGATTTTCTTCATTAATTATACCCAAAGCAGTGCCACCTTCATGGGAAGGCTGCCGTTTCCTTCCAGATAAACCAAAAATCCTCAATCTTTCCTCAGGAAATCATTCCTCGAACATCTGATGGTGCTCACGCGAGGCCTCTCGCACAGAGAACCAGGCAGCTGTCCCAGGGGAACCAGGAAAACCAAAAGGCTGTCCCAGGCAGCCCCCAGACCCGCACCCCTGGGATACTCCCAAAGGCCAGAAGAGGCACCCATTGACACCGACATCTCCTCGGGCCGATGCCTCCCGCTCGGAGCCCTCTCCCAGCCTCCCTCACCGCCTCCCCGGCAAGCCCTGACGGCCTCGGGCCCCGACGCACCTGCAGCGGCGGCCGCGCCGCGGGGGCCTCGCCCAAGCTCCATGGCCCGGGCCGGGAGGCGATCTCCCCGCTTCCGCTGGGGTCAGGCACAGCCCCGGCCCCGCCGCGCAGTGGTGGGAGCTCCTCGGTGTCGGCCCTCCGCGTCCCACCCGTGCTTATCTCGGCCGAACACGGGYGTTCCCTGCCGGTGTCGGCGGAGCTGGAGGGCTCTGGGCCTCGCCTGCCGCTCCCGGCGCCGGGATGAGCTGTGTGATGAGAGGAAAGGACGGAGGGCTGCTTGCTGCAAAGGCCGAGGCCGCCTCATTCGGGAACGTGGAGGAAAGCGGAAACCATGGAACCCCGCAGGAGGCATCTGAAGGCCCCTGGTGCTGCCGCCAGGGAAGGAGGGGAGCGCAGCAGTGGCCAGGCTTTGGTCGAGCGTGTCCTGCCTGTCCCAGCGCTGGATTCTGGCCGCATGCTGGGCCTGCTGAGGGTCCAGGTGGCAGAGCTGACCATCGCCTGGTTCACCTGAAACGACTCCCAACGCTTTTACACTTTTTACTGCTATAAATTGCGTGAAGGTCTCTCAAAGTGTTTTGCTGATTAACTTAGGTCTTTTCAAACTCTTCTTATCCATAACATAGCCCATACTAGCCACTGTGCAGAAAATTAACTCTACCCCAGCCAAAACCATCACAATATCTTAAGAGGAAATGAGATCATGAAACTTCAGAACAGTATTTCTTTAACACTGCATCGAAAATAGAAGCTCCCTTATAGCAGAAACACTGTGAGCCAAGCTCACCAGTTAAGAAATTATCTTTGTATGAAAAATTATATTCTCTGCACAAACTGTGCTGAATAGGCTGTGTTAAGGCTTCTTGGCCAGAAATGGAATCTAAAGAGTCATAGAATCACAGAATGATTTCGGTTGGAAAAGAACTTTATAAAATCGATTCCAACCATTAACTCAGCACTGCCAAGTCGACCACTCAACCACATCCCTCAGGACCACATCTACACATCTTTTAGATACTTTCTGGGATGGTGACTCCACCACTTCCTTGGGCAGCCTATTCTAACGCTTGACAGCCCTCAGAAATTTTTACTAATACTTTTTACTAATACTGAGGAGGCTGAAGAGGGAGGACAAGAGGAGAGATAAGAAATAAATAATGAAGTCAGATGCATTAGGTGCTGTTAGGCTTATCACAATACATCAAGTTTTTAAGTAGAGAGGGGTCAATCTTTCTAAACACAGAAGTATTCAGATGTGACAAACAATACATACTTTTAAAATCCTTATCCCCATTTCTTGGATAATCTAAGCACCATTATTTTTATTACATTCTTTTCTTCAAAAAACTATTTTTATCAATATACTTAGTGGTAAACTTCTGAGCTAACATACATTTTTTCTTAATTTTGAAAATTTTAACTTCCTAACTACAAAAAGCTGTTAACACCTTGGAACTTTCATTTTAGACTTCAAATGATAAAAATAAATTAGATGGAATAAGTTAGAGAGCATTTTCATCCTGACAGCTTATTTCTCAGTGAAACCCAGGGGAAAAAGAATAACAAAACATTCTCCAGTCTTCTATTACAGTGACATATCAACAGCTAGACTTTATCATTTTTTGTGCATCTTTTGTTGTTCATGTAAGTGATGCAGATGCTTTGCAAACTGGACAGTCATTATTTAGATCGGAATGTCCATGTTTTCTTATAATCTTTTCAACTGAGACTGAAATAAAAGATTCAGAGATGTCAGTGCTTTTACCTGCAAACCTGTCATCTATATGTAGAGAGCTGAATCTAAAAAGCAGAATTAGGCAGAGGCGACATTATTACTGTTCTAAGAAAGAAAGTGGCTCTGCTTTTTCTGAGAGTACCAGTTCTGCTTACAATTGTAGGCTTACTGAGGGACACCTAAAAATCCTGAGGTCTTCTACCATTAGGCAGCTGCCTGGAGGGATGTTTGTCATTTTATTGTTTTGTACTTAACTTAAACTACATAGGTAAAAAAAAAAAAGAAGAGCTGTATATACTTAGTGTTAGATGCACAACTCCTTTTTTTTTTTCTTTATTTGTAGGTAGTAGTAGTTAAAAGGACTGTTTCTTAAACTTACAAACTTACCGTGCACAACTTTCAGAATACCAACCAAGGTACAACTTATTACAGTTTTTAGGTTTGCTTTTAAAATAAATTGAAGCATCCCGATATTTTCAAGATGGAAAAAAACTGGTRTACCCCCACCATTAACATGTTAGAGCATCTCTAACAACTTTTTTATTCACCTGAAAGCAGTAAATCTGGTCACAGTCAAGTGCAGAATCACTGAGATGTGCGCTCCTGTTCTATCGAAGAACACCTTTCAAAAATAATGTAAAGAACTTGTATTGACTTTATGCAGTGAGTATTCCAGTGATTACATAGAATCATAGAATTGTTAAGGTTGGAAAAGACCTTCAAGATCATCAAGTCCAATCCTTGACCGATCAGCACCCTATTACTTAGACCATGGCACTGAGTGCCATGTGCAGTTATTTCTTGAACACCTCCCTGAGCAGCCCATTCCAATGCCTTACCACCTTTTCAGTGACGAATTTCTTTGTGACGTCCAAGCAGCATAATCTAACATTACTTTTTCATAAATAAACAATGTGTGTGTGCACATGTATTTGTGCACGTGTGCAGATTCATGTTATATCCAATAAATAAAAAATAAGCTATCCAAACATGGGATGATTAGCACTGTATGTAATCTCAAGTGAGACAACAGTGAAATGAAGCTTCAGTTTGAAATAAGCAGTTTGTAGGTCATGAAGGAAGCTGATTTTACTAGTTGCACATAAATTCTTTTGATCTTTTTATGACTATGTCTTTTGATCTCAAGAAGAGTCAAAGGATATCTTTGTGGCAAAGGGTCATACAAAATAATTAGCTGCTTTTATTAATAATTAAGCATAAAAGCAGTGAGGTGTTTAATCACATTAGAGGTCATGAATTCTCAGTATTTAACCAATCCACATGCTAAATAATTTCAAACAACTGAGTGGTCAACTGAGAACAAACTCCAAAAACACTGGCTTCAATCAGTTGTTAAAAGTAAATGGATTACTTTACTGTCAAACATGCACACCCTGCTCTTACTGGATGCCTACAGTATCAAAACAATTTGAGCATGAAATAATATATTTTCATTTGGAGAACTAGAGTCTATCAGAATTTATAAGACATCTTTATATTATAATGCATGTCTGTTTACCTGAGAACTGGAAGTGTCTGAAAACTTATAAAATGTGCTGTCTCAACTATCATAGCTGCAATTTTGTTTAGCTGATGTAGGGGCAAGGGATACACCGTTCTGAGAAAATCATGAGCAGGAGCAGGAGCATCAAAGTCTTCTCATTTGAGCCTTCTTTCATGTGTTACAGTGCTATATTTAATTAAAATTAAAAATTTTTGGCATCATAATTCTTCATTACTCAGTATCAAGCTGTTTTCAAAACAGATTATAATGTGTTCATGATGGCTCTAATTTGTATGTAATTCTGATGAAACCAATATGGCTGAAGCAGTCCCTTTGAGCATAATCTGCAATTCTAAACACATCATCTGATTCAGGATGTTCAGGCAGTTATGCAATGACATCTTTGTTTCTTTTCAAAAACAAAGCATTACCATCAGGAAAAAAGGATCACATTTCAGCGTCTGATGCAATGAAAACCTTGTTCTACAAAAACAATATAAAAAGTTAGACATGATATGAGGAGAACAGAGAAACAAAAAAACTTGCTACCATTAATAGGCAACATACCATCATTTATGAACAGATACTTAACAGTGCTTTATTTTGTATTACTTACATAAAATTAATGACAAGAGATTCCATTCCTTTCTATGCAGTGTATACTAAAGAAAGATAAAACCTTTCCCTCAAAGAATGTCACTGTCTGGGAATCAATACTGAAAGTTCTTACACCAATAGGTAACAAAAACGGTAAAAGCATGTTAGCAAGTAATCAGAATTATATTTAAAAATTATTGTGACAATATAGCAGATAATTTTCCGCATTTACATTTCATCATTTATCTAAGAGTAACAAAACACTGTTGCGAGACTTTCCCTGTATGCATCAACAGATGTCTGAGAAGAAATTAGAAGTAAGAATGYATAGGGTTGAGATAAGAATTAGAGTAAGAACATATAAAGAGTTTTCATTTAATTTAGTACTTTTTATATACTTTTTAATACTCCTAGGATATAAAAAATTCAGGTTACACTTCTATACACAGAACTTTAACCAAAGAAGATCTGAGCAGCCCTCGCTAACTGCCTCAAAATATAGAAAATTGACCGTATTAAAATATCCACATTATTGTGCTGAATCCTGAGACATTTTGATTGGCATTCCTCTGTGCAAGCTCTGGGTGTCAGCTGAATCATGGGTTACAATGTCCATTTCTTTCTTTTGACTCAACTGGATCAGGCATAAGTTTTGATGAAATGAATTTCATTTCTTGGAACATATTGACTTAATCAAGTTTCACACACTAAAAATGCCAGGTGTCCGCTTGAGACACAGTGGTTGTGCTATTGCTCCTAGCACCTCCGCTGTCTAACCAGTTCAGAGCTTGAAGGATAGAGAGTAAATTCTTGTTTCTGGAGGCAGTTTGCACCTTGTTTCCCAAAGGAGCACATCATCCAGCAACACCACCCAGCAATGACAGTGGTGTTCTGGAAGAGGTCTGCCTCAATTCCTTTTGCCAAAAATGCTCTGCTTTGGATGAAATTAAATAGTCTTTAGGCTACAGGGAGCTTTAATATGGTGAACGCGCAGCTACCTGGCAGGAAGATGAGGGCTTCAGTTTTGATTCCCTGCTCCAAGTAGCATGTATTTTTCTTTAGAGAGAACTGATATTTGCCCTATTTTCAGATAAGAAACCAAATTACCTTCATGTGAGGGTTTAGATATGATATCACATGACATGTAGATGTGGTACTTTGAGACATGGTTTAGTATTGGTCTTGGCAGTGTTGGGTTAGTTCTTGGACTCAGTGATCTTAGAGGTCTTTTCCAATGATTCCTTAATGATTCTATGATCCTGTGCCATCTCAGCCAAAGAGTCATTCCTTTGATGGAAGGGCTGTAAGAGCAATGTTGGTCCCGGTGATAGTCCTACTTGAAGTGGGATATAGGACTAACTAGACACCCTCCAGAAATTCCTTCAAACCAAACCAAACCAAATTCAGTATTCTGGTCTGACCTTCTTTCAGGCTGCCTGAAGATTGTAACCTGGTGAATTGGGCTGCAAGGTTGAGAGAGTTGGGCTTTAACATTGACTCAGCAGTGAGCGGAGTATGTGTGTGCCAGCCCCCTGACCACTGAGTTATTGGACAGAAACTGGTTAGAGTAGACATTATCTGTATTTTGTAAAAATTTTGCTATTTGAGACCTAAAATCAGGAGAGGTTTTGGAGGTTGTTACCTCTATGTGGACATACATGCTCTGATCTACACTGGAGGAAATTGCATACGGTCTGACAATCTTACACATGGGTAAGAATTTTGACTCATGCAAGAATCTCCTCCTTGGCACCTGCCTTTTTCAGTTTCATTCCTCCCAGGATCCTTGGCAGTAGTGCTGAGAAGTCTTCTACTAAAACATCTCCACAGTCTTTGCACTGCACAGCAACTTGGAAGTAGTTTCATGGATCTGTGCTATATTGTGGCACTATCCAGGTCATGCACTGGCATGTCAGGCTGGTTGCACACATAACTAGTGCCTAATAAATCTATTCTTATAGACTATGCAGTCTAGTTTAGTCTTCAAAGTTATGCTAATGTCTCTCCTCAAAATGACAGTACTTTACTGCTCTTGTAGGCGAGGAGAGAGAGTGCCATCTGCTCAGATGTGTAAATTGTCACCATTTCATTCACTTATGAGGGGTTTTGTCAGTTTGCTCTAATTGTAATATGTCCCACTGAGTTTAACAAGCTTAAACCATTAATTCATTCATTTTTCCTGGTGTGAAATGTAGGCTTCAGGTTAAAAACGTAGATTCTTGAAGCCCAAAATTCCTTGTATCTAGCAACTATGTAAAGAAGATTGGAGAAGAAAAAAAACAGAAAACAAGGGGTTTTTCCTCAGAAAAACTTAAATCTTTTAGACTAGTAAAATGAATTTCTAATGCAAATGCTGTATAAATAGAATAGATCATACATATACAGAGATATATACATGCTTTTAGACAGATGGATAGATAGGTACACAAGTGACAMGGTAACCAGGTTGTGGTAAAGAAGCAGAGAAAGTAATTTTTAGTTACCTGATGAATGTTTCAACTATAACAACTGGCTTCCAAATATAAAAC
Organism: Amblyornis subalaris; assembly: GCA_018881555.1. Taxonomy (NCBI): domain Eukaryota; kingdom Metazoa; phylum Chordata; class Aves; order Passeriformes; family Ptilonorhynchidae; genus Amblyornis; species Amblyornis subalaris. The sequence continues at coordinate 4,643,625 of JACAXG010000002.1, read as the reverse complement.
TTTGTTTCCCTTACATGAAACTTTCCTTCCCTCAGAAAAATCCCATCACATATCCCAGGTCAGTGGTTACTTAGCTGTACAGCTGAAGGGTTGTACATAATTCTAACAGATTGATGGAGCCACATTCAATACTGTATCTGCTTCGAAACTCTTAACCCATGCTTTCTGTGGCTCCAGGCACTCATCAGGGAAGGGCAGTGGACCTGACATAAATCCTTTCTTCCAGCAGCTAGGCTGTTGCTTCAGAGAAGAAGAGCATCTGCTTGCAGCATGAGAGGATCACATTACCATGGTTCCCATGCCTGATATAAAATGGTGGTGACATACAAATGTGAGCACCAGTAGGTACAAATGAAGATGCCATTTAGAAGTTGCATGGTGTGACACAAGTGATTCAATTTGAAATTCAAATCAGTCTGTACAAGTTATGTGGTGATGCAGCTGTCCAGAAATCTGAAAGTCCATATGTGGGCCTCAGGTTGCACATTAGAACCAGAAAGACTGGGCTGTGCATATTTTAAGGGGAGAAAATTGCATGTGCCCATGAGTTTCCAAAAATAGCCATTCCATAGGAGGATTTAAGAAGCAATCACCCATCTGCCAATATGTCTGTGTTGTCTTTAATCATGTTTCTGCTGAATGAGTAGAAAACATTAGAAGAAAATATATTTTAAAAAACGCCAAAACAATACCCCCCCTCCTCCACAGAAAAGAAAAAAAACCAAAACCAAACCAGGATTGTCAAATCCTGTAATTATTAAGAAAACAAGTGATTAAAAGGAATTGGCTGCAATGAAAGTGAACCTAAATTTTATTATATGTGCAATTTTGGAACTAGACATAGTTGTCATGACTTACAACAATACTAAAACCTCTGTTAAAGGGAAGGACAGTGCATTTAAATCCGTGGAAACTACTGTATAAGTACAGTTCATAAAATGAACTAAATTCACTTCTAACTAAATTCTATTTAGTTTAGTTCTAACTAAATTCTAGACTCTCATTGAAATAATACACTGTTTGATCTTCCAGTTATGTAAAATAAATGCACAGCTCTTCATTTCAACCGTGACATTCATTTGCTCTCTACTATAAGCTTGATTGACTATATAACTTGATGTCTCAAGGATTTAGGAAACAATGAAAGGAGCAGCAAGTCAGCAGAGTGAAATTCTTATGTAGGTTACTTGGATAATTCATATCTGAGAATAAAGAAATATGAGTTCTGTGGAGTACATATGATACTTGATATATGTGCTTTATATATAATTTCCTTAAGGTCTGTAAGAAAATTAAATTGAAGTTTAATCAGAAGTTTTGCTCTGCACTGATCTGTGAGAACCTAAGGTGAAATTGGATGAAGAAATGTATTTATGGAGATGATCCTTTTGTATTCCCATGCACCTTGCATTTGGAGGGGAGTTGTTTTCCAATAGCTTTCATAATTTTTATTTCTTTTTCAACTCTACTATTTTATTTATGCTTTATTACCATATCCTACACACAGCTATGTGCATGAATACATTTAGAGCCATGCACATATGAACATAATTCTCTCAAGAGAAAATGTGGCTGTCAATAAATATGCAATGTGGCACATTTGTGACCGGGGTAGGCAGTTCTAAGATGCATAACTTGATTATTTCGAAACCAGATTTCTTCAAAGATGCCAAAGGCAGGTATATGTCAAGATAAAAGTTACATGAATTGGAGTGTAAAAGGGCAACCTAAACATTTTTCAAATTATTCAGAAATTTGTTAGTTTATATTCCATACCTCAGAACCAGCCAGACTGGATTTTAACTACATTCTGATAATAGTTCATAGTTGGGTAGTGAACAAACTGAAACAATATTAGCACAATAGATCATATTCTTAAACCTCTAAATGTCATAATAGAAATTAAATACCTTCTCAACCACAATTGTGGCCATTGCAAGTGAGGTTCCATAAAAAATTAAAAAATATGTTTTACCCTTTGTTGCCTCATTTGAAATGTTTGTTTATGTAGCCCTCAGAACACTATTCCTTGCTATTTAATGTCTTGAGGCATTTTAATGCTTCAGCTTTTAAAGGCTTCAGACTGTCCAGAGTTTTTGAAGTACTGTCAAAATTCAAAGAAACCCATGCTGCCACTGATATTTCTTCGTATGCTAAGAAACCCTCTCTTCCTCRTAAGGAATTACTTCTACACTTGTTTTCAGGGCTAAAAGTTGTTCTGCCAATATTCGCGAAGACGAGATTGTCCTTGCTACTTATATTTTATTTGTGTAAAACAGATCAGATACACTGTCTGAATGCTCTGGGAGTTAGTTCAGTTTAAAGTCAATACTGAGCCAAAGAGATGGTCCCAGTGTCCCACAGATCATTCCTTAGACTGTCAATCAATACATTTCACCTGGGTCTCTCTAACTACTAAGTCAAGTAGCAAGTAACACCAAGGAGGGAAGCACACATCTGTTGAAAACATAATGAACACCTCAGTAAGTGAGATGAGGGTCTATCTAGCCCAGTTTTGTCTGTCATACAGTGCAGTGGGAAAGGCTGTTAGAATGTTTTTTAGAATTTACTTGCTGCCATGTATTTTCTCCATTTTGTGCTGTTTAACTTGTAGACACTGTTGAGCTCTTCATTAATGCCATAAATGATCATCCTTCATTTYCGGTCAGTACTTCTTTCCTGTACTGTGTCCAGCTCCGCGGTCCTCAGAATAAGAAAGACATGAACCTATTGGAGGGAGCCCAGAGGACACCGCCAAGATGATTAGAGGGATGGAGCACTTCTCCTATAATGAAAGGCTGAAAGAATTGGGTTTGTTCAGCCTGGAAAAAAGAAGACTTTGAGATGACCTAATTGCAGCCTTCCAGTACCTAAAGGGAGCCTACAAGAAAGATGCAGAGGGACTTTTTACAAGGGCATGTGTTGATAGGACAAGGGGGAGTGGATTCAAGGTGAAAGAGAGTAGATTTAGGTTAGATATTAGGAGGAATTTCTTTACTTTGAGGGTGGTGAGGCACTGGAACAGGTTACCCAGAAAATTGTGGATGTATTCCATTTCCATCCCTGGAAGTATTCAAGGCCAGGTTGGATGGGACTGAGCAACCTGGTCTAGTGAGGGGTGTCCCAGCCCATGACAGGGGGTTTGGAACAAGATTATCTTTAAGGTCCCTTCTTACCCGAACTATTCTATAACTTTATTATTCTTTGATGCTTCTATTTCACTTGTATCTTTTGGTAAGAAAGTGCCGTTGCTTCAATTTTATTGAACAGAGTGGCACAGGAAATCAAACACAGAGTAGGGAAATTAAACTTTTCTCTCCAGCTTCTTTACTAGCACCCTATCTAATAAGGTCAGTTATCCTATTTGACCCATGTGACTAGCAAAAATACTTATTAGCAACTAATTTGGACTGAAGTTTTGCCAACTCTTTTTAACTTAGCTGCTTTCATAGATGTTCATTTGTTTAGCCATCTTCAGTGTGTGAATATTTGTTTCCAAGATCATCTACTAGGTTTTCTTATCTGTTATGTCTGAAGAAAAAATGCAATTTATACAGATAGTGTTTAGTAATATAAGCAATGTTTTTTAACCAGATCTCCTTCCAGGTGTTACTGATCATATTCAAGATGACTTCAGCTAAGTATCCACAGGAAATAGGCCACCTGTTAGCCATTGGACACTCCATTAGCAGAAAATACCAAACCCCTTTAAATTTTGATAGTAAGAAAGACAGTAAGATGAAGAAATTGTCTTCAATAAAGCAAAAGGGAGGAGTTCAATAAAGCTGACAGAGAACTTGAAGCATCTAAGAATTTGGAGGCATCAAAGGGAAGTTGGTTTCCATTAATTTGCCTTTCTCAAAGGTGACTGCTTTCCATTTATATTACCTTCAAAGCTCATTAGATATCAACTAAAATTTACAGAGCCTTACTTCACTTTTTTGCTGGAGGACTTATTTCAATGGGTTGAAATTGCACAATGTTTTTTTTTCCTCCTTCTTTGGTAAAATGACAGCTGTAAGTCAGGCTGCGACCATATAAATATATATATATAACATCACTGTTTATATTTTCCAGAAATATATATGTATGCAACAAAGATGTTAATTCGGTTTTCAAAAACTGGGTGCTTAGATAAATTGATTATAAATTAAATGGAGTAGGTTTTGATATGTGTCCAAACCACTATTCCTCAAACCTAAATTCTTTGCAGGTTTGTAGGAGAGAATATTTATATTTTTCTAACAGAACTCACAAATAAAGATACTGCACCATTTGTAAATTTGAGTACTGTGCCAAATGTCATCCCATACTGATTTTCTATGCTTAAATTACAGTTGCATGACTTATATGTGGTAAGCTTGCACCACAAGGCTAAGAAAGCCCCTGTGAAATATCTGAGTAGCTCAAAAAAACCTTTCAAAATCCTGTCAAATATGGGAAACCATAAAAGGATCATTCATTTTTCTCTGAAGCAATTAAAAGATGATGTAAATTTCCTTGAAAATAAAACTTTATAATTGAAAAACTGACAGGTCTTTCACTATAAAATCATAAATGCCTCTCAAATCGGACTTTTATAAGGGCTTAGACAGTGAGTTTTCAAAGCAAATCCTTTAAAGGAAGTATTAAGTTATTAATATCAGAAAATCATGAACAATGGATTGCTAGGTGAATAAAACAGTTCAAACTAAAATGAAAAAATGATGAAACATGGATTTGTATTTTCAATTTAAAACAATGAAATAATAAGATCCTGAAATAATTTTTAGCCTCCACAAAACTTATAGGGTAAACTTATGCACTGGAAATTTTCCCATCCTCTTCATTATTTTTTCCTAGCTTGATTTTTGATTTCTAGGATCACTTAGAAGCTAAAGTTTCTTGCGTGATGATTAGGTGTTGTTTTTTGGTGAGAGCACATTGAACAATCTGCTAACTATTTCAAAGAGAGAAAAAAAAGTAAGCAGTCATGCTTGGAAGTTCTCTAATATCCTAGTTATAAATACTACCAAAAAAATGTTGTTACAAAAATTGTAAAGGAAAATACACCTTTGATTCTGAAAGATGCTAAAAATATTTGATAGCTGTGATAGTTGACCTTGGCTGAATGCCAGGTGCCCTCCAAGCTGCCCTATTTCTCCCCTCCTTGGCAGGAAGGGAGTAGAGAAAATAAGAAGGAGAAAAACTCATCATGCGAGATAAAGGCAGTTAAATAAAGCAAAAGCAAAGGTTGCACGTGGAAGCAAAGGAAAACAAAAAGATTTCTTCTGTACTTCCCATCAGGAGGTGATATCCAGCCACTTGCCAGGAAGTAGGGGTTTAGTATGAACAGCAGTTGCTGTGGAAGACAAATGTCATAATAATGAACCCCACCCCCTTTCTCTCAGCTCTTGTTGCTATGCAGATGTCCTACGGCATGGGTATCCCTTTGGTTACTTTGGGTCAGCTGTCCTGGCTAGAGCCCCTCCCAAGATCTTGCCCACCCCCAGGCTACTGGGTGCKGTAGGAGGAGTCTTGGAGGGACAGCACTGATGCTATTATCAATACCTTTCTAGACACCCATACAAATACACAGCACTATGAGGGCTGCAATGGGGAAAATTAACCCCATCTCAGCCACACCCAATACAGTAGCATCTCATTTTAGAGTATGTTATTAAATCTTTTGAAACAGGCCATTGTCTTCTGATGTCTAACATAAAATAAAACCCCAAAGCCTCATAAAGAGTGTCTTCCTGTTTAAATAGTCACTAATAGCTGAAATTAGCACCAAGACTCTAAAACTGGATAGAAGAAACTACAGAAACTTTTTCTATAGAAACTGGAAAAAAGAATTATTACAATTCCTTTTATTTTTTTCTTTGATGCAAGTCTCTGCACAATATGTTTAAGCACAAAAATATGCTGCTCAGGTACAATTGAACTGWTTCAAAAAATAATTACATACATTTGTAAGATCAAAGCAAGTGTCCTTTCTTTCCAAAAATAAAAATACTGCTGCAAAGACTTAAACCTAAACAGCCAGTGAGATGAAAAACAGCTGAACCTGCTTTTTTGATACCATTTTCTAGGAGGGTGATCTTCAATCACTTCAGTCATGGGTCAGTGAATAAAAAGGAAGTAACTTACTTGTTGATCAGTATCTGCCATTGTCATTACTTGTTTGTGCCAGTCTCACTGAGACTGAAATATAATCCTGAAGGGGCACGAGTGACACAGTGGTTTTGACTTCATTTCAGTCATTGAGATATAACACTATATATACCCAGGTTTTCTGAAGACTGAGATAATGTGTCCCCTTATGTAAATGTTTTGGAGGTCAAGGAGTTGCTTGCGTTATCAGTAGATGAGCAGAATAGACCCTTTCAAGAAAGATTTCTGATTSGTTTGATTCAGCTGCTTTCACATATCCCTTAGAGTCGTGGGCCTTTGGGTTAAGGCCCAGGAAACTGGTATGTGTTCTTCTGAGGTCAACAGAGGACCTGCTGCTTTCCAGCTCCTAGCTGGAATCTGTCAGGCTTCTGTGTACTTGCTGGGGCTGGCAAGCAGATAGCTGAGTAGACAAGTGCACACTGTGTATGCAAGTTGTTTCATGCAGTTTTGCGCATAGAGCAAGTCTCAAACATCATCTGTTTGAGATGTGTTTGGACCCGCAAATGTTGGCAGAGGGAGGACAAGGTGTAGGTTTCCTCAGTTACTCATAGAATCATAGAATATGCTGAGTTGGAAAGGAGCCACAAGAATCATCAAAGTGCAACTCCTGGCCTTGCACAGGAGCATCCCCAAAAGTCACACCTTGTGCCCAAGAGCGTTGTCCACATGCTTCTTGAACTCTGTCAGGCTTGGTACTGGGACCACTTTCCTGGGGAGCCTGTTCCAGTGCTCAGCCACCCTCTGGGTGAAGAACCTTTTTTTAATAGCCAATCTAAACCTCCCCTTTTTCTAATATCCAACCTAAACTTCCCCTGGTACAACTTCAGGCCATTCCCTCAGGTTATGTCACTGGTCACCACAGAGAAGAGATCAGTGTCTGCCCCTCCTCTTCCCCTCATGAGAAAGTTCTAACTGCAATGAGGTCTCCCCTCAGTCTCTGCTTCTCCAGGCCGAAGAGATGAAGTGACCTCAGCCACTCCTCTTATGGCTTCCCCTCAAGGCCCTTCACCATCTTTGTTGCCCTCCTTTGGACACTCTCTAACTGTTTAATGTCTTTCTTACACTGTGGTGCCCAGAGCTGCCCCCAGCCCTTGAGGTGAGGCCGCCCCAGTGCAGAGCAGAGTGGGACAAACTCCTCCCTTGTCCAGCTGGTGATGCTGTGCTTCAGTTAACAAAAGTGAGCTATTACTGGCCTTCTTAATTAAATTCCCCTTAAACAAATTCCTTGCAAAATCTTTATGACAAGTAAGGATCAGCCAGGAATCTCCTGTGAAATTAAGAGAAGGGGAGGAAGAAGAATACAGAAATCTGAAAAGTAATATGAAAATGGGGATGTTTTTACTGATATTTTGGAGGGAAGCCAAACTACTCATTTGGATTCCTATTTGTACAGTTTATTTTGTCAGTCTTCCTTTTACATCCTGTAAGATAAGAGATTAATAGGAAAAATAAGGACACAGAAGAAAGTTATAAAATTACTTAAGCTGACAATCCAAGTATCATAGATCTTGAGTGCCCAGGCAGTAAATCCCTGCTCCTGCAGTGGGCAAGTCTCTGTGCCTCCAAAGAGCTTTAGGAGAGACATAGGATGCTTTGGATTCAGCAGGATCATTTTCATAGCTTTTTCTGCCAAAAGTGAACAGTAATATCCATTAAAAATAAGCTTTGTTGGTGGATTGGATTAATTTTACTAGTGAAGTAAACTGAATTTAGATGTACGAACTGTTTAAAAGTTGGAGGTAAGAGCTTCACAGCTAAACACAGCAGGCCAAATTCTGGGGTTCCTGAACAGCTAAAGATTCTACCAGGTCTGGTTAGAGTTTTTTATAGCCTGTAAGACACAAACTCTGAAGGAAGTTTTCAAGATTTGATTCACTGTACCTGTTAACATCCCACATCCTTTTCCTTGGCACTGCATTCTCTATGAATGAAAGCTTTCAAGTTGAAATCAAGTTTTCTGGCAATTTCCTTTCTGAGGACAAACAAAAGGACCATTAAGGAGCTGTGCAGAGCCTTTCAGGAAGTCATTTAGAAGCTTGAAATTCTGCTTGAGAGTTTTCCCTTTGTTATTGAGCTGATTGCTTCCTCCTTTGGTATCTCCTCCTATGCCCTGCAAATGAAACATCCAGTACTGTCTTTCTGGAGAGAGTTGATGGATGAAACAGTTTCATACCATGCACTGCTAGCCAAGCTCTATTTATCCCAAATGGATTCTGCATATGGCTGATTTTCCCCATACAAAGTAAGAAGTAAACAGAGAGTGATAGATATTGGCTTTCCATCATCTGATCTGTCAGGTGCTGTACATTAGGAAGTTATCTATGCCTTTAATTGTGAGTAAGAGAGGGATTTAGAGCTTGCAGAAGCGTAATTGTTTCACAGTAAATCTACAGATAAGCCCCTCTTCCTTACTGCCCACACAGTTCCACTGATTTCAGAATATTAAATTGCCCCTTTCCCTTCAAATGCTGGTGCCTAAAAGAAGATGTATTATCCTGAAGTCTTTGTAGCTTAGACTCTAATGGGATGCTGATATTGCAAACCAATAACTAAAATGCGGAAATATTAAAATGAAGCATAAGGCTGCTTTTATTACTGCCATACTTCTTTACTGCATTAATTTTGAAACATTTCTATTTTCTTTCTAATCCCAATCTTAGAGTTAAAAGTTTTGATAATTGACAAGTTTCTTTCTCATGTGATGTATTCTTGAAGACAAGGTGTAAGCGTCTGGGGGCAGGTAAGGAAGGGAAAGGACTTTTACCTTTGAGTGTGACAGAGACTGTGAAATTTTCCTTTCAGTTTACTTCAGTTTACTTGTTTTGATGTCTAAATCTCAAATTTCAGCGAATTGCTTATTCCTGATCATGAATAAGTTTGAATTCAAATGAGAAAATAGCTWACAAAAATCAGGTAAATGGTCCTGTGACTAAATAAGTATCTGTAGTCCCTGTGGGTTTGTCTTTGTTTCTTTCGAGCTTCATCAATCTTGTCTTGTTTGTGTGGTGAGGATACAAGAATATGTGCCTGTTTAGCAAAGASTACTTGTGTAAATGAGATAATGAACAGCCGCAGTTTCACGTGTTCCCCAACCTGCCTGAAGACAACTGATGTTGCTTATTGATATTACTAATAAGACAAGTGCACATGAAAAAATGTCTCTGTTTAAGCATCCTCTGTTCCCTGGCAGGAATTTACACTACAATAACACTGCTCATAAATGTAATAGAAAGTGATTTCTTATTTAGGGTGGGTCTAATTGCATTCTTTGAATCAGTGGGTGATGAAAGGGAATCATGATGGAAAAACGAGACAAACACTGCTTGCACCAGCCCCAGGTAGGATATGCTGTTCCTGTCCTACCTCTCTAAGGAAGCAGAACAAGTTACTTCATGCTGTCCCTGAAGTTGTCATGTGACAAGAGTGAGTAGGTCAGGTGGCACAGAGATGAGGATCGGAAGCTGGAACTGGAGCTTCTCTCCAGGTGGGCTTCCTGCTGCATGGACCTGAGAAGACTGGATACCACCAATGAAAGCCCGTACAGTTTTTGAGTGAGGTAGTGCCTCCTTTATATCTTTTGTCACACAAAGCAGCCAATTATCCCAGTGCCAGAGATATTTGGCATTTTTACAGAGAGATGCTGACTATAGATAGTTTAGTTTTGCCTTGACTTCAATTTTTTATTTCTACTGTCCTCTTTTTTTCCATTCGTTTCATGAAAATAAATCTCTTAACGCATACAAAGAGGCATAATGAAAAATAAAATGTCAGATAAGTTTTAGGAATAAAACATTTTGACATTGTGCATCTTCTTTTAAAATCAGAGGGTACAGTAATAGCATTTGGCTTGGTATTTCCTCCAACAAGGAGGTAATTTCACAGCTACCTTATAGAACAGGGTGATGTTAAAGGAATAATTAACAATTTGTGGGATTTTTTGTGCTTGACATCTGTGTTTCCATTTTAATTGAGTTAATAGAATTCTTCTTTCTGTTCTGTGTGCATTTCAATAATCACCTAGTGCTAAAATTTTCAGGTAGAACTTCAAATAGATTGGAGTAGCATTTTGTATGCTGAACAGTGGTGAACAAAAAAGACAATTCTCTTTCTTTTCCTTTCTTAATTTTCTAAGATGATGGAGTGTRTACTGTTACAAAACCAGCAGAAATTATGAAGTTAGGGTGTCATCCCAGTATTCTTTTGAACAATGGAACCATATAACTCCGTGTACATACAAACCTAAATAGAAAAATGAGAAGACTTTGACAATAGCAGCAGTGATTGACTTGACTCCATGTTTACTGGCCTCTGAACCCAAGCAATTTTTGTGTGCTTAAGCAAGTATTCATAATGACACTATATTTTAAAGCAAATGGTATTCATATTGTTCTGTAGACACTTGGCTACAGGGAGCAGAAATATATCTACATAGTGAGAAAACAGGCAAATGGAGCTTCAATAAAGCTTTAAGAAATATCACTAATGACAACCAAAATAAGGCAGTGGAAAAAGAAGGGAACTGACCACTGATGTTATTCAACAACCCATAGCAGTATAATATTAATCTTGAAACACTGACCATTGTCTTGTGGACTATCTTGTAAATTGTATAAATTACTTAAGAGCCTTTAACCTTAAAGCATTTAATGATATATGTCATTTGCAATGCACAGCATGTCACATCCTATCGCAATACTCAGTACACTACATGTAACCATCTATTCAGGATGTTGTTGCTGAATTTGCCTAGCTCCTGATCAGTATATGAGAGAATAAAATTCCATCTCCGTATATAATTTAAGGAGGCAAAATGAAAATTTAAAGCTACATGGAAACCATTTGTTATTTTGACATTGAAATTTCTCCTGTAAGAACCTATCTAGAGCCAAGAGTTTTCCCAATCTGACACCAGGGCTGCTGTTACAACTGGTTGTGAAGATGCTGCCTAACCAAAAAACAGATAGTTTCTGATAGTTTATTGACTTAGCTTACTAGCTTTCCAGTTTTATTGAGTACTGCTAAGTTAGTTAATTGAGGAAAAAAAGGCATTTAGAAGAAATCCAGTCTTCTAAGAATTTTGGAAGTTTTGGCCATTTTAATTCAAATTTCTTCACTAACTCTTAATGTTTTTGTATCAATCAGTAATACTATTATACCTTGATTTTTGCCATTGATCACTAAATTTTTATGAACAGATCAAATAAAATCTCCAGATTCTTTGATATTTTCCTCACAAATAAATAAAATCCAAACTGATGAAGCTAGCTATTTACTGGTGTTACATAATCATGGAACTTCATGCCTCCAAGACACTGGTTGAAATCTAGCTTTCACCCACAGCAATTAAAAAATTAATTGATGTTAGGTAGGAGAGCTCTGTCAGTTATGTTGGTGGTCACAGTAAGAGGAAGATTTTAAAAAAAATATCCTCACCTTTTCAGTTCAGTCATTTGTATGCTCTTGTGTCAAACTCCCTTTTTTTAATTTTGGGTGTAGGTATTAGGAGTCTGACTGATGTCAGGTGTATGTATTAGAGGACATGTGTGTGGATGTGGATATGTATGAGTGTGTATATACACATTCACATTCAGACAATTTGTTTTGTATCTTCTGGGATGAACACAATGTAAAAAAAGAAATTTTGTATCAGCTAGCAAAAACTTTCTACAATAAAAATGCAGAAACATTACTGGAACAGAAACAACCAGGGATGAGTTTTGCAACATGCTGAAAACCTTTACTCTGATGCATGGAACTGGCAGTCTGCATGGAGTTGTATATGTCTGGTACAAGTTTGCTGATCTGGAAACTGCATTTTGCAGGATCAAGCAAATCCCACTGAGATTTTGCCAACCAAGGTCTGACTCATACAAATTTTTAATATATACTCTGAAATCTTTGTCAGCTGAACATTTTTACAGCAGTCATCAACATAGTCATCTAGTGTCAGAAAACAGTACTTATTAACCACTGGAAAAGGCAAAAGATACAGAAGTATTTGACCTGAAGAGCTGCTTTTCCTCACTTCAATGAATGGTCATTATGCTAACCCAACTCTGTCACTCAACCCCTCAACAGCTCAAACCCCTCCATCCACAAAACACAAAGAGAGAGGGAGAGTTAGTCTTCTAAGGATTTTAAGGAGAAACTGTTTTTCTGTTATTTGGTTTTGGGGTTTTTTTCCCTGACTTTTTCTCCTGTCACAGAGAAAGCCCTTGACTTCTTCCTCCACTCCTGATTTGTTCATGAGCACAAGAAAAGGTTGATTTAAATGTTCTAAGAGATATGCCTCTATATTTGTTTCAGTTTGCAGAAGAAAAAACAATGTCTGATCAGGGTTTCCACTTCAGTGAAACAGATTTTTCACTGACTTTTAAAACTGTGAGATCAGTCAAAACAGCTCCATCATAAAAAAATAAGGTACAGAAAGTACTTGTAAAAAGTAAAAGTATTTCTAAAAAAGGAAATGGTATTGCTAGAAAGAAAGCAAGTAACTTTTTTTCTCCAAAAAAAMCTTAAAAATCATTTACTAAACTGTAAGATCTTCCAAATCCCATCCTGATAAATGTATTTAATCAAATTTCAAATTATTTCTTATTTGCATACAAAAGATATATCTTTGGCTTTCTATTAAAATATATCTTTAACATAAAGAATCAAAGAATAGTGATATGAGAAAAAAAGTTTCAGAAAGTTTAATTTGGTTTAGTTTAGTTAAACAAGGACCTCATATTGAATACTGACATGGTTTTTGTCCCAATGATTATCCTTATCTTCTTCTGTGCAGGTTATGAATGAGAAGAATTTGCTCATTTATTAGGAAGCACTTCACATAATGAGAACACTGTTTGTCTATGCTTTATGGCTTTTAATTGGACTTTTACTCACTGGAATTACTTATGTAATATTACTTTAAATCTGCTGAGATATAAATAACAATTTTCAATTTCCCCTTTGTACTTACAGACATAAATATACTTCCAGCAATTATCTTTTAGAAACGTACATAATCTGCTTCTACTTTTCTTAGTTCCACATTTAATTTTGCTCAGGTCATGTTAGTGCTGTTTTATTTATTTTATTAATTTTCAAAAATCAGTATTCATAGTGCTTTTGAGTTAACTTAGTCTGCACTTGACCTGTTGGCAAACTGGTTTTAAATGGTTTAGAAAATTATTTCACCAGCTTCTAATGATATTTCTTCATCACTGAGAACACTTTTTGTTTGTATTGCTCTTGCAGTTTATAATCTGCAAAATTTGAAATATTAGGCCCAGACACTGAGAGGAGCATGTGCAAATCTTTCCTTATGTAGAGCAACTTGCTTGCCAGAAAAGGTTCTGTTAACACTAAAATCATTTTGGTGCACATTAAGGTCAAGCTCTGTCTCTGCAAACTCTTGAGACCTGGCAATGCCACATGCAGTTAGTGTTAGCCAGCYGATGTCCCTGTAGGTGCAGGACAGACACCTTTGGAGAGCAGTGAGGTCCACCCAGAGAAATCTTGGCCAGCTGTTCCTGTCTCCTTCCATTAGCTGGAAAGGGAATAGACTAGTATCTGTATTTCTAACCTTTAGAGAGGAATTGCTCTCAGTGGCCAAACACTTTGCTGCAGACGTTGCCCACGGGGGTTCAGGTACGGCCAGCAGTCTGGTGGTACCTCAGAGCAGCAGCTGCCACGGCGCTGGCCGGAGCATCCGCATGACAGCGGCAAGGACGGGCTTGGGTGAACACGGCAGGTGGGTGAAGAGATGCAGCTGAGTCACGCTGAGTGATGCTGGGGAGAGAGCTGGGGACACAGGCTGTGTATCATCAGCATGAGATCCATAACTGGTGGGTGAGGAAGGAAAGGACAGTGACACATTTTTTCCTGCATGGCCTGACAGAGAAGCAGAAATTGCTGTTATTGGCACCCAAGATACCTCTGAGATACCTCAGCAAAGTAAGTTTAAAATGCCCTGCTATAATATTTGCCCAGTGCCTTTCACTCCCAGAGTACACATTAGGACCAAAGTTCATTTTCTCTCACTGAAAACTCCTGACACATATGGGATAAAGCACTGCATACTAGGATTTCATTAAATAACTAAGAATTCACTGTCAGAGCTGAAGTAATTATTCAAGAGTTGTGCTCTCATGAAAATGCTTTTTTCTTTCCTTTAAATCTTCTTTTAAAGATGTGCTTTTCATTTAGTTTGTTATAAAGAAGTTACTTGAATTGTCTCAATAAAAGTTTAAGCGGTCTTTATTTTGTAACTAAAAGCATGCACAAGAACAAATAATTCCAAAGATATATATCAAGTGTGCGCAAACTCCACAGAATCATTTCTTTTGAAGCAATTTTGCAAAACCACTTAAAATCATACAGTGAGACATCAGTCTTATAAACTAAAGAGGTAAAATGAAATTAAAATATACAGAAGGAACTTAATTTGTGCTTGTTTGTGAACATTTATTACTAAAAGATATCAAAACAGAATTTTTAATGTTCACAACCAACTCACTCGCTCTCACCTTACCACTTCCAACATTGCTGTAATGGAGACAATTTTCTGAAAAAATATTATTGTTTTGTAATTAGTTGTAAGAATATAGAGTAAAAAATGTTTCCTCTATTCACTTGGTCCTAGCATGGATAGCAGGGTAGCCATCTCTGTGTAGGCTCATGTACCTTACCAGGGCCTTGTGGAGACATTTTGGCCAGCTGTAGCATTATAGCTCTGTCTGTAGTTCCCAAAATAAGCTCATGCATACATGCCCTGCAATGTGGCTCTGAGGAGATGGTCAGGGCTCCCTTCTGTGGAGGAAAGTCTTCATACAAACTCAGAGTAAGCCAGTTCAAAAAAGCCTAAGTACCAGATATTTTTCAATGATGTAGAGACCCAGCATTCACTGGTAATAGGCAAAGGAGGGATGTTTGGTGTTTTTTGTCACTTTATAGGGCATAACTTGTTTGGTTTAGCCCAACAYATAGCACAAACCACAAACCAATACACTTTGTTAAAGCCTGGAGATTTTTTCTTGTACTGAAGTGTGAGAGTTCTCAGGAAATTTAATGGTGCCTCAGAGAGAAAACAAGAAACCAGCAGTGTCAGCACTACTCAGGCCAGTGTAACTGCAGTAGATTGGGTGCCTGTGCTGGGCAGCAGTCTTTATCTGCTCCCTCAGGTGAGTAAGGGATGGTGCAGTGTCTTCCTGTGCTAAAAGAGCTTTTGAATTCTGGAGCAAGTTGGACCTGGAGCTGGATTGGCATGTGTGGCACCTACAGAGAGCATGCAGTGCAGGGTCTCTGGCCATCTCTGACGTAGCTCCTGTCTTGAAGGGGTCTTTGGCAGCCACATCAAACCAATTTTTGATCTACATGTGGCTCATGAGCAATGACTATATCACCTCGAGCCTGAATAAATCTCTCCAGCCGTGGCAGATGCATAGCTTGCCCCAAGTCCTTGCTTGAATTCTCCAAAGAAGGAAACACCCTCCATCCCTGTGCACCCAGCACCATCTGTCGTGTCTCTGTAGCCTCAGACATGTCTGTGATGTTGGCAGTGCTGCACACGTGTCCAGCTGGCCTGTGTGCCATCCCCGCCCCTGCAGCAGCTCTGTGTCTTGGTGAGTAAGGTATGACTACCTCCCTCACAAAAAAGCATACAGAGGCAGGAGTTCAATCTCTTTGTATTGAAAAATTAGGACAGGTGATTTGTTAGGTGCTACCAGGAGGTGAACAAATTAAAATGTAGGAGTAATGACTGTGTCAGACTTTCAAGTCTAATTTTTGCCTTGAGCCAATATGTGAGCAATAATTATACTCTCTGGTGAGCTGCTCTATGGACACGAGTAATTATAATCCCTGATACACAAAAACGTGTATCTCATTATAATGAAGCACAGAAGTAAACAAAAATAAATGGACTAGAACTAAATATTCAGAATGCCATTTATATGCTTGGCTTTAGACAGTCACCCCAAGTTTTACATAAAAAGGAAGTCTGCATGTGGAATTCTGGCTTTATAGGTGGAGTTTGTGTGAAGAGTAGTCATTAGAGATATTTGTCCAATACCTGAAAAGAAAATGGTTATTCATTCAAAATATTTCATTTGGTAGTAATCAAAGTGAAAATTTTGCAGAGATACACTGCTTTCAAAGTTAAAATACAATTCTCTGCTCACATTTCTGTGGTAACTAGCTCAGTAACATTAAATAATCTAGTATTCCATCCCCATTTCATTAAAATCCTAAAGTACTTACAAAAATCAAGTATAAAAGGTATAAAATCCATCTGACTAATGTTACTGTAGACTCCTCTTAGAATCAAAGCAGATCTAGGGAGCAACTCAGTTCATCCTAGAACAGATGTCTTAAATATACTGTGGATATGTGTATTTAATCAAAAGAATCTAGCCTAGCAATATACAAAGTTTAGACTTAGAAATCTGATCTCCATGTGTTCAGATTTCATGAAAGTAAACTCTGCTACCAAAACTTTCCATGCAAAAAGCTGCAGTGGAAACGCATGCTGGCCATCCAGCAGTAAAGACAGATTTGCAGATCAGTCACTTAGGTTCGGTCTGATTTTTCTGCTTTTGTAGGGATATTGACTGTATGGCCACGTAAATTCATGTCATTTTGAGCATTTCAGTGTTTCCTTACCTGAAAGAACATGGCACTGCAACACATACTTGGTGGAAATCCTGGTTCCACTGAAAGCAAAAGGAAGATTCTTTGATTTCTTTGACTTCAGATATGCTAGGATTTCACCCAAGGACAAGGATGGTTGTGCTATGTCACCACAGGTGTTCACAGGGAATGAAGATAATTCCCCAAATTTCAGAACAAAATCAAAGAAGCCCCCATTGTCTACCAGGCTCCTTATTGCATGTTCCATCAAGGTAGCTGCAGGCAACAGTTGTAAGGAACAGGTTGTCTTGAGCTCGAAAGGTGAACAAAGAAATGAGTGCTGGAGTTCAGCAATGACTCACATCTGGCAGTGCATTTTCCTGGCACTTCTGAGTGGCACCGCCCTGCTCTGCTCCATGAAAACATTTTAAATGATGTGGGAAATATTTTACGTGGAGCAACAAAGCACGCTGTATGTGACTCAAAAAAGATCTTATTATTTCACTCCTTATTCAAATTACTCTTTAGATCAAGATTGTATTAATGCTCATAATTAATTTGGCCTTACATAATGCTTTTAAGCCAAGAATCTCACAACACTTCTTGAGCATTCTCTAATTAAGCTAGTCACAATCTCTCAGTGAAGTACTCAAGGAATCTGTATGACTCTTTTCATCCAGCGCCAAGAAGCAGTCACCTCTGGGGTCAAGTAAGGCACAGCAGCATGTTCAATAATGCATAGCAGCATTGTGCCACACTTTGGGAGGGAAGTGAGAAGTAGAATCCCTAATTGGAACTACCAGGGGTTTAAGGAAGGAAAACGTATTTATCTGTAATTTCAGATTTAAAGGTGCTATCTTGTCTTTTCCTCTGAAGACTGTCAAAGGCTCTTTAATGTCCAGTTGTTTTTTTTAAGATCATGAATCTGAGAGGAATGCCTTACCATATCATGATTTCATGACCTATTTTACTTTGAAATTCTGTATCTACACATAGCATTTACTTGCCCAAAGTAAATAGCTAGTGTGATTCTTTGATTGAAACCTGTAAGCAATTGCCAATATTTAACACTTCTCCATAAAAGGCTTATTTCAAGCAGCTTTATTATCCCCACTGTACAGAAAGAAGCTGAAGCATTGGGAAAATAAATGATCTTCCTCTACACACTGAGAAAGCCAGTGATTAAAAGGTCATCAAATCTTGTTTTCCAAGCCTCTGTTAGTTTGCTAAGCTCTCACTCATCGTTCTTTCTGCCTGTTAAAACATCCCTCGTGTTCAGTCTGTATGACACTCTCTATTTTTGATACCCTTAATTAAAATAGAGCTTGAACAGAGTCTATAACATTCTGCCTAACAGGAGAGCTCTCACATATCCATTCTTATTTGTTCCTCTACAGAAACAAGATTTAAAACCCCCCAAAAAGCTACTAACCCCACTGATGCAGAAGGTCCCCAAGTATCTTTTGGACAACTGTTCCTCAAAGCAGGAGAAACCCTTTTGTGCCACTGGGGCTTCATCCTCGTGGGGAAATTCACCAGGCACCAGCCATCCAGGCTCTTTGGGGCTCCACAGGCTGAGGCAGATGGGACACAGGCTTCAAGGGTCATTGGGGGACAAATGACTTCACCTGCAATTCCCCCATGGACAGGATTCTCACTGATAACAGCTCTGAACTTTTCACAGGTTCTGGCAGCCAGATCAGGCTGTAGTGATCTGTAACCTCCTCTATAGCACGCAAAACAGCAGATTATCTCAAAGGAATTTTTACATAAGATAAAAACCTGGTATTAATTTAGATGCTGAGTGAAAAAGGATCCACCCTGTCTTTAGGTGAAGTATTGTAATGGAAAATTGCACTCACCACTGAATAGCACAGACTTTACTGTCTCTATTATAAGAAAACATGTCCCATGTAAGTATTTAAAAACAACTTTGCTGAGACTGGGGAGGAGCCTGAGAAGCCCAGATACTTTCACCAGGGCCTAGGAAAGCCAAGAGGGGTAGAAAACTCACCTTTCTCTATCCTGCTCATAGTATAGCAGGAAAATATATGTATACTTTTCAAACCTTGGTACTTTCATGTGCATATCTTTTTTTTTCAGTTCTCTGCAACAGAATGTTATGATGCAAGAAAATGGAGAAGAACTATAAGGAACATGCTCAGGATTTCTTACGATTATTAAATTTTGAGAAAGCAAAGCCACTACTGTAGCACCTGGACAATACACATATTAAAATATGTAGAAAACTATGTAAAGACATCTATAAACACAGTATTTTTACTATCCAGTAATTATATAATCTGCAGTGACTTATACTATCCTCCATTTTATGAAAACTGTGAGAACTGATGTACATTATTATTGTGAAGGGAGCAGACAGCCAACATGACCATTCCCAAGATGAAAACACGTTTGTGAGATGACCCTTTAATTAGAGCTCCTATAAGGATGAAAATTCCACTTCCCAAATGATTTAATTTCTCACCAGATCTTGATGCTTCCAGATCTCTTATGAAGTTTTCTTATGAAAGAAACATTCTAGAAAAAAAATCCATCAAAGTTCATTTTTCCAGTTTTCTGATCATAGAATTATTACAATTATGAAATAATGTAATTCCTGAAAGGAAAAAAATAGGTTCACATTTCACCAGAACATCTGTCAAAGTTTTAATAGCTTTTGTGGTGTTCTTTTCACCCACTTTGAATAATAATAATAAAAAAAATTATGCTCTTTATTTCAGGAACAATTCTTTTAAAAGGAATTTAAATTCTCTTTCCGATTACACAAAAAAGCCCACATCTCCTTCACAGTAGATAATAAATTCCAGATGACTGTATGAATCATGTTCACTATGGTGTACATCATTAACAGCTGTAGCTGCATGGTCACAGTAGCTGCACTTATACTTTCTTTGTAGAAAGATGCATGCTTTTTCTCCTCAAGAGAGAAGAAGAAGAATTAGTCTCTAAAGTCAGATACTAATAGCTGAAAAATACTGAGTTAATCACATTGCAGGCCAAGGAAACACAAGGGAGGGGTGAAGTTAACTTCAGGGAATTAAAAGAGAAGCCAAGGTTGAGCTCTTCATAGTGATGAGGAATGTGGACTCCTAGGTGATACATCTCACTTCAAATGAGGTACCTAATTACATATCTTCCCTAAATCAGGAAAAATAACTACAAGCTGGAAATTCCTGTTATTCTTTGCTGACACTAAAGGGAGTGAAATGTAACTAACTCACTCCTTGATAACTAACTATGTCTAAATTTTGGCGATGTGATTCTATTCTAAGTGCCTACAATTATCTTCAAATACCAGTTTTAAACAGTTTATGATAACCATTCTTAAAGCCAACAGGAAGCCATCCAGTCTGGGTAAGTGCCAGGGTTTACATGCCTAAGGGTGGTGCTAGGGCAGTGACATTCACAGTGCTAAGTGTGCAACAGTGTATCATAAAATCTTATTTCATGTTTAATTTTTCAAACAATATTGCATCTGAGTGAATGAACGAACATGTTGTTTGAATATTATATAGCCGTACTTGCTGCTGTACGTAAAGTGGATGAAATATCAAGAAAGCACAGTGCATATAAAAAACTACATTGCTATAACCAAAACACAATGACCAGATGTCTTGGCTTGGCACAGATTTGTAAATACTTTGCTATACGCAGAGCATAAGAGACCTTTGATCTTACTTGCATAAATTTTTACAAAGAAGTGGAAGTATTATTTAGAGACAGGTTTAAGTTTTAAATGTGTGTGTGCTAATGCAAAAATCTAGCTAAAGCCATCAGTTGTTGTTAGGAATGTTAAATGAAAGTAATTGCTGCATGTCTTTGCTCTGTTAGGATTTAGAGGCACTTAGAGGGAAAAATGTAGACAACCAGCTGCACTGATAAAAAGCGACTGAAATCTCCTCTTAAGGGTGTTGGCACATCACAGCTGGCAGAACAGCAGAAATACCTAAATTAAAAGTTAATTTGGGTATCTCCACGTTGTGAGGCAGTCTGGCATGTTCTAAGTTACCTTTGGTGGGCCTGCACAGATGTTACAGAGGGGAAAGGAAGCCAGTTTTCATAAGTTTACAGCATATGTTTTGCTGCACTGCTCAGATCTGCTTAGCTTTACTAGCCAAATTCAAAATGTGTAAAATGGCAGTGATTTTTCTCTGGTTGTAACCATTTACTCCAAGGCAAAATTGGATCACTAGTAACAAAGGAAAAAAACAGGCAGTGGGGGAATGTAAACAATAGGAAAGCAATGGAGATTCTCCTAGAAAAATATTCAAGAGAGGTACTTGTGCTGAAACAATAAAGGGCATCTCAAATTCTAAACAGTTCAACATCCTACCCTAATCATACTTAACCTGCTATACAGATTAAGATCATTATAAATAAATTCAGCCTCCACCTGCATACAGAGTTAATCAAATATAGAATGAAGACAGACGGAACCTCGAGTACAAAAGGAAACATCTCATTTCTCAGTCATACTCAGTCATCCAGGAGAACAGATGGTCCTTAATGGCATGCCCTGAAATGTCTAATTACATGAGAAACTTTGTATAGTTTTTCTGGACTTTTAATTGGTCCCCCAACTGTGTGTGGAGAGAGCCAAATATTTTAATAGATTAAATAATAAATATCAAGATAGACTGTGCTACAGCATGTACAAGACCTGGCTGATTTACTCTTAAGGTGGATGTGAAAATATGGCAATGCAGGGAGGGATCACAGTCCAGACTGTCATGGAGACAACTCTACTAATTTCTTTGGAAGTCTTCCTCATAACATCTTGACATCTCACAGTATAGAAACAACAAGGTGTGTATGATAACAGATTTAGGGTCACTAAGAATTACACTACATAAAGGACATGAATGGAGCAATGGCCAGTAACTATAGCAACCAATAAAACCCTACTAGGAGAGGGGAATGGACATTACACATAAGCATGCCAAGCTGAAATGTACTACTATAACTACAAGATTAACAATATATTGGAAAGATCTAATCTACTGAAATAATACTTTTAAAATTTATATTATTAAAAGAATTAATGTATATTTAATGATGGAGTTGTAGTTAAGTACCTAAACAGTAGCAAATCAACATATAAGCAAGTTCACAAGTTTTATTAATGAACAATAGACATAGAAACTAAGCATTAAGTGAAGCAAGAAGAAATCAGCAACAGCAAATGTGTTTTTCAGTGTGTACTGAACTCACAACCTTATCTAGAAATATAGGATCTATACCTCTATTGCCCAAAACCTTGTATAATGTTTCCCTCTTGTAATAAAGGCCATAGGAAAGCATAGGAGTTTTGCCTATTTGGTCGATCATATCATTTAATCCAGGTTGTGATTGTACTGTTTAACCACATTAAATTTAGTGCTGCACTTAGAAAAGCTGTTCCAAAGTGTTGTTGCTCTGATGCTTAGAAACCTTCTTTTCAGGAGAAATTTATTAATGGCCAATTTATACCCATTTGTTCTTGTGCCAGCAGTGGCAGTTAGTTCAAATGGCTTTTCTCTGGTGTATTCACATGCAATATTATAGACATGCAACATTTTGTTAGGCTGTGAAAGCCAAGTTCTTCTTGGAAGGCAGAATCATGGAATACTTTGGGTTGGAAAGGAGCTTTAAAGATCATCTAGTCAAGCTCCCTGCCATGGGCAGGGACATATTTCACAACATCAGGTTGCTCTAAGCCCCATCCAATCTGGCCTTGAACACTTCCAGGAATGGGGCCTACATCATTTCTCTGGGCAACCTGTTCCAGTGCCTCATCACCCTCACAGTAAAGAATTTCTTCCCTAACATCTAACCTAAATCTCTCCTCTTTTAGTTTAAAGCTATTTCCCCTTGTTCTATTGCCACTAACCCTGGTAAAAAGCCTCTCTCTTCTTTCTTACAAGCCCCTCTTTAAGTATTGAAGGTATCTGAAATCAGGTCTCCCTAGAGCTCTTTTCGCCAGGTTGAACCCCAACTGTCTCAGCCTGTCTTCATAAGAGAGGTGCTCCATCCCTCTGATCACGTGAAAAAGTTTCTTTCCTCTAAGCATCTTAGATGATTTTCTCTGCTTTTCAGCATGTTTAATTCTCTTGTGTAAGCAACTATAATTGTACACTATACTCCAGGTAAACTTTTGCTAGAGTACTGTTTAGTACTTCCCTATCCATGAGAAGATGTTTTCTTCTGATATGGCAGCATCACATCAGGCTATTGCAAGATCACTACTGGATATCAGTTTTTTTTCAATTGTTCCAACAGGTGACCTGATTTGCTGCAGAAGCTCTAGATACTACTCCTTAATTCTTGACCTTTTGTTTTGTGCTGCTGAACATTGTCCTATTTCTATCAACTTAATTATCAACTCAAGTCATCAGGGTGCAGAAACCTCTATCCCAGCTATGGTTGGTATTCCATTGTTTTTTATTCTTGTACATGTGGCTATGTAGTAATAACTGAGCCTTATCATTATTACATGTCCTCCAGCATATACTCAGAGAATTGCAATCACAATAATAAGAATTTACGGGAAATATAGAGATGTCTACTCACCTGTCTTCTGAATCTCTGGCAGTATTTCAGGGACTGCTGCAGTGAAATCTCTTTTGCAATCCTTCCACAATACAACTGACCAAAATCCTTTCTGTTTTCATCCATATAACCTTTATTTCACTGTTGGTTATTACTACAATGATTCTCAGCCCCACAGTTTAATCTTGTCTTTCCTGGACATTACAAACCTATTATCCATTAATGACTGTATTTTCATTATGCTTTTGGTTGTTGCACAGGAAAGAGTCGGGTGATTTAAAAAGATCCAGACTGATCAGCAGTATTTTACACCTATTTCCAAGAATGCAGAAGGATACAAGAAGTGAAAGACAATGGATGATCACGGCCATAAGGTCTGTTTTGCTTAACTGAAAGCAAATCCTGTTCTGCACAGGTGCCAAGTGTTGCAGAGGTGAAAGGACCACATAGAACGTCTAACACTCAAAATGATGGTGTTTTCCCTTTTGGTTTGTATAGTTAGCCAATTTGACACACTTATTAGCTATCTTTGCAGTTCCTTTTCTCTGTTCACAGGTAAATCTGATTGAATCTATGTTTACAGTGGTCCATAAACATGCTTTTTTTCCCTCTAAAAGAATGCAAAAATCTTACAGTGCTACGCCTATTACCAGCCAGCAGTTAACCTAAGAGCTCCCTCTCTGGGTAGTACTGCAGATGTTTTCTGAACCATCTGTGGTGGTTCCTAATGCTCACTTCCCAAATATAAGATCTCTCTATAAAGTCCATTCCTTGCCCTTTCATGCAGATTCTAGCTGCTACCTGCATATGGGCTGTAACACTGCAAAAAGCCTGGATTTCAGACACTCCCCCTTCCTGGCCATTTCAGGGACTTCTGCCATGAAAGAATTAAGTTGCAGTTGATGAGGTTGTCAGATGAGATTGTCAGACCCCACTCCCCCATCCCTCCTCGGGGATTTTGTCTAGCTGCAGTTCTGCAAGGCATACCCAGGTGCTCAGTAGACAAGATGGTTATGTCTATAGCACTAAAAATACCAGTCCCAAGGTCCACTCATAATCCCCAGGACAGCTGGCTTTGACTGGCTGTGCCCAGACTGATCATTTTTCTCAGCCCCAAAATGGAATGTCCATTCCAAGCTATCTGTTGTATACGGACCTTGGCATGGGCCAGCCTGTGCTATTCAACTGCTCAGAAGGGGACTGGTATGCTCAGATCAAAATGTGCCAGGGACAGGTTTAATAATTCATCCCTGCATACATTTGATTGCATCAGTTTAAATTATTATTGAAGACAGCTGCAACGATGCTCATACTTTTACATTTCGGTTACAGCATCCATATGCATATATTTTCTTTTGTGCTCCTGAGAATTACCCCTTGCCATGGTTGGATATTAGAAGCAGTGCCAAAATCTTCATTTGCAGCTATCAGAAGGTCTGGGAGTTCAAGAACTTCTAATGTTATAGCTCCTGAAGCACAGAGATTTATGTCTAGCACTTAGCATTTTTGTGTCCCCAGACCTTGCTTTTCACTGGCATACAGACAACCTGCTCATGGTGCAGAGGTGGTAGCATTTACCCCTTTGTGTAATGATTTTCAGAGGCTGGAAAAGTTTCCTTGTATTTCAAAAATTCTACAAAAGAGTACAAGAAAGATAGCCTCATATAAAAGTGTAAAGAGCTAAAAAGTAACTTCTCTACTCTTTAAACATCTTGACAACTGCATTGCTAGAGGCAAGAGCTCTACCACTGGAAGTCTTCCAGGGTGGAGAAATAGGATAAGAAACAGGATAAGAGAAGTAGCATTAGAGAACCACAAACCCCCATATTACTCACAGGATGCTTGCTCTGAAAAATGTCCAAAGAAAAGTTTGCTGAAGTAATGGCAAAGGCGGAGGTAGAGGAAAGCCAGGCTTGGGGGAAAGAAAACCAGGATCAGCAATTCCAGGAACTTCAAAATACTTAGCTGTATTGTCCAGGTTGTTCTGTTCTGCTGAAAGAAGAGTCAGCCCATGGGAATTCACATACAGAAATTTTGAAGCAGTCAGAAAGGGCCATGAGAAAGCAAATTATAGATGAGAAAATAAGAAAGTTATTTGGAAATAGTGTTTTGCATGATAATGGACAATCCAAATAACATTCTGGATGGAATCACCTTACTCAAATAGGGAAAGTGAAACACAGCAGTCCTGTAACTGAATACAGGCCTAAGATGATTATTTCTGATAAATATTCAGCACACAGGACTGCAAGTTCATAAAAACTAAAAAAGAGAAGGCACATTGTAGAGACACCTACATGTGTGATCACTGTTGAACTAATCAAGCAGATGAATAAATCAAGTGAAGATTAAGTACATTAAAATTCTTAGCATTAGATCAGGCAAAGAACATAAAAACAACCAAACCAAACTTGTTTGCAAGAGAACAGATCTATTCCTTTGGAATAAAAAATATGAAGAAAGCTTCAAGTAAAACTGTGTAAACAATTCTTAACTAGCAATACACAGTATAGTTCTGCAGTGTTATTCTGCATTTAAATTAGATGTATGCAGCAGCTAGGAGTTACAATGAAAACAGAATAAGAGGACTGGGTAGTGTGACAATTTGTTTGCTATTTCCTATCTTGTTGTCTACTTGCTTCACTCTTTTAGTTGTCATTCCATATCTCCACAATTTTCACCTTCTTCAAAATAAAAATAGGTAGATTGAGGTAAAAGATTTGTTTACTAGGAGCTTATTACAGAGTGGCTGTTAAATAAACTGATTAGGATTTTGGAAACCATCAAGCAACTAATCTAGATCAAGGCACAAGGTCACATAGTCAAATTAAGCTTCGTTTCCTGTGGATTTCAGTGGTTACCTCTGGGGTTTCAAATTAGACTACTAGACAAGTAATCCAGTTATTGCAAGCCTGTCACATTGCAGATAGATATAATTTTAATTGAAGTACCTGTCCACTTAAAGGCACTTTATGCATTAGAATAGTTTCCA
Source organism: Amblyornis subalaris (assembly GCA_018881555.1). Taxonomy (NCBI): domain Eukaryota; kingdom Metazoa; phylum Chordata; class Aves; order Passeriformes; family Ptilonorhynchidae; genus Amblyornis; species Amblyornis subalaris. The sequence continues at coordinate 4,617,311 of JACAXG010000002.1, read as the reverse complement.
GACTGTCACATTCTGAAAACTACCACTTCTTTTCCATAGAAATATTGAAAACTTTTCAGTCTGAGACCTTGGTAACAGAGGTGCCAAGACAATACTTTTATATTCAATAAATTGCAATCTATCATGACTTGATATTGTGAAAGCAAAACATAACATAAAAAAGTCTAAAGTCAAATTGTCAGTGCATTGAACCAAGGGGTTATTGCAAAATGTTTTTTAATTATTTTATTGCCTTTCCTCAGATTTAAGCAGAGTTATTGTGGGCAACATAGTATTCACAACATTTTATACACAAATAGTAATTTAATTATACAGTGATTATAGATTATAGACGCTTAGAATGGAAAATGCTACAAATACTATGACTACTTGACATAATATCAGTGTAAAAATGCATTATTTAAKAGACTCAGAATATTCACTGGGAGCCTATGGAACAGTTATGATATGTTCTGCTAATAATTCATAATAGGTTTAGGATAGAGATATATACGTGTGTCTGTCTGTGTACATACACTTACACACTGAGTTACAACACAGCTGTGATTCTGTGTGGGCATGAGGAAATGGGATGTTCTTATTCACCTTTTAATCAGAAGTAAACAGTAACACGAGTGGTGTAGACACTTAAAGAAACTATTAGTGTTTGAAGAAGACAGTAAATACACAAAATTAAAGTATGGTGTAAGAGCCATGAAATAATCAACTAGAAAATATGTTTGGACATGACAGAATTCCACTGTAACTATGAAGAAAAAAGAAAGAAAATCAATACAGTAGTAAAACAGAATTTTAAAGGAAACACATACTACTGCACAATTTCAATACTTTTTTTTTAAAGGCAGAAATAAAATAAATAGAAAAATTCCTGTATGTTCTCCATTCTAAAAACCAAAATTTTCTTTAAAAAAAAAAAAAGAAAAGAATGGATACCAAAAATATTCCCTTGTAATTTAGGTTAGGAACCTCTTAACATCCCTGTCATAGCTCCCTTAAGTATTTGACCCTGGCCAAAACTGGAGAAACATGAATTACAAATCATCTCAACTGCCTGGCCAAAATGAGTGTGACCTTTAGCTCACTTTGAATCAATTCAGACTACATAATCAGGATCTCAACCTACAAATAAATAAACAAGTACAAAATGTGATGACCCATGATTATCTGTGCCTTTCCCACAGTGCCAAGGAGCCTTTTTGGATGACCCTACCCAGTTCTTAAGAACTTGTTTTGTGTGTTACTTGTGTGGTAAGTGGAATGGCCATACAAACCTAGTGGAGAAGAAAGGAAATGCTGTGAAGGAGGAGATAAGGTGGGAGAATGCCAACAGAGAAATAGGCAGTCAGAGTCCCAAAACAGCATAGTTTTTTACAGAAATTGAAGTTGATCTCTGGTTTGAGAAGGCTACTGAAAATAATAGCATAGATTTTGAAATGCATGGCCTTCATTAGGTACCTAAGAGCAGCCCCACGTTTGTAACTTAGTACATTACAAAGTCAATAATATTATAATTAAATGAGGGGAGGGGGAGAGAAAGGGAAGTATTTCTGTAAGTGGAAATCACTTTATTAGAATGTCTGGAGATTTTTCCCAAGTTTCTCGATGATCTAATACTAAATCCAAATCAGGAAAGCAACCTATTGGAAGAAAACATAAATGAATCCCAACAGAATTGCCCCATAGTGTCAGGATACAAAAAATATGGTAACTATTAAATAACTTGAGGATCTTCTTCCTTTGGAACTTCTTAACTTAAGCTAAATATTTTTATAAATGACATATAGACTTTATTGGGAAAATTAAAAACCAACTAAATGACAAACTCAAACAAAGTAGATGTTGAAATATTTCAGCTTGCCACTGTGTGATTAAATAATTACTATGGGGCTGCATTACACTACACTGAGATGGTTAAGTTTCACTTTAAAAACTTATTACTACAGTTGAGTTAAATTGTAGAGTGAGTTGAGTTAGAGTGGAGGCACAAATACCAGCTCTTCAGCAGTAAGTGCAGCAGCTCAAAATCCAGAGTAAATTAGAGGAAGATGAAACGAAAGGTGTCACTTAAACTCACAGTGAACCCAGTATATAAAAATGTCAAGAAGTGCTGTTTACCTTAGAATTTTAGAATGACAAAACAAAAGAATGGGAAGCTGTGTAAAAAAAGTGTCAATGTTTCTTCTGTCTGACACAGCACAAATTTTGAAACCCTGGCATTTTCACAGGATGTAAGTATTAATTTGCAGCCAATTATGATAAATTCAAATGCTGCACACTGTTAAGCAAAGGATGTGTGCAGTGGTGACAGAGGAGAGACAAGTAGATCTCTGAGATGCACATCCTTGAGACCCTTGCCTTATGGTGGAGATCAGAAGACCAAAAAGCTCTTTCAACTCAAAGCCAGATTTTATTAAAATATAAACCAAAATAAGAAACCTTTTAAAGAGAGGAAAACTTGGAGTGACTAAGTAAGACAGAGCAGAAATAAAATTGTGTATACGCAAATCTGTTCCATCTATCATATACTCACAGGCAGATTCTTGCTTCTCTGTTTGGCTGCTGTGATCACAGTAGGTTTTGATTTACAGCCAGCTCACTCTGATCCTTAGTTTCTCTCTGCCACAGCAGGGGTTGAGCTATGGGTGACTCAGGTCTCTACTCATTCAGTACTATCTCTGTGGGCTACAGTTCCTGCCTTTTTGCCACGTCTCTGTCACCCAGAGACACTTTTCCTTGCCCTGTGGCCAGTGACCATCTCCCAAGACTCTAGAGGCACGACCTGAGTCCACCACTCTCAGTTGAAAGTCACATCACGTTACAGGCTATCTGAGAACAAACTGTCCAGCATGTGTGCCACAATCTGTTTGTATTTAGTTTTAGAATCTGGTATTTGGACCACAGATCTATACTCTTTGGCAAGATGACAGCTTTCTGATTTAATGAGTAGAAAATTATCATTTATATGACTAGTATTTATTTGATACGAGAGAAATGTTGTTTCCTCTTTGTAAATCCATTGCCAAGATTAATTAGTTTTTTCTGGGTATGAGTGTTTTTTCCTCTAAGAAACTCTTCAGATAAAGTCTTTTAGAAAGCTGAAGACTTTATTTAAGCTGTGTTCAAAATATTTAACAGCTTTTACATGAGCACAATACATTTTCACTTTTGGGTGGGTACTATTTTTATAGCAGCAAATTAAGGGAAAGGTTTAAGAACCTTTCAACTCCAAGGGGGAAGCAATTTCATTTTTATTCAAAACAGCACAAAGAAAATTGCCTGAACCAAGAAGAATAATGTAGATGTATCTGATGATCACACTAGCAGGTTGGAGGTGATGAGAGCATTGATAAGCACCAATATTCTGCTCATGGAAGGAGGCACTGAACTAAAGACTCAGAGACAGAGAGGCCTCCCTGCAGTAAAGACTATTCACATGCAACATCCAGGAAGATACACTGGATCAATGTTATCTATGTTCACTTCAGGTCATTTAACTATAAAGAGTCAATCACAACAAAAGCTGCATTTTTTGCTGAAGAAATTGGTTACACATATTAAAAATATTTTCTTTCTATTGTAGATTACTCCAGCAATTACCTGTAACTCTTGTTGAGTGCACAGACTAGATCCAATACCAGTATGTACAGACATCCTTAGTGAGACATTCTACATGCAGTATGTTTAAATTTAAAAAAAAATCAAGTTTCCATGACATTATTCACGTAAGTAAATTTAAATATCTGAATGGAAAATAAGAGCCCCAAAGCGGGAACATATTTGTGAAATCACCTAAATTATTTGCAAAACCTAGTGTTCATTCACACAGATTTCCATTATAAAGGAAAATTATGATATTTCTATATAGAAACAAGATCACATAATTTTGCCATCTGATGATCAGATTTGCATATCTAAAATCAGAAACATGATAGGTGCTGAACTCAATCTTCATTAACATTTTGCTCAATAAATGGACAAACCTTTTGTGTTTTCTGAGAATATCTCTGGAATTTCTCAGAGGATGCAACATTACTTGAATAAGGTACCAGAATTACTTTTAAATAATTATGAAAAAAGACATTATAGTATGAAAATGTCCACAAATTGTAACAATTTGGTTATTACACTGTTTTGTGGAGTCATTCAAAAAGAAAATGCTGTGTACCAAGTCCAAGTAATTAAAAGGTATAAAAAATGGACATATGGTGATAAAATCTCATGATAAATATAAATAAGAGACCCAGGAAGCAAATATTGAAAAAAAAAAAAAAATTGAAAAAGAGCTATGTGTACAGCCATCTGGTTAAAAGCATTAGTCATGTTAAGAATACATCTAGTATCTATGATTGGCTTGAGCAAACACCTAACCTGTGCTCCAGGCAAGCATGTTGTAATCAAGTAAAATGGCACACRGGGATAGATTAGAGAAGCTTCCACTTTTGTTGCACCTAATTCTCTCAAGAAATCCACTATGACAATAGCATTAATAAATAAGGAGCAGTCTTAGCTTAGTAAAAGTAAATTTGTTTTCTATATTATTTTTCTAGTGTCCTTCCACCACGCAAATCTGTTTTTCTGTTAGAATGAAAAATGAAAGTTGATTTAAATTGTCTTTCTGTACACACAAGTAAAATCTACACATTCAAGTGGAAAGGATTTCAATAATAAAAGAGGGAAATGAAGCCACACTTTTTTTAAAAAAAGTCTTTATTATCAGTTAAAACCTCAAAATCCTTAAATTGATAGAGAAATTTTATTCTCCCTTTGATTCCATTTTAATAATTTTAAATCCAGAAGGTTCCCTTTAGGCTTTCTAGCATTACCATATCACTCCAGCCTCTATGCTGACCCTGATGATTCTGTGGGTGGTGTCAAAGACAAAATCAAATCACATTCCTGCCTGCTTCCGAGCCTGGATTTCCCATCTGCATCTGACATCTGCCTGTGCCTTTGCAGTGTATTGCCATAGAAAAATCACCGGCTGTTCTGAATAGCAATGTCAAGCAGAGGTGCAAGTTGAGATCCTGTGGTCAGACACATTGGTGCTTTTTCAGAATGGCTAATCCATGAGGATGGAATGGCCACTATTCTTCTGGTTTTAAGACCAAGCTCAGGTATCTGCGTAGCACTGCACAATGTAGAAGTTTTATTTTCCGCAGTCAGTGGRGAGAGAGGTGCTTCCCAAAGGCAATGCACATTATCTGTCTTCATACTTAGCTCAAGATGGGTCGAATCACCCTCTCAAAGACTGTGCTTCACTCTGGGTCCTCCAGGACTTTTCCAAAGCCCAGGAGAGCTTATTCCATTTAAAAGGAAGGGAAATTATGTGCAGAGAAATTATTCATTAATGACATGGAGTAGAGCTCTTTGTAATAAGATGTTCTGGCAATTCAAAATGGTTTTCCAACTTGTAATTGGACAGGAACACAGCAGAGACCTACAGAGAACAGCATACAGGGGTGACACACTCTGACCAGTTAAACAAGGAATAGGGACATTTGTTTCCCCTTGTAAAAATGACCTAGTATTATAGAGGTAAACTGTAGGAAAAGTGTGATCTCATGTTTTAATTTGCTACTTAGCAATTTGATTTTTGTTTAGTCTCACAATTCATTCTGGTAGTCTTTAAGACTGTTCAAACTCATGGTTTATAGTCATTAGTGCAACTTTTTCTAGATGAGTAAGTATGTCAAAGCACTTTAATACCAAATCAACACTAAAGCAGAGAGAGTCAAGTGTTTTATAGGGTGTTTGATATATGCCAATGTGCTTTAACATGTTCTTCAATAAGTGAAGAAAAATAAGAGGCCAATGTAACAACTGGGGCTTCCAAAGAAAATCTTAGCTAAATGTTAAAAGTATTTTTCTTACAAGATTGCTGTAACTGAAAACATTAGTAGTACKGACTTCTCCCTTATGGTTATCTTGTTCTAAAAGATCAACTAAACACCATGTGGCATCCCTTTTTAATGACTGCACAAATGACTCACAGAGGGGAAGCTTATCCTCTGAATGCAGTCAGTTTCCACAATGCCTATATTTTATGCTGTTTTCTAATGAGAAATAAATCAAACCCATTATATTTTCAAAAGCATTTATTCTTATTCAAATACAATGTTAGTGTCTCATAAATATATTTTTTAAAATTAGAATAATTCCACCTGATCTAGTGGGTGACAACTCTGCGCATGGTGGAGAGGTTGGAACTAGATGATCCTTAAGGTCCTTTCCAATTGAAGTCTTTCTATGATTCTATGAATTTGTACTTTGTGAATTGGTTATGGAAATAATATATGCCCTTTGAAGCTTCATGACTACATGGCTCAGTAAGAGTAAGTGTGCTAGAAGGGAGATCATGTCCTCTTACCTATTTAACAGTCTTTCAAAAGGCCAGAAAAATATTTATAAGAGAAAGAAAATTAATTGACATTATTTATTTAGATTTTGAAACTGCCTTTGATGATATTCCTCACATCAACAATGCAATTCAGAAGGATCAAGGTGAGAGGCAATTTGTTGACATGGACTAGAAACTGTCTAAAAAAGGTGATTGCTGAGGTACAACAAATCTATGCATAAGGCTCGTATGGTTGTACATGTGTAGCAGTTCTGGGGAGTGTGATAAACAGCAAGATAGCAAAATTATATAGGTCAAGAAAACCCAGGCAAAACTAGGACTAATATGGGGAAATAGGCAGTGTAGTGAGGTGGCAATAAGAAATTCAGTGCAACAATAACTGGATGCAGTTGTAAATTACTAATCACAGCTCTCTAAGGATCACTGCATAACAGAGATAAGAATCAGAAAATAAACATTAGGCTATAAAAGGCTGGTATGAAGAATAAAAAGATTGTAAACACACTATAAATCAAGATATGTCTGCTGTGCTAGGAATACTGTCCCCAGGTTAGCCTATCTCAAAATACAGTTATTCTAAGGATGCAGATGAGAGTAATAAGAAAGATTAGAAAGAGACTCAAAAGTCTGTACTAAGAAAGTTGAGAACTGGAACTCTATGCTTTACAGAGACCTCCTAACCCACTTTGTCTTATCCAAGTGAAAACTGGTGGCAAGAAAGATGAAAGGAATTTAATCTTACAAATAAGTGTGCTTCTCCCTTTCACACTTCTGACATAGATTGTGGAAGAGAAATATGTTCTGTAAACAAATAAAACAATGAGAGGATCTATAAATTAAATTAAATACAGGCTTGTAAGGAAACCAGAATTTTTTTATAAAGAAGGTGGCATTTTGTCTTCTGATGAACACTTAAATAATTGTCCCTAAAGTAGTAAGCACCATGCAGAGCAGCATTAAGTGTGAAATATGATGAATCCCCGTTAGGATTTGCTTATGAAATAGCTGCCTATTTGGGAAATTCCCTGAAGAGAGTGAAGAAACCAAACTTGGACCATGCAGAACTATGATGGCAGGGAACCCACAGATAATCATGAAAGGTTGCATTCTGCCCCTTTTTTACACAGAGCTGATCTTGTATATTTTGGCTGGATCTTGCATCCCTCATGAACTTTCCAGTACTGGCATACACACTATTTCCTGCCCCAAGGTCGTGTCTCTGCCAGCATTCCATACATAGTGTGATTAGCTGACAAACTCTTGAAGAAACTCACAGGGCTGATTTCCTTTTTAACCCCTCTCCCTAAAACCTGCTGATGTTTTCCAAGCCACTTCAGTTTATTTTATCCTCACACTCGCCCATTTATAAAACCCCCCTCAATGTTTATTTCACTCAACTCATTCTTGCTTGTTCCCTCTCCAGTTAGCACAAAGGTCAGGATGAGGTGAGGTCTTTTCATACAGATGGGCATACTCCTCACATCAGGGGGAATCAATCAAATACAACAGATCTTGGGGAAGGCGGGGGAGTTTAGGATCCCTACTCTGGATGTCACGAGCTAGGAAGGCACACCAGTGGCTGAAAATTTCTTTTCTTGCTATGGTATGGTATCTCGACACTTAACTCCTTAATTTAGGAGGAACAAATCTAGGCTTTAGTTCTTAATTTCTGGCATCACATAATTCTTCAGTGGAAAATGAAGCTTCTCCTGAAAACAAACCCAGCTGCATTTGTGTAGAACTTTGGGATAATTCTAAATTAATACTGCTTACCCAAATCTTGTTCATTTTACACTCATTTTATAGTGCAGGAAAAGTAAAATGAAACACATTCCTTTTCCCAGACCAAACTTTCAAACCTTTCCTCTCTCCATTTCCACTATTTCTACTTCAATTCTCAAATATTTAAAAGAGCCTCCCCTTTTCCAGAAAAGCCGTTCTCCTTCCCAGCTCGAGTCCTCAGATTTACATTACAGAATTAACTAGAAGGACGATGGTGTAAATGACAAGGAAAATATAGTAAGTRCATTAATGCTAGGACTGGCTACAAAACATCTTTATGCTACATCCCTTCTGTGCTTCCTTTTCCACTGCTCGTTCTGCTGTTAACCTTTGTCCCATGCTGCTCAGAAAGTGCCCATATTATCTGAGCAAGGCTCCAGGCTTTAATAATTTAGCTTATTGGTCTGAACTGGCACAAAATGTGGCAGAGCTGATGGCAGAAATAAGACCAAAATAGATTTGATGGACTTAATGGAGYGCTTGTGGAGAAAAGTTGGCTTAACACATAAAAGATTTTTTTTTGCTAGCTTGACAGTGAAATGAAGGACTGTGTATACAGGAGCTGGAGTTAACAGGGTCTAATAATGCAAAGTATAATGCAATAGATAAAACTACAGCTACATGGGGAAGAGCCTGGGGAGAGCCATGCTGTGTAACACAACCAGAATTGTGTAACACTTGGGCAGTGCTGCTGGAGGTGCTTTGCTTAGGGAGGGTGATGAATGGGCAGAGACAAGTGAGTGTACCCATAAGCAGCCATCTGCTGCAAGCTAYRAAACGTACTCTTTATTCCCACTGGAGCACGGGACAGAACAGGACTGAGCTATCCATCCCCTGTCCTTTGACCCAACTGCCCCATAGGTGTGCTGCATGCATCATCTGTGAGCCACAGCTGCAAGGGACATGGGGACAAGGGTGAGCTGTGAACTTCTAAAGCTCCCAGGTGGAATCAGTGATCAGGCATCGTATGGCCCCATGCAAATGTGAGGAAGGCCTCTGATCTGTTATATTTTGCTTATGGTCAAGGCAGGGAGCAGCACATGMTTCTCTTCACTTTGGGAGATTTTTTTTTTTTTGAGAAGGAAAGTTCTGGCTTAATTTCTGAGGGAAGTTCCAGTTTGTTTTGTGGGAACTCCTAAATACAACGTTACCCTATATAAGTACAGTTTGATGTCCAGGTTGCAAGTTCATCCAAAAACCCCCAAAATTTTAGTTCTTGCATAGTTTTATAAGTGAACCTGTCCCACATGCAGAGTACCCTGCAGAAAGATTTGCCTCTTACCTTCTTTCCTTGGGTAGCAGAAGCAGGAAATAGTATTTCTAGCTTTAAGGAATTGCAATACATTTCACTGGTTTCAGCTGTGACTCCCTGAGGTTCAGCTGCAGGACAAGCAGTACCCAGCCTTCAGTTTCTGGGTGACTCTGCTGCTTTGGAGCAATACCAAAGAGGCTCAGGGAGGCTTTTTCAAGGAACAGTGAAATACTCCTGCATGCCAGAGTGAGCTGAAAGAAGAAAGGTGTGCTTTGAAGGAGGGAGTTCTTTAGATCTACCCCTTCATAAATCATGCTTTCATCATATTTTATTCTTCATAACTATCAAAGTAAAAAGGAAACAGAATAATATAATAATCTGGCATTCAGACTGAGACTTTTGAACAAATTCACTTTGGTAAAATACCCCATCCATGCTGTGGCACAGCACATCAGCAGGCTGGCTGGAAGGTATGGCCAGTTTGAAACCCAGAACTTCAAGTAACCTCTGTTTTGCTGCTCTTGAGTACCCCGTCTTATTTTCCTCACTAAGCAACAGTTATGCAGATCTGACTAAACACCATGGAAACAATTTTGCTGAGGTTTCCCCCAGTGTTTGTTGCACAACACCTATCTCTAATTGCTGGCAAGCAAAATTACTTTGAGCAATGACAACAACAACAAAAAACCTAAATCAAATTTGAGACAGTAATTAAAAGAATTGGRTTACTCAAGAGAAAAACTTTCTTTTTATCTTTATTTTCCGTGGAGATGGAAAGCAGGGGAGAGGTTCTTCTAATTATTTTAATTATGAAATAGTATTAGGAGCAAGACCTTAAAGGATGCTGGTTAGAAAAAAAATTCAAAGCAAATTTAAAAAGTAAAGACTTTTGGTTAGCAGAMACTAACCAAAACTACAAACCACAAAACTTCCAATATAGAAAACCTGGACTGATGGAATGATGATACCTGGATGAAGCAATGGTTCAACTGCTTCACTTTTATAATGAAGGTAGAATTTTTATATTTACCTATTCATACTGATAATATATTGTCTATCAAAAGCTGCAATTTCATATACATCAAAACATGGCACAAATATGAGTGGTGTGTAAGGATCAAGTTTGTCTTGTGAAGAAAGGGTGAGTGAGAGTAGGTTCTGCTTCTCAGGGAGAAAGCAGGTCACCATTTACAGAGAAGAAAGAAGTAGGACTGGATGTTAGAAAATAGCTTGAATCAGTGATTCTCTTATTTTGTTCCTTTTCCTTTCCACAAGAACCTGTATTTACATTCCATTCATGATGTTGAAATTGTTCCTAGCAGACACGGCAAACTACTGATAATATAAACATCTTCCAGCGGAGTCAAGGAACCTTGGAAAGGAAGGTCCTGCTTGACCAATCTGATCTYCTTTTATGATCTGGTGACCTGTCTAGTGGGTGAGGGAAAGACTGTGGATGTTGTCTACCCGGACTTCAGTAAAGTCTTCGATACTGGGTCCCACAGCATTCTTCCAGAGAAGCTGGCAACCCACGGCTTGGACAGGTGCACCCTTTGAAGGGTTAAAAACTACCTGGATGGCCAGGCCCAGAGGGTGGTGGTGAAAGGAGCTACATCCAGTTGGTGGCTGGTCACTAACAGGGTTCCCCAATGCTCAGTATTGGGGCCAGTCTTGTTTAATATTCTTATCAATGACCTGGACAAGAGAATCAAGTGCACCATCAGTGAGTTTGCAGATGACACTAAGTTGGATGGGAGTGTTGATCTGCTGGAGGGCAGGAAGGCCCTGCAGAGGGATCTGGACAAGCTGGATCAATGGGATGGAGCCAACTGTATGAGGTTCAATAAGATGAAGTGCTGCAGGTTCCTGCACTTGGGTGACAACAACCTCCTGCAGTGCTACAGAMTGGGGCAGAGTGGCTGGAAAGCTGCCCAGCAGAAAAGGACCTGGGGGTGCTGGTCAACAGCAGCTGAACATGAGCCATTAGTGTGCCCAGGTGGCCAAGAAGGCCAATGGCATCCTGGCCAGTATCAGCAATAGTGTGGCCAGCAGGACCAGAGCAGTGATTGTCCCTCTGTACTTGGGTCCCTCACTTCAAGAAAGACATTGAGGTGGTGCAGCATGTCCAGAGAAGGGCAACAGAGCTGATGAAGGGTCTGGAGAGTTAAGCCCTATGAGGACCAGCTGAGGGAGCTGGGGTTGTTTACCCTGGGGAAAAGGAGGCTCAGGTGAGACCTGAGAGTCTCTTCTCTCAGGCAACGAGCGACAGGACAAGAGGACATAGCCTCAAGTTGTGCCAGGGGATGTTCAGGCTGAACATTAGGAAGAATTTCTTTACTGAAACAGTGGTCAGACATTGGAATGGACTGCTCAGAGAAGTGGTGGAGTCATCATTCCTGAAGGTGTTCAAGAAATGACTGGACATGGCACTTGGTGCTGTGGTTTAGTTGACATGATGATGTTTTATGATCTTGGAGGTCTTTACCAACCTAAATGATTCTATGAACACCAAAGATGGACACAAGCATGTATTGAACAAGAGGATAGATCAGGAAACAAAAATATAACTATCTCCACCCTCCTAAAATGAGAAGAATTACAGGGTTTGTGCCTAGGACAAAATACCCTTCTTTTGCAGACTAAGCCTTCTGGCTGTTTGAGCAAGTTGCACTAGAGGGTAATACACCCCAATCTGACTGTCCCTCAGTTCCTTATGAAGAGAGTCCAGAAGGTAACAAAAGAGAATTCCTCTCCCCGCAAATCCATGAGAAGGTCGTCTATGATTCATTTTGCTGTGCTTCAGCACAGACCACAGCTGTGAGGTTACAGGCTGAGTTCAAACAGGCAAAGCCCAGGAATATTAATAATGCTGCACAAGAAACTCAAGAGCCAGTGTGTTTCATCATCAGCCATTATTGGTTTCTGTTTACACCAAAGCTTTAAAGAAACAACAACAGAGGTATGATGTAGGATGAGTTTCCAGTCCCTGATTGAAATAAAAGATGTTTGGAAAGTTGAAAGACTTCAAAAGAAGAGGTTGTACCTCTGAGAAACCACTTGCAAAGTGACTTCTGTAGCTGTCCCCAGTTTGGCTGGAGAAGTGTTTTTGGCAGAAAGGTAGGACATATTCAGAGGGAAAAAAAAATGGTCTTAAGAATATGGCAGTGACAACTGTATTTGCTAACCAACAATTTCAAGCGTATTTTGAAGCCAAAATTGTTGAATGCTGCCCAAATCAAGACATTATGAGGCTCAAAAATGCCCATGACAATGTTCATTGTAAGTACGCAATGCCTGTGCAAACTAGAATATTTTGTCAGCAACTGAAGCTTTAAATATAGCTTTAAGTACACATGCGTACAAAAGCTCACAGCTATGCAGAACCTAATCTGCCACTCTTAATGATGAGAGGTAGTAGCTGAATACATGAGTGATCTTATTAAATAATTTTTGCTTTCAGTATCAGTTATCCTCTTAGGATCAGCTCCAAAGATATTACAATCAAAATATCAACAAATATTTATTAAAGCAGAAAAGCATACAGAGAATCACATAAAGCTTCTTGTATATTTGTAAACTGACATGCAAGGCAAATGAAAATAAACCTAATCCAAGCCCAAAGGCAAAACTGGCTTTCTTATTGATACAACAGAAGCAATGACTAACAATCCTCTATTCTGGTCTTTGATTTCTAGAGCATGTATTTCTGAAAGCTTGGCATTACTGAATTGCTCACAAAACACTAAAAAACAGAACTTGCCAAGGAACAGTTTGCTGGAGTGGGCTTGGGGTTTTTTCTTTCTTTTCTCTATTACTGATGAAATAAGCCTACATCAATGACCCTGCTATCTTGTAATCCTAGATGTGTTACCAGGCAACCATTATATGCAGCAGCACCTGGCTTGCCCCCCTCTAAAAATAACCCAAACCTCCTAAATCCTTTCACTCTGTGCTCTAATGAAAGTGGCATTTTTCTACTGCTAAATGCTTACTCAGGTATTTCCTTAAAAAATTTAGTGATGAAATGCTAGTTATCCTTTCTTGAAGGAACGTGGTCAGTTAACAGGCTCTAACTGCACATGCTTATATTTTCATTCAACTATATACTTCAAATGAAGCTGGATTTGGAAAATAAAGTAGATTATTTAGAAGCCAGGAACAATGTCAACAAACATAGCACAAGTCAAAAATATATAAGCTCTGGATGACTATGCCAAAAGATTTATCACAAGCCAAATATAGTTTTGTATCCTCAGTGCTATACAACTCTAAAACAATAAATTAAAATCACAGAATCATAAAATGGTTTGGGTTGGAAGGAACCTTAAAGATCATCTAGTTTCCAAACTCCCTGCCATATGCAGGGGATACGTTCCACTACACCAGGTTGCTCAAAGCCCCATCCAACCTGTCCGTGAACAGTTCCAGTGATAGGGCATCCACAGCTTCACCTGTTCCAGTGCCTTACCACCCTCACAATAAAGAATTTCTTCCTAATAGCTAATCTAAATCTGCCTTTTTTCAGTTTAAAGCAATTCCCCCTTGTTCTATGACTCCACACCCTCRTGAAAAGTCCCTTTCCAGCTTTTTTGTAGTTCCCCTATAGGTACCGGAGGGGTGTAGTGAGGTCTTCCTAGAACCCTCCCTTCTCCAGGCTGAACAGCCCCAACTCCCTCAGCCTGCGTTCATAGGAGAGGTGCTCCAGCCCTCTGATCATTGCTGTAGCTGAAATTTGTATGTGGCTTTTCTGAGGTATCACCAAATGATGCATATTTAGCATTTAGATAATGAAAAAATGACAGAGTAATGTCTTCTGTACATTTTCTTAAGGCAGATGTCATGTATTGATGAACTCCTGAATTTGGAGGATCAAGTCCAAGAGTAAATTGAAGAAACTGCAAAAATGTAACTAATGATGCTAGAATTAATAGCAACTAAATGATAGTCCACATCCTTTATGCCAATGCAGGGAGTCCTACATACAAAATGGAAGTCCTGCAGTTAATCATTCATCATCCAGAGTTTCTACAGATAAGCTCTAAAATTTAAGGCAGAGGACACAAACCCCATTCCATCCGGGCTTGGCTGTGAGACTTCAGTCAGATTGGAAGATGAGGTATAAGAAACTTTGGCGTACAATGTCCGTCAAACCTTGACAACATGAAACTATTGTGCAATTAGTGGCTACCAGCACAGTCTTTCTGATGGATTCACAGCTAATGATAAATCCAGAATAAGCAGAGAAACCGCCACCTATTCTAGGCAAAAAAAATTCGTAAGAGGAAAGCAGCACTGCCATACATCATGTATTTTACACTCTGAGTTGAGCTTTTTCCATGGAAGAGTTTCTGGTTTCTCTTCCATTAGGAACTCTTTACCAGCTTAATTTAGGATTAGCAACTAGAAGTTTCTAAATTATATATGAATATGGATTTTCACAGACTTCTGCAGGCCTGAGCAGGGTGTCCTAGCACACTACAGAATGGTCTCAATACTTGATCAGTCACTCTTGACTCTCCCCCACCCAGTGCCTGAAAGGGTTGGTAGAACTTTACAAAGCCAGAGAAGGTCAAAGCAACAAGCAGCAGCTGCACTCCAGAGCAAGGAATAGCAATGCAATAAGCAGAGTACAGGCTTAACAAAAATCTTGAAGAGAGCCTGCAATGATACTTCAGAGGAAGGTAAACATGTCAGTGGAATGGCAAGAGGGAGCTAAATGAATGACAGCATATACTTGAAAGCCAATCTGCTTTATGGTAAACTTGAACTCCAAGGTAGATTATCCAAAAAAGAACAAAATTTTTGTTCTCCAAAGAAGATCTTACACAGAAAAAAACCCCAGAGAAACACTAAGCACCTAAAGCTGCCATTTTTTATACTGGTAAGTATTGTTCCATTTTTTCCCCTCATTAGCACATCTGTTAAGTGGACAAGCTCCTCACTCAGGCATAAACAGGAGCAAAATGGGACGTTCACAGACTAGACTAAGCTTGAGGAGGGTAACAAAATGCTCTGAGAAGCAGAGCTCTGTTGTGACCCTGGGGTATCCTGAAAGATTACAGCTGGCTAGAAGGGAAACGTAGTTTTGACTGGAAGAACCTGGCACCTGGAAAAACACTGCATCCACTGTGTAGCACAGGAAGTGTAAAAAATGAAAAATGAGAAATATCTCTTTCTGTAGAATAAAAAACCCCAACCCCCTAAAAACATATTTATAATGAGTAATTTTTCAACACCATGAACTATATTTCCTGTGATTTGTTGTCACTGAGCTCAGTGACAGCTCCTGATTCTGTTCAAATGACTAATGGACCCCATGAAGGACTTTCCTGCTCCAATTTTCTGTGAATCTGTGACAATATTAGGAAGTAGCAAGGCCAGTTCTAAGCATTTTGAAATTTGTTAGACTTTCTACCAGCTTAAAATGTCTTCAGTCAAGCCCTTTTGTCCTGAATTTTGAGAGAAGAAGTCACTGAAATTAAAGAATCATGAACACAACAGCAAGGAGATGTGTTCCTGAGGGGTTTTATTCATGGTAATACCTCCCTAAAAATTTGAATTAATATATGCCAATTGTTATTTACACAATATTTTATAAGAGTTAATTAACTGGCTAACAGGAATACATTCATAAAATCTAATTAAGACAATGGTAGAATTGTTCATAGTGACATTTTAATCTGTGATAAAATGCAGAAACTTACTTTTAAGTGTATTTGTGGCTGASCTGTAGACACAAAACTTTATGAACCACAGGCATAAAATCTAATATGCAATTATCCATTACATTTCTCAATGGCAATACACAGAAAAACAAAGCATTTACAATAGTGAGACAGATTATGTCAGACCACACTAACAGTTACCATACTGATATGAGTAGTATAGCTGAGAGAAGAGCTGGGCATGAGGACACTTGAATCAGTTTGAACTAAACTTTCTTAATCTGTTACATGTATGTTTTACAGTAAGCCCAGGAAGCACAATTTGATGTTAGTCCCACATAGCTAAATACCAAACTGTGTATTCCAGCTATGCTCAAGATCAAGCAGTGCCCTGCTCAGTAGAGGTATGACCCAGCCAGTTCTAGAAGCCAGCACAAAATATATAGTCATTTGTACCATTGTGTACCACAGTTTGGATTTCCCCCCGAGAAAGTAGGAGTATAGATGATTTCTGTAATGTAAAACCTCTCGTATCCTCCATCAGGCAGTCTGATACACAGCCTCTGCGAACAGTGACTAATTTACAGTTTGAAGGAACTAAGCGCATGACATGTAAGAGTGCATGTGTGGTCCATACACACACATACACAAAACATATGCCATGGGTCCCTCTTCGCTGATGCAATATCTACCCAATTCTCAGGCTGAAGATCATCAGCATTGTTGCAGGAGTATACATTCATTGGCTTAGTAAATCCACCGACTGTAAAAATTTCTCTAATTGCAAATTGATAATATTATTTAGAAAATCTCACATACTTTATTGTATATATGACCAGACAAAACTGTAATGTTTGGCTTACTGAAATGTAATACCATTTTGTCCAAAGCATTTAAAAAAGAAATTTACTTGAGAATCTGCATGGGTTTTTTTGAAAAGTCTCACCTCTCTCTGTCAGTATAGATCTACGGCTGGAATATTACTTTCTGATATTGAAGGAAAGGAACAATCTGGTTTTATCAGGCTTTACATTACTTTTTTTTTTTGTCTCCTTGGGACTTTTTTCTAATGCCAAAATTGTTTAGATGGCTTTATATTTAACCATTAAAAAAATGCCTTTCCAGATGGATGACAACCTGGATTTTTTTTCCCCTTCTCATTTATTATCACCAGGGCTAGTCAAATAAGCCTTGGTAGCTGCATCTTATGCAATTGACTCTTCTGTTCATGGTAAATGACAAAGAGAAATCACTTCTCTCCCTTGTTTGAATCAACTCTGAATATTGCTTGAAAAATTGCTACATGTATAGATACAAATCTCTTCCAAAAGCACTAGCATTAGCTACCATTTGACTTCTGCACAAAATACTCTGATAAATAGGTGTTAATAGTTTCCAGTTAACTTTCAGTGCTTACAACAAATAGTGTAAATTCTAAAAAGCATATAAATGGAATACTGTAAATCACTGAATGCTGTGGAAGACTGCAGATAAATTTTAAGTAAAAAGTATGATACAGTAAACCAACTGATGTTCCTCACACAGAATTTCCACTTTGTTGCTGTGCAAAAGTTGCTTTGTTCAAATGCAAAAGTTTCAGCATCTATGCCTTTGTACCTAGGACACAGAGGTAAACACATCTTCTCTTGTCTTCCAAATAAAATGTCTTAGTATTTATAACCCTATATAATAATGTGTGTTCATTCCGCTTCTTTTTGTCACTCTAAATCCAGACTTTTTAAATGAAGACTTGCATTCTAGTGAAATACACAACTGGAGCTTATTAAACCTAAGGCATGGTTTAACTATGCCCAGTTACCCTGAAAAGACAGGGCAGATACTGAGGAGATGCCATACCAGCTCAGAAGCAAAACCCACACAAAAGTGTCAATAAAATGTGTGGCCATCACTAACAAGTCTGCTTAGATTTGGAGACTGAGCTTCTCTCTCTACTAAATGTTCTCCTTTGTGTTAGGTTGTGTTTTGGTGTGGGCATACACTAAGAAAACTCTTTGCCCTTAGCTAAAGGACAATATAGCTCAATTAAGCAGAAGCCCTTATAAGGGGCAAAAGAATAAAACTACTCAGATTCATCACAAGTTTTGTACTTTCATCACTGAAACCATCAAGTAGCCCCAACAGACTGATAGACTGGTATTTGTTAGATGCCCTGTATTCTTGTGAAAGGAGAAATACTGAGAATGCAAAAATGTGCACTTTTGAAATACCGCACAAACACTAGGTCACATTTTTCCTGGAGCAATCCCACTAGTTTTGCTAGCAGGGAATTTGGTTCCCCAGATAATACTCTCAGAGTCTCTCTAGGGAGACAACACTAAACATACCTCTCCGCTTTCCGGAGATGAGGGAATCTCTGGCAATAAAGCAGCACCCATAAATGGAAAGCCACATCCTCCTTGCTTCCAGGCCCACACTCTTTGTGTGAGGGCACACAGAATGATAAAGCTGGATTTGTTAATGATAATTGTCCAACAATAGACATATGACAAACTTATTAATACCTAAAAACCACAATATGTCATGAAGAGAAGAAGGAAGAAAAATAAAATAAAGAAAGTGTGGGCAAGGAACTAGGCATAAGGAACAACCAGGTTCAGTGATTCTAGAAGATGAGACTGTAAATTGAGAAAAAAAGAAAGGATCCAGTTATTTGATGAAAGAACAAAATGTCTAGCAGTAAATTAAAGAGATGATGAAGTAAAAAATGGCAGTGGTGTTAACCAAGCACAGTTACATGAGATAGTATGAACTTGAGTGTGTGAAAATGAATAGTGAAGTGGAACAAGCTGAGAAGTCCTGGAATCAACCCAGGGTAAAACACAAAAGAACAGGTTTTAATGTTGTTTTAATATCTTTTATTGCACAGATGCTGGTTACAAAGGAATACAGTTGGCTTGTCCATATCAAATCAATAAGAAGTGCTTTGCTGATCTCTTCCTCTCTAACCTCAGACTACTTAACCTCATACTTCAAAATTATTAACTACTGCTGCATCCTGAATTTCTTCTCCTGCCAAGGTCCAAGTTAGAACAACTGATGTGTCATATTTGGCTTTGGTGCTGCAGGTTCAAAAAACTGGAATCAAGAATGGGATAAATGTCACAATGGGATAGAAATAGTCCTCCTAAAGAGGGGCAACATTTCAGTAGCTGTGGCAGATCTATTCTATTTCTATGTGGCCAAATCTATTCCATTTCTATTCTAAAACAGTCAGATACACAAATGGGACCTGTATGTTCTCCAATATATTAATAGCAGCCATCAATCTTTTGCAGAGCTGTCACATCATTAAAAATAGGGAGCATTCAACAACGTAGCATATCAAGAGCCCTTAGAAATGCAGATGAAGAAGTTTAGGACAAACACACAGCTAGGAAATTGCTTTTCACTTTCAGATTCAACTAAATACAGTATTTCTAAACAGGCCCAGATTGCCTAACAAACATTCAATTTCAAACCACTATTTCTAAGTTCAAAACGTTTCATTAACTGAAGTGTTGTCTCCACCAAGTTTGTATTTTCCTCATTCCACTGGTCTTGTGAAACTATTTACGACTGTCATTAGCCTAAAACTGAATTAAGCCCTAATATTAAATAAGGTTTTGAAGCAGAGAGGCCATGGTGTGTGTCCTCTGACCTCAGGTGCTGCTGGCTTCATCATGGAGCAGGGCTGGAGGAGCACTCTGCGGAGCAGTCTGTGGTGTTCAGCACTGCCATTGGAAGAAATGGTGAAAACAGATGTGCTTTCCTGATGGTGCCAAAGGACAATGCATGTGAGAAGATCAACTTTCCCTGCAGTGTGTTGGASAATTATTCCTATGCTCTAGCCTGCAGTTTCTTACTGCTCTGMCTGAGGGGGATAGGAGGAAGAACTGACAGTCTGTAAGAAAAAGTAAAAAACTATGCAGAAATGCACCTACCTGAGACTCCTTCCTTTTTTTCASTGGGTCTTGACTCAGGACCTATGCTGTTTGCCTTGGCTCAGAGAGCACAGATTGCCCTCTCCAGGATGTTTGTGTGCTTCTCATACCCTTCTTTACCAAAGATATTACAGGGATAATGTCTTTCCTCCTCCAAGGTTTTCAGGATGTTCCCTCTCCTTCACAACATGAATATGTAGCCTTGCCCAACTTAGCATCCAGTCTCAAACAATACCACCAAATGTGGATAGACACTCAGGTCCTCTGAAGTCTTCCTATGGCTGTGGCAAAGCAGCTTGAATTCTTTCCTTTCCTTTATCTCCATTCAGTGTTTTCACCCAGAGGCAATTCTGTTGGTGCACTTCTGAGAAAATCAGGCAGATACTGAAGACCCGGGAGACACTTCCCAAATAAGGCTACTCCAGCAAGATGCTCCTGTTTTTGCATTTGTTCTCATTAAGCTGGGGGAGGGATATTTTGGATCAGGCCAGGGATGGAAACAGGAACAGAAGAGATGCCCTCCTTGGACAGACCAGTGTTCTGTCTGTTCCTGTTTCTGACAATGCAATGGGAAAGGCTGCCAAAGAAGAGCATGAGATGCTGACCCCGTCCTGCAGTCCACTCCAGTGTACACTCTGGGGCACCTTCACAAGCTCCTAATCCCAGCAGCAGGCTCAAGGTCACTGCTACCTCAGGGGAATGAAATTCAAGACTGAGAGCAAATCACCACGGCACAGGCACAGGCACAGCAGCCTGGCAAGGTTCCCAGCGCCTCTGACCTCAGACAGCAGACATGTCCCCAGGAGCTGGAGAGGACACTCAGCCACTCATAACTCACCCTTCAGCTGCACGTAGCAGACATCAGTTTTTTCCTCCATTTGCAATATTACACAGTGCCATCAGTGTGGCAAACACAGATAAGGCTGTATAACAACATGGTTATGTCCCAATGCTTTCCCAGAGTGTCCGACTGGGAGAGCTGCAAGTCAAGAAGGAAACTAATTTCTCCAGACACAGCCTGGACAGAGCTGTGCTATGCCTGCTGCCCAAGCTCCTCTCTGCTGTCAGGTCACGTCCATGTTTTTGGTGCAGACCAGCACTCACGTGTGTAGCTAACTAGCTACCCTGGCTGAGCTGGAGAGTGCTCAAGGGATGTCAGTTTGGTTTAGGCTGGGAAGGGCCACAAATATCTACTACAACAGCTGACACATCTAAGAGGATTCACTGCTGAGGAGCTAGATGTAGCTTTCCAGTACTTCAAGTTTGCTTTATGTTGACAGGCATTACTGAAAGCCCTCTCACAACCCACTCAGCTTCCCCATTCCTGGGGGATATGAATATCCAGACTGTGATAACCTGGGAGTTTTCTTCATGGCAATCACTTCTCTGTTGATGTTGGATACATCCAGCATATTTTATATTCACCGGTCTTTTAAGTCCCTTGAAAAGTGATATCATGTTTCTGACCTCTTGATACAGCCAAAGTGGTGTAAAGGAGCAAGGCTGCAGAAGGTGACTTCGCCTGCTGTTACTTAGAAACACCTTTATGCCAWGCCCCTGTAAAGCTGACTCCAAACACGTTGACTTGTAAGATTGAAATAGGAACTTTTCCTTCCCAAAGGAAAAGCACAGACACTAGGATTAGTATAGGATTTATTGTCCTTGTCTTTCATCTGAAAAAAGGAACAAAACTTCCTTTTTTGGACAACTGCTTTTTAACATGTCTATTTTTCTCTGTGTCATAACTACTGTGCAACCCTTAAGGCTTACAACAATAGCTGTGTGTAGAACTACCTCTGTTCGTTAAGAGACTGACCTGTGTTCTATTAATATTTATAGATTTAAATTTTTAATACACAACAATTCTGCATTATTGAATAGGTGACTTCCTGCATTTTAATGGTTATGGAGTAGGAGTGGGCTCTTTGTAGTTAACATTGCAATAAATTTTTCATGATTAAATAAAAAGTTCTTACCTCTAACTTCCTCAAACAAAATCCTCTTGGACAACATGTTGGTGCAATGGTGAAGAATTCTCTTAAGAGTTATATGAGAGTATATTTGTTGCTTATTTTCTTAGGGGACTTAAATCTATGGTACATAAGGATTTTCTATATTTGGAAGTATTTAATAAGTTTCTTTTTAAAGTTGCTGAATTATTCAAACATCAATTTGGGATTACTTATTCAGTTTTGGAGACAAGTGGATTCTTATTTTTAAAATTGACCTTCATGTTTTAGTAGATGCATATTGACAAAATAAGAGATTAAGAAGTTCACTTGAGTTGGCATCTTGGACTAGGACTGGGATGTAGATTTAGGCTTCTGGTCATTTTTCTTGAAAAAGCTTTAATAGCTGCATTGCAAAGAAATTCTATTTTGAAGAACCATGTGGGATTTCAAGACTGTTGTGAATGAGTGTTTTAAGTTGCTCAAAGAATCACCAGCA
The DNA here is from genome assembly GCA_018881555.1 of Amblyornis subalaris. Taxonomy (NCBI): domain Eukaryota; kingdom Metazoa; phylum Chordata; class Aves; order Passeriformes; family Ptilonorhynchidae; genus Amblyornis; species Amblyornis subalaris. Next base: position 4,594,865 of record JACAXG010000002.1, on the reverse strand, counting down.
AAGGTATTGCCAAAGTCAGTTTAATATAAAAGTGAAAGCATGACAAAGTTCATTGGCAAAGTTCACTCTATTACTTATAGATGGTTAAAGCACATAGAGAAAAATCAGACTAAAATGATCAGACTAAAATMAATCAATCTAAGCATAAAATCAACCTAAAATGATTTATGTGGAGGCTGGGGATAGAAAAAGGGTAAGGATAGGAAAGGGTAAGGATGAAAAGGAATAAGGGAAACCCTCCTGCTGAATCATAAGGTTCAGAGTGGACCCCCTTGCCAAACTCAGCCCAGGACTCCACCAACATCTTCGGCTTAAATGTTTTAACAGCACTTAAACTTAACAGCACTTAATTGATAGRCTAATTTAAACAACTGAACAAAAGATTCTTACAAAATTTACTATAGCACAACAGTAAGCCACTTATAGGCCTAACTTACTTATGAATCTAATGTATTTAAGAATCTAAGACAGCAACATTCATAGTCCTTTTGCTATAGCATATTCACACTCACACTGACCTAAAGGAGCRTGTACAAGGTACATTTCCATTATCTGCTTTGTTTTACATCTATTTTTATTTGTAAATTTTGAATAGAAATAAGTCTACCTCAGCTTATATTGTTGGAATATGCCTGCAAACCAAGGATTCAGCTGATGGATTTGCCACAATAATTCTTTATTTGCAAGGTATCATGGCTTTATTTACCCACAACGAATGTAAAGGAAGATAAAATTCTTGCAACCTATGCAGAGGACTTTGTGTTGCTTTGGTAGTATCTCACACTAGTTGAAGAAATTTGAGCACATGTAAGCTCTATGAGCTATATTTCAATATTCAGGATGATCAAGAATAGTCAGTAATTCATTACCATATTTTCTGAATTTCGGTCATGGTACCATCTCACAAGCTGTATCACAGAAGATTTCTCCAATTTTACAGAAGAAATGTTTAATGAGGAATTTGGAAAGAAGACAACTCAAACAATTTCRTCATTCTGTCCCGTGCTGTATCTACGTCCTAGTGACAGTTAGATGAATGTACTTGCACACAGTACAGCTAATAAACATTTCATGGCATTTGACGAAAGGGATTGTATTATTTTAGATTCCTTCCTGATGATATTCTCATGTTGACTTCACTGAAAACAATGTTTGTCAGGAGACAACTGAGAAATTAAACGTGTTCCTAAAGCAAAACAATAATACCACTATGCCAGATATGTATTCTTAAAGCAATTATAATTATTAATAAAATATTCAGGATGTAATGTTTAATTTTAAGTTCTGATTTCCCAGCCCTGAAATCCATCCCATCCTGTGAAGCTCAATTTAATTTTATTTTTTATCTTCAATTGCAAACATTTTGTTTTCCCTTTGCATGTGAGTCAATTTAATAACCTGATCAAAGACCAGAGCTTTCTGCATATACAGACTATAATACGTGTATGCCATTTTCCTGAAATTTGTACCAAACCAGAGTAACATTTCAAGACAGGCACTGCTATATTTCATATCTATATATATATAAAATAGTAAGACACCCATTCTCATTACACAGTAATATAAAACAAATCCTAGGCAATAACATTTCCTTGCATCCTCAAAAGTGCAAGCTGGCAAGCTCTCCTGGGATGTGATTAACAGCTTGTCAGCTGGGGGTAGTCACAAATGAAATTATTTCTTTAGCTATTAACCTTTGATGACATCAGTAATTCCCACATCTAGGACACAACAGGTCCTGGTATTGGACACGGAGGAGGAACACGCATGGACTCACACTGCAAACAGCCATACCAAAACAGAGTCTTTTGGGTGGGTTTAACTTCCATGTCAACAGCTAAGCAAAAGCCAAGTTTTCAGTAGCAGTCAGGAGCTTGTGGCTGCTGCAGTCATGCTATGAGGAGATTTTCCGAAATATTCAGGCACCAGCTCCTCTGAAAAATCTACTTATTACTTTAGGTGCTGGAAGCAGTTTCGATCATCTAATGAACTGCCCCTTACAGACATTTCTCAGCCCCAGGGAACAGCAGCTCAAAGGCTCTGCCTTACTCTGCCATTCCTCTGCCATTATTTTCATTTACCCCTTCCCTCACAAGCCTTTGGTTGCCTGTGTTTTACTCCTGTCACAGCTCGTTCCTGTTTCAACAGTAAGTGTGGACTTTTTTATTTTCTGCCTGACCAACAGAGAGGTATTCCCTTCCTGCTAAAACCCTCTGGGCACGACTCCAACACAAGGAATGTCTGTTTGCAAATTATCCTAGCACYGGGAGACAATGATAGATGACCTTTCACAATATTGGGTGAGGTATTGATGAAAGTCATTGATCCCATTTTTGAGTGACTGTCTCACCCAGGTAGACAAGTGAAATGACAAATCTGACAGTGTCTGCAAAAGCCTGTGCTTTTTCAGAGACATCAGAAGCTCTTTTAGGGTTTTTTTTGTTGACCTATTGGGCTCAACAGGGTTAACAGATATAATAATATTGTTCGTACATGTGGGGTTTTTTTGTTTGTTTAGTTGGGTTTTTTTTAAGAGCCTTCTTCCATGCAAATAACTTGTTTGTTCGCTTGTTTGGGTTTTAGATAGACAAGAGAAAACTGGATAACGCTCAGCCCTTTACTCGTGTGAGCAGCCCTCAGGGACAGGACCACTGCTCCCCCCGGGAGGAAATCCTTTGCAGATGAGATAACAGGACCTCTGAGCATGTTTTCTAAAGCTAGGTCTACACATTCCATACAGAGTTTTCTGTTTTGGAAGAAGCTGTTCTAGTTTTTTTAATCTATGACCACCTATAGGAATCAGCTGTTATTTCTTTGTGTTATTTTACTGGCACACCATTAGTGGTTTGTCTTCTTGACATAACAGACAATTAAGACTGGATCCCAAACAGTAAGTGATAAAAACATATCACCTTGTAAGTCAGCTTTTAAAACTTTCAGACTCACAACTCTAACATATGGTGCTACCTGAAAATAAATGTTCCATAAAAATGTTTTCATTTCTTTTTGAGCTGCACTGCATACATGTACTGATAGTATTATAGCTGGTTAGGTGAGATTATATAATGCCAATCTATTTCTGAGGAAGCACATAGGCGAATTTCCGCCAATGACTATACAAATAGTCATCATCAGAAATTTGCCTATAAATAATGGATTTAGCATTCATGCATGCTAAAGTGGGGTAATGAAGATGCTGGCCTTGGCAGCTGAATTCGTGATGAAATGGAAAAAGAACTCTATTTCATTCTAGGATCTGCAAAAGCCAAACAGATCTCTGGTATCACCTGGTCAGATGTGTGTCAGAACAAGTTGCTGGGAGGATGGATGCAACAAACAGTTTAAATAGATACTTTGAGACAGAGAACACAACAGTTAAGGAGTTGGCTGAGAGACTTAAGGATCAGTTCTGCAAAAAATGTGAATGTTGAGAAAATATTTTCACAGTGAAACCAAACAAACCAATCAATGCTGACTGTGCAATAGGTTTCCCATACAAGAGATGCTCACTTGCCCAATACGCTCCATCTCCCAAAGGATAATCCTGCTTTCTCTCCCATTCATAGTGCTTTGTGACACTTGCTGTACTGCTTATGAGACATGCTGTGCAGCAATTCCCCATTAAAAAATCAAAAGGTATCACATTTCACTTTTTGTTGTCCAATAAATTTTAATTTACACTTTTAGTATGGTATAAGAAATCCTTCTTTGTTAAGGTCAGCACCTCCACTGTCAGCCTTCAGAAAACACTTCCCTTAGCCTTACTAGATAACACTGTGCCTCATTGCTCTCACTGCCAATAACTCAGACTGCAAACCATCGCTTGCTTAGGTTATCCGAGGCAAACCAGTCCCATCGTTGTGTCTAGTCAGCATTTCCCTTTCAGCCTCATCCTTAGGCTCCTGAACAGTCTTGATTAGTTGATAACACCTGAAAAAGGAAAACATTCTACAGACCGAAGTATGTCTCACTGGAGTCCTACTTCCTTTATAATACTCCACCTTTAGAACAAAACCAAGCACATCTCTCACTGCAGTCCCACAGTTTGAACAGTCACATCTGGAAGTTAGCCATGAACAAGCACAGCCAGGTCTAGATAAAAATGTTAGAATCTATATTCTCTCCTCTCTCCTGCTAGTACCCCCTAATGCCTGACAAAACAGAAGCGTGCAGCAAGTTAATAAAGTTTCTCTGGTTTAGTAAATAAAGAGTCAGAGTTTTACTTATCACCTAGTTAACAAAATGTTAAACAGGAATTTGGGACTCCTGTGTCCTTGAAATCCCTGATTTTTAGCCTTGTTGCTAAAAAGAGAGAAATGTGGCAAAAGGCATTCAAGCTGAGCCTCCCCAGCTGGGACACGGCACGGGATTCTCATCTCAGAGCTCTGGCTCCAGAGCAAAGCCTCGACTCACCCATTCTGCCACCTGCAATGCTTAAGCATTAATGCCAGCCCATGCAGCCTGGAGAGTTCATAAAAACTGAGCACACTGTCAACCCATCCTCCTTGGGAGCAAGTGCACACTTTCACTCACCTCTGCCAAAGAAGAAGAAGGAAAGAGATTCCCTGCGTAGGCATCTCCACGGTCAACAAACACATCTGGTCACCTCTCACATCATTGTCAGGGAAATATGCTGGCACCAAATGAAAACAAAAGCCTTTCCTGATCAGACCAATAAAGTCTGACAATTGTCTTGTGGTGGATGCCAGAGAGATTCTGAATATTTTGGCAGAAACGGCAGCTTTTTCTAGGTGGGAATCTGCCTACATGGTATTTATGCAAACATTTCCTCACTTGGTCTGTAACCACCCCTTCACAGCGAAGCAGTTCAGCGTTATCGCCAATTCTTTACATAGTTGTGAGTTTAAAATACTACCACTGCTTAAAATAAAAGGAATTTCAATCACAGTGTTCCCTGAAATGAAAGAGGTGGATGCCAGTTTGACAATTTTAGCTGATAGCTGAGATACTGCCTCTCCAGCATTTTTGGCACCTGGCCTAGGGAGGAAGAAACGAGAGGAAAGGAGAAAGAGAAAGAAGGGATAAAGGAGGATGAACGTGATCCAGTTCATTTAGTATAATGACAGAAAGCCCTGGAGGCGACACTGATTTACATCTATAGGCACTTCAGAGCCAGTATTAATAACAGGTACACACACAGTTGTACAACTGATACAGCTGCTCAAAGAGAGAATGTGACCAAAAGAATTATATCTAGCATAATAAAAACAATCAAGCCTGCAGGTCAGAAATGTAATGAAGGATAGTAACTGCTGAGCCCAAAATTACTACCTTGGTGAGCAGCCAAGATAAAGAGTGGGTCATAAGTCTATTTGTAGGCAAGGTAAAAGTCAGGAAATAGGTGTTTCTGCATCCACACCTGAACTGAAAGCAGCAGTGTGTGAAAATTGATTAGCTATGCAGGCAGGTGTACAAAATACCTAAACAAAGATTCCTGAGCTCTCTGCAAGCATAAGATCAGGCATATAAGAGAACAACATTAGCATCAGCAAAGCACCTCTTTTGGGTCCAGGTACAGATTCCTGAATTAGGCACTGGAGAGAACCGTTTTGAAAAGCCTCAAAACATTATCTCAAACTGAAGCAGAGCTGTGCTCTCAGAATGAAAGAAGTATACTGCTGCAGGTAGGGGAGAGTGGGGGTATCAAGGATTCAGAAAGTTACTAAGGCACGAAACTTGTAGGCATTGCTGGGCTGCCTAAGCACCATGTGAATATAGCTGAAGCAAGAACATTGCAAAAGCTGAGGTACACGGAAGTATATGAAAGCCAACACACTTCAAATCAGTATTTAGCTCACACTTACACCCAATCTAGCAGCACATTATGGAAAATTTAGAATGCCAGGCAGCATTACTGTTCACAAGGAGGAGGTTTGCATTAGCACACTGAATATTGCAAGCTCTCCCCTCARTGCAAACAGCCCCATGGAATCAAACCGAAAAGCAGCAAAATATTCTCAGGAARGACCATATTTGTAAATGCATCAAGCAACGTGTCTGAAGCTGAGGGAAACATTTTGCCACAGAACTCAAATTGGCCAATAGAAAGAACTACTAATAACTGCAAAACATGTCATTTAGAAAGCTAAGTAAGAATCACTTACGGATTATACTGTCAAGACCAACATATTCAGGGCCAAGATGGCAAACACAGGAATCATTTGCAACAACAGTGGTTCCAGATTTCTTACCCTCTGTTGACAGAGACTTCTCATTTCCAATATGCAAGAATTAGAGACAAAACAGAAGGCAATGAAATGCCTTTGGCCAAGCTGTAAATATTGYCAAGTACCAGCTGTGGTCTGGTCTTTCTGTCCCTTGAAAAAATAGCCACAGCTAATGCAACAAGTCATCCTGGTATTCAGGGTCTTTTTGTGACCAACTGGTGATGTGACCCTTCTGGAACTGAGATGGCTCAAAAGAAACTGGTCCGTGAAAGAAAGGCTCATATATAATCTCTAGGGAAAGAGGTTTTCCTTGTCAACTACTTTAAATGTCATGTATTCAGACAAGGTGTGCAATAACAGAGAGAGAATATCTTTCAAACCATCAGTTTTCTCCAGTAATGCCCGAGTTTCCCTCCATGATACCAGACATGTTGCAGTTCCTGTGCAGTTGGTGTGATTTCACTTGGTTGATAGGATCACCATGGATAAATGCTTGATTCTTCTGGAATGGCCATGGCAGTCCCTCTCTGTTCTTCGCCCTCACATTTCTTGGGGATTAAAATCCTGGGAAATGCCTGTTTATCTAGTGGGTGCTGGTTAAAAAGGAAATCTATAAATGCGTTACATACCATCATACACATCAGTGCCATGGCAAAAAACACTTCAAAATGTAAAATCAGTGAGAGCAAGCTGCCCATAGAAACATGTGATACTGCTTCAGGCCATGGTGCCTCTGCAGACCAGAGCAAGCCATGCTGTTTGCAGTGACTTCCTGTTCTCCATTTGCCACTACTTTGTCTTCTGGCAGTTTCTCTACGACACTTTTTAAGAAGAATTAATCTCCCTGAACACCTTCCCTTGTTTATACAAATGCAGATCTCCAGATTTAGTTTAAGCAAGCTGTCTGTGTGCCGTGCAGAGAAAGCTGATAAATTCTTTATCGTTATAGTAATCTGAATCACTGTAGCCTGGTGATTTAATATTTTAATGTAATCTTCTACACACCTACAATCAGCAAATGCATTTAGAAATAAAAATTGTTTCAAAGTGCCACCAACTGTTGTTTTTGCAAACTGCAGTTCAAAGAATGTGTTTTTTAAATGGTTCTAATGGATGTTTTAGCATTTTCTGGTGTAGCACACAACTTACAAGGACAAGTGCATATTATCCTTTTCCCAAGCTAGACAAGCAATACATGCCRTTACAATATCTCCCCTATGGCTGGGTTTCAAAGGCAACATAACAGAGTCTACCAGACACACCTTTTCTGTTGTTTGTAAAATTCTATATTTCATATTTGTTTTAATGATGAGTCAATTTCCAAAACTTTCAAGAAACCTCCAAAATTATCTGAGAGAACCAAGCACTAGAAGTTCACATTCCTTTTTAAATATGTCTGTTATTAGTGATGTGCAAGTTCCTAAGCATTATGTACATGCTAAGAACACCATGCTCTAGTGGTCTGCTTTCACCTCCTCAAGCTTTCACTCTTAAAATTTGCTTTCCTCAGTCCCCTAACACCCTGAATTTTGATTTCTCCTTGTTCAAGCTGGACTTCCCACAGTAAGAAACTCTTTTATGATCTGCTGACAGTAAGCAAAGAAGGATCATAAAGTTTACCAGAAAAGCACAGTGGCACCGATCTCTTGGTGCCACGAACAGGCTAAGTAATCACAGAAGTTTGTCAGTCTGCATTGTGTATTAGTAATACAGCCTGAGACAGTCCTCCAGGAGACTGAATGGTTACAACTCCTAGTGAGCTGATCTCCATAAATAGCAGCTCTAAATCAATTCTGTTTGCTTGCTGTGATCATATGAAATGCATCAACTGTTAAACAAATCAATGTGACCCCAAAGATTCCTTGGCTTAATATCTTATTATTTTGGGGCTATAGGCTGATTAGGCATTTAAATAATTTTCTGTGATAGCATCTGCATTATTTGAATACACCAGATTGTGAACACAAACCTTTAGATTTCTCCAGTGCTTTATTTGCCAGCAATGAAGATGATAAAATTAACAGCCTTCCCTTGCTTTTTCTGATACCATTTAGCTTTTTCCAGAGAGGTAAAACTAGGCATTTTACTGGTTTCAAATGAAATGTGTTGAGCGAGGTTTGAGTTATTCAGCTATTGACTGGTGGGAACATTCATTTCAGTGAATAGTAAGTTACTCCAGTGTTCTCAGTCCAAATTGATCCAACAGAATGAGACCCCCTTTGAAGTCTGAACTCCTCCACAATTTTTCTTTCAAAACTGCAGCTCTGAACCCCCTGTAGATGTAGTGGGCAATCAGTGCTGATTGATTTCTGAATGTGCAGATGGAAGAACAAGGAGAGGAATGATGCAGTAACATGAAAAGATGCAAAGTTCAAGAACATCCTAGGCATGTGCCAAGGAGACTTTTCCTAAAAGCAATAGTGTGATTGCAAAAAAGCCAATGAGGAAGAAAAAAACTAAACATATAGCTGAAAGGTGAAACATGGAGATTTTAGCCTTGAGGAAACTGTTGGTGAGGTGGCTGGAGGAGGGAGGAGTTTTCAGTGAAACAGCACATGCTTAAATAGACAAGAAAAAGGACAGTGCAGAATTGTAGAAGTTCCTAATCATACAGAAAGAAATCTGCTCAGTTTGCTGTTCTGAGAGAGAAGGACTCCAAAGTGGCACATACTGACAACACAGCAGACGTCTGAAGCATGTGCCAGTTCCTTTTTCTTAATACAAGTTTCAAAAGAAACAAATTAATAGTTTGATTAAGAAAAGCAATGACTTATGATGCCCACAATTTTCCTAACATGAGGAATTCAGGTTTTGTAGATTATTTCAAAGGTTTGAAATATTTTCTGACTGTTTCAAATGAATAGAAATATCCAGATTCTCAAAGCCATCACTGCCTTATTGTCACCATAGTAAGAAATGCCTTTATTTCCATTCACTATTTTACAAGTAACTGTGTTATTATCAGCTACATAAATCTCAAGTATGGTGGAATATGACTTCCTACTTTTGGCTGGTCTTACAGGCATACTTCTGACTATGATTGCCATCTCCATATGAAAGTATTACATTAAAAAAATCAAGCTGGAATTTGCAACTTGCATTTGTAAAAGGAATTGAGAACAGAGTGACAAACAGAACAAAATCTTGAGAATTTGCAGGGTAAAATACCAGGTTTCTATGGTCCACACTACTGACGTTCTGCAGTTTTGTTTTTCTTTCTAGTTTGGACCTAAGAAAACCTAATTATGATTCATTAAATGACTCTTCTGGTATCAACTTAGGTGACAACAAAAAAAGATTATATTGCTTTCCTTAATGAGGAGTAAATCTGAATTTTGTAGAGCTGCAGCCAAAGCCTACTGCCCATATTTAACATTGGTTTATAAGAAATATGTCTTTTCAATTTTCTTTGTTTCCTAATCAATTGCTTTGGCATCCTTTCCCCATTGCAAGATGAATACATCTCACCATTCATTAACACAGTGTTGAATAGCAGTGCTTCCCTTTGTAACAAACCAGAATTACGTAGTGTGCAATGTGGGTTGAGTCTCACATTAGGATTCTTTATATCATTCCAAAAAGAAAGACATTTTTACAGGGAAAATCTAATGTATGCTGCAAATATTTAGTTGCAGAGGCAACTAGACTAAGGTAGCCTCCCTGTTTTCTGCTGCTGCAGCAGAGACTGACACGTGTAGCACCAAGTCCTGTGCCCTGGCCCAGCACAGACTGTACCAACATTCATCAGCAGAGACCAGGCTCTCTGCATGTACGGCTGGCTGAATGCTGACCCCCACATTCCTCCTATCAGAGAGAGATTGTGAGGCTTTTATTATCACTAATGAGGGACAAGACAGGGTGAACAGGTTTGGGACTTCGCTGAGACTCCCACACCACAAAAATGCATTTTGCACCATACAGTCACCTCACCCATCAGAGAGGTGGTTATCAGAGAGAAGCTGAACTCAAATGTTACTCCAAGTTTATTTCCAAGTTTACCAAAGCCTCGAATTTCTGATTTATCTGCAACAAATGAATCAATTCTTTACTTCATCACTCTGATTGTTCCAAACCCACTTCTGCTGAAGTGGTCAGRTGTCCCTTAAACCCAATATCAATCTCATACTATAAACCTCTTAATTTAACATTCCTCATGGCTATTTGAGGAGCAAATAAATATCCCTCTGCTTTTCAGAAAAATGCCTCTGCAATTAAACCTCTTATTGAATCGTTAGATTAGTAAGAGCCGTACTGTCATATGAATACTCTATTAGCATGAAAAAAAAATAGTTAGGAAAGAAGGCACGGAGAGTTCCTGCTAAATGAAAATTCTTATGAAGATCATAGAATCCATGGGGCTTGCCTAGGACAAAAGGAATTTTTATCGAATTGCATTGGATAATTAATAGAACAACAGTAATAGTAACAGAATTGTAACACTTTGCTTTCATACATGCTAAGGCAAAACTTTGCCTTGATCAATAATCTAAACAGATTTGTTCTAGTCCATCACTTTTGCTTTCCAGCACATTGTATCCCTCCTTTAACCGCACTTGAACCGGTGAAAAGCTTGCTGTTTCCATTTACACTGTCTGTTAATGTTTTCTGCTGGGCTCTTCCACATTCCTGGCAATCCCTCATATCTCTCATTTCATTAGTCCGATCCCTATTTTCTCTAATTCCTGTGATTTTACAGTAATTCATTCTGAAAGCCAAACAGCACACTGCCAAAATCAGGTCACCCTTATTTTGTTAACACATGGTGCTGGCCAGTGGCATGACAAGGCAGGATCCAAATCCTGCTGGAATTTTAATACAAATGATGATTCTCCCTGCTCCCGTTTATATACAATACTTAAAAGGGCAAGCCTATGTCTTCATTGCCCTGATAACTAAAGCCACCTTTCCAAAACTCAGTCATCACTATTTATTAATCCCTCGTGGCTATATCCAGAAATCCTGCTGCATTAATTCAAAGAAGCATAGAAATGCTGGCAGGAGAAGGATCCTCTGGAAGTCATCCAGCCTGACATCCTCTGGRGAGCAGACCAGTGCCAGCACTGGGTCAGGTCAGCCTATGGCTTTGCCTTGCCAATGGAGCAAAGGTAGATGCAGCTTCCCTTTGAAATTGCCCCCTACTTTGCTTCCATGGATTAATTTATAAAATGATAGAGTACATCTGCAATTTACTAGTGAGCAGCTATGCTATATAGCTATGTTTTAAAATAAAATGTGCAGGTCTGATTTTATATGAGTTCTTACACTAACCATCATGATCATGAACAATAGATTTTTCCCTTATTTTTTGTGATTGCCTTTCACATATATCTATATATATCACATGCACATATTATATTTATATATATTATATACATCATATATATATATTTATATTTAATTTATATATTATATATACACAACTATATATTATATCAGATATATAATTCTATTATATATCTATCAGTCTATATGTAGATATATGTGCATACCATATATCTGATATCTATTTATATCTGTATCGTTCAGTCTTCTTACACTAACTTCAKGTAATGGGAGAGAAACAACTTAGGAGAATGGTGTAGGAAGAACTAACAAGACTCGGAAGTCAAATATCAGAAAAAGGAAGCATGAGAATACAAAGACTTGAAGACAGCAAGTTTGTTTAGCCAGTAGAAATAGGTTAAGAAGGAAGCTTGACTGCAGGCTATCTGATTGCAGGCTATCAAGAACTATATTGGCAGAAATCATTTGATACCAAATATTCTTCAATTTAACCAACAGAAGTATGGAAGGACCAGCTATTGGACACTGAAGGCATACAAGTTCATAACAAAAAGAAGATGCAAATTTTTACCAGAGGAAGAATTTTACCAGTGGAATAGACTAAAAAGAGATGTGGAAAAATAAGTTGGGGTGGGTCAGAGTTTGAATGTATGGCCTGATGAAGACCTCTCTCACGACCCTGAGCATTTTTCTGCTTTTCCTTCTACTGTCTCAGCTGGGCTGATAAAATATATTGCTTGCCTGCCTCCTCTATGGCCTGATTCTTGCTTCAGTCACAAATTCTTGAGTCACAGTACTGGTTGGTGAAACTGTGTGGCCTGTGGTTATGGTAGAGAACCCTAACACTCCGTGGGTCTTTAAAAATCTGTTATTTTTTCTACTTGCAATAGGTGGATTCTCAAATTCTTTATCAAGTTTCAAATATTCAAGTATCCAGTATGTAAGTAGTGTGGGTGGAATTTAATTGTAAATGTACATAGTTACATTGCTTAAATGACAGCGGGGTTTAGTCCTTATTTTGTCAAAACTGGGTTTTGGTCCCTGAGATCATTTACTGTTAATTTTCTGTATTTTCACATTTCTGGCTTTTAGAGTAACCCACACAAACTTTTCCTACAGAGACACATCTATTTGCAAATCACCTCCATATGAATATTGTATAATTTAGTGAAGCTACTGCTTGTATAAGCTACTATTATCAAGATGCAAAGACTGAAATTATCTAAAACTGTTCAATAAATATCCTCAAATTTCTTTCCTTCCTATTGCTTTCCTTCATCTGGCTGTGCCCACCAAGGGTTCTTTAAATTACAAAAAGTAAAGCTGTGTCTTTTAGCTTTAAATATATCCAAATATAGAAGCTTCGACAAAAGAGTGCTAGAACCACTTCATCAAGTCCTCCCATCTCTAGGTCATATTAAATATGCTTATGATCCAAGTAATTTGTTTCTTAATTTCTCTAGTCTTTCGTAAATCTGATAGGCAATCAATTGGAAATTCCTGATACATCAGGTAATGTCAGAGGTGTTGAAAACAGTTTAACAGTTATGATTTTAACAGCCTTTTCCAGCCTAAATTATCCTTGATAAGCAGAAGTCTGACCCTTCTAAATGAAAGCAGAATTCTTAGTACAGAAAAGGGAGTGAGGTACTGAGGAGACAGCAGATGATTTTAAAATATGCTTAAAATCTCCAAAACCAGCTTAAAGGACTCCCTTCATGAGGGAATGTAGGATATCTAAACATGCTCTAATAATTTTCATGTAACAAATCCAAGAAAAGGAGTGCACACAACCATCAGCTTCCAGGAATAGCTTTCCTCATACTGTTTCAGCCAGATAATATTAGGCTGTCAACAACTGACTGACCCACGTTTCATGGGTCCTCAGAGGATGATGTCTCAGAGGACTTTGTGTACTTACTGGCAATCAAAATGTCAAAGACTGAACAATGCTACCAAAACGCTGCTTTTTGAAAAGGGAACTACTGAACTCTTGCAGGTCTCTTTGAGAACGTGAAACTAAAAATTCTTTTTCTCMGGAATTTACAAAGTGTAAATGTAAATGTAAGATGTAGGAAGTGGGAGCACTGCTGAGGTTTTATCAGATTCATACTCAGAATCATGTAAAAGAGCAATCTACATTACTGGGTTTGTCACCACTGGTCCAAAGGCCATTGGTAGGGCTGCACAGCGGAAGACAAGAGTAAATTAACACCTAATGTTACATATAGTACTAAGCCAGTAAGAAAGTCTGCTGAGGCAAGAAATGTACCCCAGTAAAAGAGATTTCCAACAATAAATGCCAATATTTGCAGCCAAATACAGCCAAAGGAGAGAGGAAGAGGCCTGGAAAGTCACTGATAATAGAAGTGCTGTCTGCCATTGACGAGGTGCCTGAAGTTTTATTTCAAGTATACATGTTAGGCAGAGGTTATGCAGATTCACTTCAGATGAAACCCCCAATTCTTATAATTAAACTTTAAGCAAGATATTATCCTTTGGGGAGACTTTGGGGAACTTAATCTTTAGGGCAGATAAGAAGCAAATGCAGAAGGGAAAGGGTAATCATGTTCTCCACTTCTCAAAACCCCAGTCTTTAAGAACATAATTTCTAGCAGATTTGGGTTTTTTTCCCCTTCTATCTCTACAGCTCAGAATTCAGAGTTGCAGTAGAAGCAAACAACCAGGTGCACATTATATTTCAATAGTCTGCTCTTTTACTTTCTTTTATTTCTGGCTACTTGCATCAGGGAAATAAGAGACAGTCCTTATCTTTTAAATATAGCAAAACATACAACAAAACAGCTTTTCTCAACCAGAAAATGAGGAACTTTTACATTTTGTAGGTCCTGGTTGATCTTATTTTGAATCGTCCACTGTGCTGATCATGTCAGTTTACGCGGATCAGTCATTTGTTGCTGTATTTGGTTTGCATGGCAAGGTTTTGGTAGCAGGGGGACTATAGGGAGGCTTCTGTGAGAATCTTTTAGAAGCTTATCCTATGTCCAGCAGGCTCAACGCCAGCTGGCTATAAGACAGACCTGCTGCTGGCCAAGACCAAGCCCATCAGTGATGGTGGTAGCACTGCTGGGACAAGGTATTTAAGAAAGGAGATAAAAACCTGTGTATCTGCAACTGTAGCAGAAGAGAGGAGTGAGAATATGTGAAACAACTCTACATAAATCAAGGTCAGGGAAGAAGGAGGGGGTAAGGGTGCTCCAGGTACCGGAGCAGAGATTGCAACCCACAGAAGTCCACACTGGAGCAAATATCCACCTACAGCCCCTGGAGGACCCCACATTGGAGCAGGTGGATGCAGCCGAAGAAGGCTGTRAGCCTATGGGAAACCTGTGCTGGCACCAGCTCCTGGATGAACCCATGGACCCATGGAGAGAAGCCCACGCTGGAGCAGGTTTGCTGGCAGGACTTGCATCCCTGTGAGCAACCCACGCTGGAGCAGGCTGTGCCTGAAGGACTGCACCCTGTGGAAGGGACCCATGCTGGAGCGGCCTGTGAAAAATTGCAGCCTATAGAAAGGACTCAGGCTGGAGAAGTTCATGGAGGACTGTCTCCCATGGGAGGAATGCCATGCTGAGCAGGGGAAGAGTGTGAGGAGTCCTCCCCTGAGGAGGAAGCAGCAGCAGAGGCAATGTGTGAAGAACAGACCGCCAACCTCATTCCTCATCCCCCTCAGTTGCTTGGAGGGGAGGAGGTAGAGAAATCAAGAGTGAAGTTCAGCCCAGAAAGAAGGGAGAGGTGGTGGGGAGGTTTTTAAAATTCGGGTTTATTTCTCATTACCCTACTCTGATTTGGTTAGCAATAAATCAAACTAACTTCCCCAAGCTGAGTCTGTTTTGTCCATGACAGTAACTGCTGAGTGATCTCTCTCTGCCCTTTTCTTAACTCATGAGCCCTTCGTTATATTTTCTCTCCCCTGCCCAGCTGAGGAGGGGAGTGATAGAGCAGCTTTGGTGGGCACTTGGTGTCCAGCTGCTAAGGGACATGCGTCTTATCATTCTTGTATCTTGACAGTGATTTCGATGAAAAACAACACAAGAGAAGATGTTGTTAATAGTTACTATTGACAGAGAAAGAGTTTATAGCAAGCCACTCAAAGTGTAAAATCAGGACCTGCAAAGCTATTTTCATAGTAACAAATACAAGGTCTGTTCAAAAGAATTACAGTTTAAGATTAGCACTAGCAGAGGCACACAGGTGGGAAAACACCAGCAAACAAAATTCAGGAAGGAGGAATAATAGGTAGCAGCCATAGTTTAACCAACAGCCTGACTCTGGTAAAGTGCGTTTTGTAGGCATCACAGCAAGGAAGGATTTTTATCCTTTATAATGAGGATATCTGTACCTGCTACAGGAAACTTGTCTCAAGCCTGGGAAGGCATGAAGATGTCTGATTGAAATCAAATAATACTCTGGGAGGGGCAGCATCAGAGGTTAGTTGGAGGCAGTAATTAACCTGAATATGTTGTGATGAGAAGTATATGAACTACCAAAGTCCATGACTTTGGAAGTCATGTAAAGAAAATTTGCTTGTTAGTGAGGTATTAATGGAGGAATGAAATAAGCAAAGGGATGCACAAAGAAGGGATGAAGAGAGAAGAGGGCCATGGCCACAACAGCAGGCTATGGAATTGTGTGGTAGCATTTGGGTAGGTATAGTGCACCTTCCAAGATCAGAAAAATGTAATTGAAACATAAAAACAGGATGGCAATTTTAGCAACTAAACCTCCCTAGCTTCAAGCTGCTCTTAAGTAGGGGCAACTTGGGCAATGAGACAACTTCACCTGAGTATTTTCTAGACTCTTAGATGGGGCTTATGGTTTTGGAGTGCAGAAATCCCCTAGGATTTAGTGCTCTGTTTTAAACATAAGAGAGGCTGTGGGTCTTGAAGGGACATGCAAGGATGTTCACCCTTCTCCTTCCTAAGGACAGCAGTGTGAGCAGGGTGTGGGAACAGAAGGTGGGGCTCCCATGCTGTGTGTCCAGCTGCAGGAACAAGACATGGAGAAGGCAGGCTGGAAATGAGGGGGAGAAAGTTCATCAGTAGGATGAAAAGTCATGAACTAAGAGGATGCGTGGACAGATCTGGGCCAAGTCCAGAAATATTTGAGAGTGATAAGAAACCCAAGGAAAATCCAGAGGGAGCTGCAGATTGCTTTTTTGGTGTTTTGGTGGGTTTTTTGTGTTTTGTTTTTTAATAATAGATGCATATTTTTATTGTAGCTGGTAAGAAGAAGATTGCTTAGGTTTGGAAGCCTTGGTTTGCTCTTAAAAAGGTGAACTGTACACGCAATGTACCTTTGCAGAGCTCCTGGAGTGCAGAGATGGAACTACGAGGAGAGTGAGCATCGGGGAAGGGACCTAGCAAGATTCGCCCATGGAAAGAAAGCAAACCCCATGAAATTCACAACTGAAATTTAAAAGCTAAAAAATAAACTTATCTGATTCTGCTTCCACAAACACAGACATGATCATCTAGCAAATAAGAAAAAGTCCACATCTCAGTTTTTTTAAATCCACTAACATTTTAAAGGCTACATCCAGAACCCAATGTATTTTTAAGATCACCCGAAAACCTCTATCTGGGCATGTTCTATCTGAGATCTGAATCCCTTAAGACTGCCTTCTTCCTGTAATGAAGGTAAAACATACCCTTTTAAACAGAGATCACATCTATGTTTTGCAGTTAAGTATTCCCTTCCCCAATAAACAACCTTAAACACAAGACATGAAGACATGCAGTTTTACATTTTCAATTAGAACTGTCAGTTAAACGATCTTTGGATAATGAGAACATTGTGAAATAAGAATAGAAATACGAGAAGATTGACAATTGCCATCCTTCAATGGCATTGACCACAGGTTCTCTAAATCACCGGGGCAATGCTGATCCGGGCTGCTGATCTGGCTCTGTAGTTCTGCTTGGTTACTTTGAGGAAAGCCAGATGAGACACATTCTGCTTCCAAGCAATGAGATGTATGACTGCCTTGTGTTTCGCAGAAGCTTAAAGTGACACAATTTTATTTACCTACCTCTTTTGATTCTCAGAGTCTGTGTTTTCTTCCCCAAAGAGCTATCCATAGGGCACTGGTGGATATCGATGGCGTTTGCTGGCTCAATTATTTTTTAGTTGATTCACTCGCGGATTTCCCACTTTGCAACATCTAGACCAACAGTTCCGTAACAGCCTCGCTCCAAGATCAGATCATGTTGGATTTAATTGGTTTACAGAAACTGTTCCTTGTCACCAGAATGAGATCTTCAATTGTGCTCTAGTTTCCAAAGTGGTGCTGAGAATAACTGTATGTACCCCAAATCCCTCAAAGGGCCTCTTGACCTCGCAGAGCTCCAGTATTTGGATGATGCTATGATCATTCACTACTGCTTTAGTCTTTCTGCACTAATCTGCTGATGAAAGTAGGCCTGCAAGACCTTTGTGGCCTTCAAAACTGCTTCCGTTCCTGAATTTCAGCATGTTGTAAGAAGCATCTCTCTCTAAGCCTCTTGCTAAGCAGAACAGACAACTAAATTTTGCAATTAAGTCTCATACTGCAAAAGAAACTGTCAACTAGTAAACATCCTAAAAGGACTCAAATTAATGAATGATGCATTTTATTAAATTAGCAGCCCAAATCTGCATGCCAGCAAAAGCTCCTAGCTTCTGATTACCTCCGGGAACAAAGACTAGAGAATGCTTATAAATAGTGGCAGTGGGCTTAGCATATGTTACCTTCTTTCCTAGATAAATATTAATTAGCCATGAAGAAGAACCAGATCTCAAAGAGAAAGAAATCTTTGTAGCTCCCCTTGAATCAATGCTGACATGATGATTTCACAAAGAAAATATTTGATTAATTTTCAGCAGTTTTACTTCTTTACAGTGATTCACTGCGTTGCACAAGTTTCCATCAAGTTTTATGCATTAGTAGTTGTTGCTTTGTGTGCAGCACAAAATTCAGTGTTTCAGTTTTTTAAAAACTTGATATTTGAGACCCCTTTGAAATCAACTCTGGATCCCGAAAGGAGACCTTTACAGATTCCATTCTCTAAATCAGACAGAAAGATTTGAACATACTGAAGTGGGACAAAGCTTTAAAACTGATATAGGTCCATATCTGAAAGGGAAGGATTTATCTTCTGCCATATCTGAGCAGAGAACAGGAAACCTTTTTTCATTTGAATACCTACAGATTCTAAACACAGTGTCCTTTACCTTCATGCTAACAGGTGCTAAAGGTTATGCCATTGACTTTTATTCCTGGTAGACAGCTGTACCTTTATGTCACACTGTCATGGCTATTTTCTACAGATCATTCCCCAGTGGATATGCATGTATTTTACAGCAGGTTATAATCTGCCCATATTATAGCAGGTAGGTTAAAATCCCTTCAGGTTTATAGCTGGAGACAGCCTGAAATGGAGGGATGATCATTGAGCCAGATCTTCTGGCACCAAAACCAGCATTTGCACTCATTTTAGTGTGAATTAGAGGCTCCAGCAGCCTCAGACAGAAACCACAAAGACAAGAAGCCAACAGCCCTCTTCACACAAGCGTTCAATTCTTCTCATCCGTAACAAAGCAGGATTATGGCCAGCGTGGAAGGAGAGGAGACGGGGCAGGATTGAAGTGGTTTCCTGTGGGGTATCTCCAGGAACATCGTTAAAAATCAAATTCCTTGCACATGAATGAGGAACAGACACCAGCCTCAACTTCTACCTCCATGAACTGAAATCCGTGAGGATCAGTGCAATGAGTGGAGATTAAATGCTAGAGATAGTGTAAGGGAGAACTGGAAGGGTTTTTTTGTTTGACCTCAATTGCCTACTCAGGGTAATTGAATGCTCTTCAGAGGGTACCACAGTGCATTTTTCAGCAACTGTGCCTGACCAGTATGGATTGAGAAACTCAGTGTGTATTTGTGCCCTCTGAGCCCATGTGCTTGTTTCTTTGTCTGGGTCCTTAGAGCAAAAATCAAAACTAGGCCCAGCTGTTCCTTATAATTAAATTTCAGTAACTCAAGCTGGGTGATTTTATTTTGACTAGTGACTTAAAAGTGATGGCATTTAAATGGCCTTAGCTGTATTTCAAAGTTAACATTGAGAAACTTCACACATATATTAGTGTTATTTGTCTGTTGGCAAACTCAACAAAATACCACTGGGTTGATTTACATAGTGAAGGTTATCTTTGCTAACAGAAGGACTCAGAATTTCATTATTTAAAATATGAGTATGAATCTCAGTGCAGGAGGCTACAGATGCCATTATATACAACTTACCACTTCAGTCAAGAGCAGAGGTGAAGTTTATATTGTGCACTGAGCCCCATGTTCAAATGCACCTAAAAGATCCAAAAGCCCAAACCCACACAACACATTATCCGTGGCCAGAAAAGATCTGACTGTAAGATGAGGACTTTTCCTTTCTGGTACTTAGGTTTGTTTCTATGTGTCTGTCTTCGAGCTCTAATTTATTTATAAGATATTTACGCCATACATGGGCAGTCTGTGAAGCAACAAACCAATGATAGGCTCAGTTTTCATTGCAGTTTCTATATTTGGGTATTTTAGTACATCAAAATCTGGATATAAGAAGTATTAACAGTCTTATGCCAGCAGAAAGAAATTAATTTTATGCCTGCCTCTGCAGAGAAGCCAAAAGCTTCAGGAAGTAAGATCTCTTCTCATAAGCATACTTTCAGATCCAGCTAGGAGAGGAGAAAATAAACAACGAAATGCAAGCTTCCGGGTGACAGCACAGCAGCAAGATATGATCGTTCATGTGATAATACATATGATTCGCAACATGTGTCTGACTGGCACTCCAAGACTCCAGTACTTATTGATGATCTAGGTGGAATCTGGCACTTTGTCAAGGCTTAGCCCTTGGGAGTCCAGTTGTGACAGGGGGTTATGTGCAGCCTGGCAGAGCAGAGAGGAAGAGCAATCTTTTAAAACCTGAGCACCTCTTGTTCTGACACAAATCCTTGGAACCAGCATGCACAGCCTAAAGAAAGTAGCAGTTCTAGGGCCTGGGTGGGGATGTGTATTCTGCATGCCCCTCCAGGCAGTGACATGCAGCACCATGACATGGAGCACTGTTAGKAAGCTGGCTTTGCTTTCTTCCTGCAGCTGTTCATAACCCAAATCTGAAGCCCCAGAGAGAWGCATGGGGAATGCTTACTGAACCCCAGGAAGACCAGGTGGTCCTTATAGAAAGTCAGGTGAGGTCAGCACAGCTAGACCTGGCATGCACTGGGTGAACATTTTGCTGACCATTTGCAGCAGTAAGAAACCAGTGAGAACAATGGAAGAAAACAAATGAGGAAGGAAAAAATCATCTTCTTGGCAAGACAAAGAGGGAAGCAATGAGTGATGATTACTGATGAATAATAACCTAGAATTAATGGAGAAGGGCAACAGCAAAAGCTGTGCACAGAACACAAATATTTTATAATGAGGATAAACAGTGACATTAGTAGGGTGGCCAGAATTCACCATCCATTCACATAATACTTGTCTACATCACACGCAATGGCTGATGCCAGTGGCTAGGGCTAGAACATTGCCCTTGGAGGCTCTATAATTTTATCAGAAGAGCCTTTGCACAAGAGGCAAGCTGTTCCAAAACTGAATGAAGGGCTAGGTTTTCCTCTTGTTATTATTGGTGTTTTAAATTTAAATCACTCTCAGATACATAGCCCTATTTGGGAAGAATGTTGAGCTACAGAGGCTTGAGGGCAGTTGCCAACTTAAGCACAACTAAATTAAGCCAGAAATGTTGAGCAGAAGTGAAAGCAATATCACACTGTATTAGAAGCCAGGATTATAAAATCTCTGCCTATCAAACAGATCAGAAGAATGCAGATAGCTCTGTATTATTATTTTTAACACAGTAAAGTCTAGAGGTTCCAACCAATTACCAGGCACCACACGGAGGTGGTACCTGCTTGAACACAAGGAGGCACCACAAAATAAAAACATGGAAACAGACCAAACTCTATCCCCACGCCCTTTTGGGAAAACAGAAAGGCTCATTGACATTTTATCTTCCTGTCAGTTCAGTGAATGTAGGCAAACCTTGACTGCCACACTTTCATTAATCCAAGGCAATCTTCCCCCTACCTTGCTTCTTGAGAGAGTCTAACTAAAGATCTGGGACAGATTTTACAAATCTGTGGGTCTTAGCACATCTCAAGATCAGGGCACCTTGCCCTGTACCGAGCCAGTGAGGAAAGGGCTGTCCCTGCAGGGCTCTGACCTTCCCACACTACTGTGCAGCCCTGGCTCTTCAGTTCAATGCTTCTGTTCCTAGAGTTTCCTAACCCCTCTGRGCCACAATGGATCCTCTCCAGCCTCCTCTTGTGGTCCTTCCTCGATCTGCATTCTCTCAGGTGTGCCAGTCCCTGTTGCTCAAGGGTGACCAAGAGGGCACAGAGCCCGTAAGCTTGATGTCCCATGCAGAATGCTGTAGTGCCTGTCCCTGTGTGGTGCCGAGCATAGCCCAGGAAGGACGGGGACACAGGGAAATTGTTTGCTTTTCCACCACAGAGGAAACCAGCCAGGAGGAGATACCCAAGAGGGAAGTGCTGAGAATTTACAGGGAACTTAGGCAGGTAGCAGCACGTGGAGATGTGCACAAACACTCCTGCAAACTGAAAACGCTTGTCTTCTCTTAATCGGGTTTGTCGTGGCATYTTTGGGAGATTTAATCGGGCTGCAACACAGACATTTCTCCGAGCTTGGAATTAACCTGATCCAGCAAAAAGCAAGCTCGCACTTCCCTTTGTGTGCAAAACTTTCCTGCGGCTGCAGAGAACAAACGCTGGCAGGAGCTGCGGGACCTGGACAAACGTGTGCTCCCGCTGCTCCTTCTGTCCCCGCCTGCCGAGTGCTGGAGGAGCCTGTGGGGCACATCAGGGCTGCTCAACCGCGGGTGTGTCTCTCCAAGCACACCAGAAAAACAAAGGAAAAAMTATAAAAAGGAAGAAAAAAAGGGTAAGAAAGTCTGAGCCCTGAACGCACGGGATTACTAGAAGCGTGAAGAAGGCGACGTGATCCGGTGGGCAGCGCACCCCTACAGCAGCGCAGCTCGCCGCGCTGCGCAGCCCCTCGCCTGGCGGTCAGGGCGGGCGGTCCCGAGCTGCCCGCCCGCTCCGGCTGTGCCCCTGCCCCGCACCGTCTTGGTCGCCCCCGCCCTTCCCGCACGCCCAGCCCCGACACCGAGCGGCACTTGTGACGCCGCCGAGGGACGGGGCGGCGGGCAGAACACCCCGGGCCCCGCCGGGCTGTCTGGGGAGCCCGGCATCGCCCAGCCCCGCGGCGTAGCGGGCACGGTGCAAGACGGGATGGGAACAAAGGCATCACCAAGGAGCACCTGCATCCCCTCGTGCCGTGGCATCCCTCGTCGGGCTGGAAGGGGTGGGGCTGCTCCCCGCCTGGGCGGGGGGGCGAGCCCGGGCTCCTCCCGACGCCTGCAGGGGCAGGGGCGGGGGGACGGCGGTGGGGCGGTGCGCGGGGCCGGGGCGGGCCGGACCCCCCCGTCGGACGGCTCGTGGGTGCGGAAAGGAGGGAGGGCCCAGGGAGGCGGCGGCGGTGGCGGCAGCTCCTCCTCCGCGGGCAGGCGGGCGGGTAGCCCGCCCGAGAGCGGCACCGGTTGCTCGGTGCTGGCGGAGCCGCRCCGCGCCGCCCGCTATATAAGGGGCGGCGGCTGCTCGCCGCTYACTCACACCGGCCCCTGCCCGCGGCTGCCGGCGCTGGGGGGAGGCCGGGCCCCGAAAGCATGGCCCGCGGCGGAGCGCAATGGGAGGTGGTCTCCCCCCCTGCCTCCCGCGGACCCTCCTCTTCCTCCTCCTGCTCCTCCCGCACCCGCGGCGGCGGCTGCAAACTTGCTGCGGCGGGCTGCGTGTGAAGGCACGGCCCGGCGGGGCGGCTCCGCTGCCCTCGCTGCCCCCGCCGCCGCGCCGTCGCGCCCGCAGCCCGGGGGTCGAGGCCGCCGCCCGCGGGCATGCGGCGCTGCCACCGCGCCCGTCGAGACACGGTGTGGTGCCGCGGGCGGCGGGGCTGCGCTTAGGGGCGGCCGGGGCGGGAGCCCCATGTCCGGGGCTGGCCGCGCTCCGCGGGCAGGCGGCGGAGCGATGAGCTGGCGGGGCGAGCGGGCGCGCCTGGCCCCCGGTTTGCCCTGCTCCCTCGCCCGTGGGGAGTGAGGCTCCGCGGAGCCCTCTCGGAGCTCCCGGAAGGGCGGGCAGGCGGGCGGGAGGTGGTGCCGGCGCGGCGATGCTGCAGCCCTCCCCCGGCGCCGACGGGGTCTTGCCGGGGTAGCGGCCCCGCCGTGCCGCGCCGAGCCCCGCCGTCTGCGGGGGCGGCGGCCGCGGAGGGATGGAGCCGGCCGGCCCCTGCCGGGCGCAGTTGGGCTCCGCCAACGACTCTTACCGAAACTGTAGCGCCGAGGAAGTGATCTACCAAGATGCCACCCCCCTCTCCGGGAAGATCGTGCTCGCCGTCGTCCTGGCGCTGGTCACCCTGGCCACGGTGCTCTCCAACGCCTTTGTCATCGCCACGGTCTACCAGACGAGGAAACTCCACACGCCCGCCAACTATCTCATCGCCTCGTTGGCCGTCACCGACCTCCTCGTCTCCATCCTCGTCATGCCCATCAGCACCATGTACACTGTGACCGGCAAGTGGACGCTGGGTCAGATCGTCTGCGATATCTGGCTGTCCTCGGACATCACCTGTTGCACGGCGTCCATCCTGCACCTCTGTGTCATCGCCCTGGACCGCTACTGGGCGATCACCGACGCCGTCGAGTACTCCACGAAACGGACTCCCAAGCGGGCAGCGGGCATGATCGCACTGGTATGGATCTTCTCCATCTGCATCTCCATGCCCCCTTTGTTTTGGCGGCAGGCGAAGGCCGAGGAAGTATCTCACTGTGTGGTGAACACGGACCACGTCCTCTACACCGTGTACTCCACGGTAGGAGCCTTCTACTTCCCCACTCTGCTGCTGATAGCCCTCTACGGGAGGATCTACGTGGAAGCCAGGTCGCGGATTTTGAAGCAGACGCCAAAGAAAGCAGGTAAAAGACTAACGCGGGCTCAGTTAATCACAGACTCCCCGGGGTCGACCTCCTCCGTCACATCCATAAACTCCAAGGCTCCCGAGGGATCCAGCGAAACGGGCTCCCCCGTGTACATGAACCAGGTGAAGGTGAAGGTCTCAGACGCCTTGCTGGAGAAGAAGAAGCTGACGGCCGCTAGAGAGCGGAAAGCTACAAAGACTTTAGGGATTATTTTAGGAGCCTTCATCGTGTGTTGGCTGCCCTTTTTCATCATCAGCCTGGTGCTGCCTATTTGCAAGGACGCCTGCTGGTTCCACATGGCCATCTTTGACTTTTTCACGTGGCTTGGATATCTCAACTCCCTCATCAACCCTGTCATCTATACTATGTCTAACGAAGACTTCAAACAAGCTTTCCACAAACTCATACGTTTCCGATGCACAGGCTGAAATGTTGAATGCGATGTGTTCTCCGGGGCAGCCCCCATGCACGCCCGCGCCCGGCGCCACAGGTAGGTCCGCGCACCCCGCCCCTGCCCGGAGAGCCGCGGGGCTCGGGGCGCGACGGGCCGGGGGAGGCGGGGGATCGGAAATAGGGTCCGGGCGGGTGCGGCCCCACAAATAGCTGGTGTTTAGACCCTTCGCAAGTGGCGGCGAGCGCCGGGGATGCTGCGCGCTTCTGACATTTCACAGTGTGTATGTGCGCGTCGTGTGTGCCCCCCCCCCCCAGCTCGCAGGGAGTGACTCACGACAATCTGCTTTTTATTCCACCTATTAAACCAATCTGCCGCCATTTCGTATGCTAATGCCCGTGTTTCGGCCAATTAGTGCTAAACGGCACTTGCTTTCCAAGCCCGCAGCCGAGCTCCCCGGAGAGCGCCGGGGCCGGGCCGGTCCCCCCGCCCGCGGCGGCGGTCCCGGTGCCGCCTCCCGGCCCCCACCGGCAGCTGCAGGCACCGCTGGGCAGCTGCGAGTGCAGCCGCCTTGGAGGGAAACCGATGCAGCCCCGGTACCAGCGGCATGTTGTTGTCTGGGGTTTTTTTTTTTTTTGGCGAGGAAGGGAGGTAGCACAGGCCCCGATGAAGGCTGCTGACAAAGTGCAGCCCTACTTCATTCTGGCCTCCTCACGGCTCCGGCTGCTCCTGCGGGAGCTGAGTGGGCTGCGAGCAGCCGTCCCGAGGGGAAAGCTACCCCTTGGCCACCTTGAGAGTCTCGACACCTCGGTGTGTCTCTAGACACGCGGAAGGGCTCTGCCTTTCCGCGCCTCTCGGCAGCAGTGGCCACCAGCTCATCGCTAAACTCAGCGSCACGTTCTGCAGAATGCATACATTACTTTATTGTGATGCTTTAATAATTCTGCCAATCTTTTGCTTTTTGTCTGCAGAATCAAGTTGCTATTGTAAAGACCCACTGCTTGAAACTTCCCCAAGCCCAGTTGCCAGACTCATGATGCTGCAAAAACATCAATACATACTGCCACCAAACTGCTCAGCTCTGCGTTTCAGTGTAATGACTCTAGCAGAGATGCTGTTCCAATAGGCACGCAGATCAGTTGCAAAAAAAAAAAAGAGGGCAGCCTCGAATCAAGGTCTATAATTCATCTGGAATGAAGAAAAAAAGTTTGAGAGTAAACTCCATTTATTTTGCAGGCTTAACTTCTTAATTTGTTCTCCGGCCGGTTGTAGGGGTGTGCACAAGAGCACAGTTGTCTCTGTCTGTGTTGGTAGCATAGTTGTACTTCTGCACACCTGTAATTTCTTTCAGTGGAGAGAGTTGCTCCCTTCACTCATGAGGCCAAGAGGAGAAAAAAAAAAAGTGTTTAAAATAGGAGCATCGCAGTAAATTCTGTAAATGACTCCTTCAGCTGAACATGTGTGAGAAGTGACAGTGTGCAAAAGTTTTATATTTGTATTTCAAAACAATAGCAAATGCAAATGCTCTAGAAACAAGAGTTGTAGACCTGTTCAATTGCACTGCATATCTGTAGTCTGTCCTCATAGTTGCCTTTATAAAGTAAATACTTCTTGCTTCTACTCCATAACTCAAGAGCAGAAATCAAGAAGTCCAATGACCTTTTCCATAAACCAGCTGGGAATAGAAGTAGCAGTTTGATGTTGTAACCATGTTTTCCATTTTGTGTCGGTTGCACACCCTTACCGCATGAACCACTGCGAAATTTAGAATTCTATAAGTACTTACTTATTTAGTGTATTTTGTAAAGAAGTGAAGCAGTTTGCTCTTTCAGAAGAGCTATTTCACCTGCAAAATAAATACCCATGAATCATGAATTAACTGATGTTAGTGAAATTTCTTGCCTCCCTACTTCCCCCCTATGTTTTTTTAGTTTTTTCTGGTTTTGTTTTTTCTCTTTTTTTTCTCCTGGTTGGACCTCAAGACAGGTCTACGCATATTCAGCAGAGTTTCAGGATATGGTCCACCTGCTGTGATAAAACTGCATTGATTGTTCCTCTTATGTGTAAATGAAAATGAGTATAAACAATAAAACGCTTGACTGTGTTCTCAAGAGTGGTAGCAATTGTGTGACTGGAAGGAGTATTTATTGGTTTACCTGTTTTCTCAGTATTGACTTTTCAGGTAACACTGATTTGATGAGTCACTCAAGAAAGCAATTGGTGAAGGTTGAAGTTGCAAGCTTCAACCGGTTGTCAGTTTTTTAACAGGCAGCTTTACTTTCATCATAGCTAATACTGTCAGGTATAATTCTTACTATTTTCATGTAATACCAGAATAAATGTTTAGGGTTTTTTCACAAACATTTTTCTTACTCCTTTAAAAGCAAACAAAACTTACTTTAGCACTTCCTGGATACTGTAATCAATGTTCTTTTAAAACTATGTCTGTATGTATGTATTCTAGATGGAGGCTGTTACAAGACTGGAAAAATCTTACATGATTTATCTACTTGCTATTCTTCAGAGAGTTACTCAAGTAATAAGGACTTATTTACCTAACTCAATACTAAAGAAAGAATGTGACCATCTGTGCTTCTGAACTGGTCATGGGCAGAAAGAAGTCTGTAAGATACAAATTAAAGCAGTGGAAAATAAACATTTTCAGTAATTTGAAGAAATCTGAAAAACTTGCCTTAAAACTGCATACCTCTAGAAAAGAGAACTACTATACTTCTAGAAAGTACCCTCTTAAATYGTTAAAGACAAATGCGATTAGAGGAATTTTCTAAAACACTATCTTATTTGAATGAAATGCCTATAATAATTTTAAATTTAAGGGGGTTTTGCGTATATGGTGTGAAAACAAGGAAGATAACATAAAATAATGCTTAACCAATTCTCATTTGTCATTTTCTAATCTTGTAGAATGAATTTTGTTTACCCCAAATTCTTTCTCAGTAGGCTTCTTCTGTGTAAAAAAATGGGAAATGAGATTGTAAAGTGAGTATTTGCGGCTTTTCCAGAGAGTTGAGTTGTCTGTCAGTTTTGCAAAGTTAGGGCACTTGGAGAGCAGGGAGATTCAGGAGTTGGACTTTGTGTTCTTCACACTGGTGAAGTATACCTTCATCTTCAGCAACTGGCAGCAAATACTCCCAGCTCCCTGTTGTGATGTGAGGATTTTGCTGAGAAGCTAGTTCATCCAGAAATTATACTTCTAAGTTTTTTCTGAGGCTCTGAACTTTCTGCACAAGCAAACATTTTAGATAGCCATGCTTGCTGTTGGGAAGACAGTCAGTGTGGAAGCTGCCCTGAGCACCCTGGGGACAGAGGAGATGAGGCTGACTCGAGCCCCACTGAGAGGTACGTGGTAGTTAAAGGCCTTGTGCTGCTGGAGCAGCAGCATCTAGTTCAGAAAACCGTTCACACAGGGAGATAGGTAGAGTGAGGACATGCATCTGTTCACAGTGAAAGAGAAGAAATATAGGGCAAACATTGCTCAGTGCCGGAAAGTATAAATATGTAAAATGTTCCAGGATTCACRTAGAGTGTTTTAGGGTGGGAAGAGTGTCCCGCGTGAGCTTCGCATGTCTGTGACTGGCAGAGCGTGTCCTGGTTGAACCTAGGTTTTAAAAGATGCTCAGGGATGTGGTGGTAAAGTTTTGACTCTCTGTGAAGAGGTCTGAGGATGTTGCTGTCCTGCTTCTCTGCTCCCTTGCTGTGCCTGGTCACTGTGTTCTGCCTCCAGGAGGATGGAGCATCTGAAATTTTTAGTAGGAGAGGCTGTCTTTTCTCTCCACCCTATGTCTGTATTCCTGTGGAAATGGCTCAGTGAATCCTGCCTCTGGGTGTTTTCTCACATGAGCCTCTTCATGACCCTGCAGGTAAACTCCAAAGGTGCCTAAGCCCATGCTGTTTCAGTCTTTCATTACAGAAGCAGCATGCCTTTCTTTTATCTATTTCTTGCCTTGGGTTCAGACACTCAAATGATTGTTTTTAGACAAATCTCTGCTGGACACTGAGGTTTGAAGTTGAACACACACTCGCAAGCCTTGTGCTTCCTATGTTTCATGGTAAGGGATATGTGTGTGATAAGTGCTGCGAGACACATGACGGTTCAACAGTAGCTGCCATTGTGGGAGCAGCTGTTTGCAGCCCCATAGCTGCACTATTTTCCTAGTATTCCTCAGTTTTATTTAAGAGGCATTTCTCAGTCTTCCAATTAAGAAAACACGGATGTACAATAGAGAAATTGAGAGAAGAAATCCCTTGCAATTAACCTTCATATGGCCATGCAGAATGCAACAAAGTTCTACCTTTTCTGCATGAATAGGATAAAGAAAATACCTTTGACTAATGTGCCAAGTCTCCATGTGATAAAAGGGATTTCAACTAATTGTCTGGGCATTTACACCATATTCACTGTCAGAGTGTTTGAGGAAACTGGTCTGGCCTCCAGCAGGGCCATGTAGATTAGGGATGACTCCATTTGGAGCAGCTGATTTTCACCCTCTGTTGCCCCTGCCTGCAAAAAGTCAATCTGCATTCCATCAGCAGAGCACTCCAAGTGCTTTCTGATTTGAAAGTGTTTCTCCTGTGTTCTGTTGGTCAGAAAGGACTGGATGTTGGCAGAAGTAAGCATTTTTGCATGAACATCCAGATCAGTCTAAAGCTATTCTTTCTGGAAGCAAAGTGAAAATGACAAGTAGTAGTAAGATTGGAGAACAAGCACTGTGGTTTGTCACAACAAATAAGGTTGGCTGAGAGCAATTCTGCAGGCAAATGGTAACATTCCATTCAAATTGAAATGTAGCGGGGATTGAGAGATTGAAGAACAGATTTATCCACCAAAGAGAGGCTGTAGCAAAGAGAGSTCAAGGAGGTCGTCAAAAATTTCCAAGCCTTGACCAGGGTGTAAGGAAGAAACCCAAGGTTACTACTCTGGCATCTCAGGACCCCAGCAGACAGGTGGGCAAGCAGTTTCAGAGAGAAGTCTCTGTGCCCAGAGACTTGTCAGAAGATTACAGGTGTGCATTTATGAAACAGAGTAGATGTCAGCTTCTTTTTGTCTGTTGGGAACATTTTTGTCTTAAGGGGAACCAAACATATTTGAGATAAATCCTTAAAAACGCCTCTATGTCAGTACACAATGATAGTGGTTCATACTAAGATTTTTTTACAATCCAGCAGTTAGTACGTAAAACAAAACACAGAAGCAGCTTAAGTGAACTCTCCTACAGCAGTGAGTCTGGCTGATAATGAGCTTGAAACATTTAAGCGTGGAATAATCGTATAGAAAAGCAAGCAGAAAATGAGGCTTTTTAATCAATCACATATCCAGCTTGAAAGATGTAATATAACAGGCAACTCAATAGATGAGGTGAAGAGGAGATCCACAGGATATCAAATTTACAATATAGAGATCAAAATCTCATACTGAGTCATTTTCAAGAGCTGGAGAAAGAAACTCTTTGCTGTTCTTTTCAGAGATCAAACTCCTTGCAGTCTTCCTTATAAAGGAACAAGACTTTTTTATTGTCTTTATACAAATAATACTTTGAAGGCTACMAACCAGATGGAGTTCATGGCTGCAGGGCTTTCACTGAGTAATCATATGTTCTATCTTTTAGGCTGAATGGTTGTAGAAAAATGGGAAAGACAGGAACAGGGGGTGATTATGTAAAACAACCCCTTTTTGTTATTTCTTTCCTTATACAGAACCAATGCAAAAATTAGAAAAACAGGAAAAAATGAGGTCTGGAAAATTTAGGCCTTAATGATGTTACATCAGGTTTCAGAAACATGTTAAGGGTTGAACGGGGCAAAAATAATAAATACATTTCCAGAATTCAGAGAAGTGAAAATTAAACTAGAAGTTTCCTTCCATCCAGATACCTCAGGGGTCCCACTTTCCTAATAATACTTGTATAATACCATTTCTAAAAATGGTTATATTCCCAAATACTTTCAAATTAACATTTTTTAATACATTCACATTGGCTTTTATGTTAAGGCATACATTTCCCAATCTCATTCACTCTTTTTCCTGTAGATTTCAAATTTAAATTCGTTCTCTTTCCCACCTGTGTGCTGTGTTTAGAATATAAATCTCATTTGGACTCGGCCCTCTAATATCCAGTCTCTGAAATGATGAGAAACATTGTTTTCAAAAGGAGTATTGGGATCAGTCCATTTAAGAGAATTAATGTAAAAGCAAGCAAGGTTCCTCATTCCTATCTGCAGAAGTCTGTTCTTCCCTGGACTGAGTTCCTGGAAGAATCTAAGCTAGATTTGGAAGATGCGGATACAATATAAGCTGAACCATAAACCACTGCAGACAGAGAGAACAGGCAGGTATTTGGGCAGCAGAAGGAAAACGTCTGTGCTAAGCTCATATTGAGGTGGGTTTCTCTGACCCACAAGGGACATACCAAAACTCTGCATTTAGTTGGGTCCAGCAAGATTCGGAGGAGTAGTATATAGGTGAGAGATGGTGAACGAACATACATTTCCTGGAGGCCCCACGGACTCTCTTTCCCCTGGGTCTGTGTGGCCCTGGCTCAGGGCAGCTCTGACACAGGAGCTATGTGGCCATGGATCAGGCTACTGGGAGGACCATGTTAGGGGAGCTATTCCAGTAGCCTTGTAGAGGTGAGGCTGCACAGCTCCATGCTCCAGCCCCAATCAGTAGTGAGGCTGAGCGTGTTTTCCCAGCTACATGCAGACCTGTATATATGTGTAAAACGCACACACACACACACATATATATATATATATACACATTGCAAGCCGCACACACCAGCACAGACAGAGGTGCTCAATGCTCACACCAACACAAACAGCCCCAATGGACTCACCTCTGGCTAATCAGGTTGAAGGTCCACTAGTAATAATTATATATCTGTATATATGCATATGTATAAGGTGGATCCCTTCAGCAGCTGGGCTCAAATACCAAATCCCACTGTCCAGTTTTTTTCACCTGGACATACGAGTCCCCAGTGCTGTAGCCCCACTGCAGCTGCTGGTACAGGTCATTGAATATACACGCATATGCACACATACATGTATGTGCGCACATMTATGCAGTAAGGATGTCACAGCAGCACACACACCTGCACACATACGTGCATGTGTGCACATACGCCCATTGAGGATGTCACAGTAGCACACACGTACCCACACATGCATGCACCTGGCTCCCAGGGCMCTTCACCCACTTTCTGGCTACTCTGACTTGATCTTTGTGAGTGATCGCACACGCGCTCCCTCGTGTTGGTCTGGCCAGTTTTTGCACTGCAGACATGCAACTCCTCCCACCCATGAGTCCACTGCATTTACTGGCTTTTAGCCCCCCACCATGCTCATGCACACAACATAGACACACAGGTTGTAACCAGGCAGTTACCAAAAAGCACTTGTTTACACRGAGCCAGTCCCTTTTATCCTTTTATCACTCATCATGTCATTTGTTCCTACACTTGTTCCTCTGCAAATAGTCTCATCGCCTTCAGTTTCTCCACCAAACATCCCACTCTAAATCTTGTGTTATCCCCAAATGCTCTTCCCTTGCATCTTATAATGCGTCCCATATCCATAGGTAATGATCTCCTTCAGTCCTAAAAGTGCTCCTATTGACTCTATGTGATGGGTTTTATGCCCGGACACAGGGGCTTGTGTCCCCCAGAACCACCTGCCACTCTGTTCCTGTGCTCTTCTGGGATTGTGGAGATAGGCCTTTGATGGCCCTTTGGCCCTTCCATGATGGGTCTGGGAGGAGTTGAGGGTGGGTATTATTTGGCTTCCTTCACCTGCCATTGTTCCTGTGCTCATTTGCAGGCATGCAGATGAGCTTTTTAACATGCAACCTAACATTTTATCTCTTTCAGGAAAAAATCAGAAGAGAGATAGCTGGCAGCCACTGTTCCAGATGTCAGAAGACTAAATGTCTAATTTAATTTGAACTAATTAGGATGTCAGAAACTACCTACCAAAATATAGCAAGAGCATAAAAAAAAATCCCTTGTGAAGTTTTCATATTGAATGAATGTATAGACACTACAGGCAAAGTGTGATTATTTAGATGGGCCACTAAACAATCTTCAGCAGCTCACAAATGAGTATTTCAGAGCTATTCTCTGTTTTGGGACCTTGAAGAATAATGATCTTTGTGTGTTAGGTCAGAACCAGATTTTTCATATCCCAAGTTTAGATCTTACATATCAGACAGCTAGATCTGAAGTGCCTTTGTACAAGGTCCTGTACTTTGATCCACACTAATGGAAAAGGTCATTGAAGGAGTCATCAAGATAAGTTAATCAATCTCTYTCATTTATGTGTACTTGTGCTTTGGCTAAAGCAGGAGCCACCATTAGTTTCTTATGAGATTGCCAGTAAGGAAATGGTCACGTAGTGATGCCTGGGAAATGTACTCACATACTTAACTATACTTCTGAGCAGTATATTTGCATGCAAATGAAACAAGAGACAAATAGCTTCCTTGCTTTCAAATGGAGTAAGAGATGATCTCAAGTGTATGATCTGAGGCCTCACAGGAACCTTTGGGAGAAGCACTGTCCTCCACTTGGACAATAGCCAAGTCCCACAGATGTATATGAGACATAGAATATTCAACATTTTCACTAGAGAGGCTTGGAAAATCAGTCAGCAAAAGCAAGTGATGCTGAGAAGGGCAAAATAATGTAATATGGGGGAAAAAATTCCACTTACGAATGCACAATGAAATCGCAAAAAGACTTCTTTTAGACATGCTGGGAACACTTCTCTGTGAAAACAACTGCAGTCAAAAGAGCAAACAAAAGATTGCATATAGAAAACAAGGCAGAAGACAGCATTGCTTCAACTTGTAAATTCCATGTCCTGCATCCTGCATGCTACAAGAAGTTCAAACCTGCCTCAGAAATGATACAGTAGAATAGGAAACATTCAGGAAAACAGAGAGCATCATCAGGGTGTTTCCAAAGCCTCATTTGGACATAAGGAATCTCATACTCTAGCTACCAAGATAGCCGAGATGGTGCTTGAGGCTTCCTCTTTGTACCATGCAAGGACAACTCAACAGCAGGGCAAGGGAAAGCACAGAGTACAACCATTATTCTGGGAAACAACACATTTCTAGAGGCAATTCTGCTTGGTCTGATTCCACTGTGTCTGAAAATCCCAAGGAAGCATTTCTGATGCTTTTCTTGTCTCARGTTGTACTGATAAATGCTGATTCCCCAGTCCATCCTGCCCTTCTTCTGCATTAGGTGGAGAGGAATTAAGACACTGTTGGACAGTTTTCCAGCCATGACTCCTCTATCATTTGTAAAGTTGCAGCTAAAAATGGACACTGGAGGGTACAGTAATGATTGCATTCAAAGGAAGCATCACCTTCGGTTTTGCAGAGTGGGCATCCAACGAATGAGGTTTCTGGAGCTGGTAGACTGCTTTGAAAATCCAGGGCCCTGTTCCTGATACTCTGGATTACTGAGTGGATCTGTACACATACACAATAATGAAATATTAAAAAAAAAAAGGTAGTCATTGTGCAATTTCCCAGAACTGGAGACTCCAGGGTATTGTAAGGAAAGAAGGCTCACACATGCTCCTCTGTATTCTTCTTCAGCTATACACAATTAGAGGGCATTAGCTTTCCTTTATGAAGGAAGGGTTTTATCTCTTCTGTTCTTAATTAAATCACAGACCTTCTCACTGGTTCATCAATTGCCACTACTATAACTCTGCTTCCACAGAAAGAAGTTGGATGTCAACACCCTGTTGGATACTCTTGCCCAGCTAGTCTCTAAAATTGTGGTTATTTATTTCAATTAAATAAAAGTTACTAGTACTGGGAGTTTTACATTTTGCTATAGGAACAGTGTATTGATTTCTGCCTGAATGACAAGTTTCAGTCACACTTCAGTTACAGTTMACAAAATATTCTGAGAGGTTTGTCAGCAGATATAATTGAGTTCCTTTAATCAGGCTTAGGGTAAGATCCTAAAAGCTTTTTCCAAGCTGCACAGTTTGTAGTTCATTTAATAGAAGGAGGTTCTTCACATTCTTTCAACTTCCTTTACATATGCGATTTTTGCCTGAGTGATATATGTGGATTAAATCCTCGAATTGGCTGGAGACAATATTTCTGTTTAAAAGATAAGAATTCAGACCTATTATTAAAAAGACAGTAGAAAGAATGATGCAGTGTTTCCCCTGATGTTTAATGAAGCAGCTGTTCCTAAGCAGAGGAGCAGCACTGAGGTTTGTATAGCTGCAGATAGTTTTATAAGACAAAAAGTGGAGATTCTAAATGTTTTTAAAGTAATCCTAAGTGTCCTTTCCAGTTGTTTGAAAAGTTGAAGTTTCCGAAGCTACTTTTTTCAAACCCAAGCTTTGTGTCCTTCCCTTTCCAAACATCTTATGTATTCCTAGAAAATGACTTACGAAACTAAAAATTATGAGAAAGGAATATCACAAAGGAGTATTGATACTGGCAAGGAAAATGATATCTTCTCTAAAAGATTCTCTGAATGTGGCAGCAGTTCTTTATTTGAGGGACCTGCATTTATCAACACGAGTGATTCCTAAGTCCCAAGGGAAACTTTCAGGGCTAAAAGTCTCATTTAGCTCAAAACTTCATATTTTCTGATCCCCACAGTATTAGTAAAGAAGTACAGTTGTTCACTACTGCTGTGGAGTTCATGTTGGCATGTATTTATTTCCTTTAATATCTGAAATTACTGCAATTTTACTTTCATGTACTGCATAAAAGGCTGCTGGAGGCAGTGGAGGGTATACCACTCCCTTTGACTGAGGGAGCATGGGCTCCATTAGTGACCAAACATCACTACTTGGGAAGGATTTTAGACCCCTGACTGCCCGTAGACAGTGATATTACATCTGTAAATCAGTCAGCTCTCTGCCCAGAAAGGTCTGGGCTTTCAGGGGTAAAAGCAGCCATACCCTCCAAGTCAGCTGCTCTTGGGCTGCATGTTACACACCATGGAGGGGCTGACGAGACTGCTCTGGGACTAATGGAGTTCAGGAGCTGGTCCACAGAGCCAGGCAGCCCCACACTAGGCTGGGAAGGTCTTGTGAGATGCTGGCAGGGGCAGGACTGGTACTGAGGGTGCGTCTTGGGTCAGCAGAGGTGCCTGAGGTGGCTCCTGCTGCTTCTGGGGAAGAGGTACAACCGGCTCCCATTTCTCGAGGAAGAGTCACGAGGACTTGGAAAAGGACTTGGCAAGCAGCCCAGGAATAAGGAAGGTAGAGAAAAATGCTTTTTCCTTCATTTAGTCAGCATCTGGCAGAGGCAGGACAAGGGGCCTGTCTGAAGGACAGCTGATGTTTAGTACAAACAAGCCTTGTGTTTGAGTGTCTGGACACTTACTTCACGATGTTATGATCAAAAGAAACAATAGATAAATAAATACTTTTATGTTGCCTGGCCTCTGTGAGCAGCTTAGCAGCTTACTCTCCCAGCTTGACTGCATGTAAGAAGATATTTAATGAATTTCATATTTCCTTGAAGTGCTCAAAATTCATTGTGAGGCAATCTCTCAACATAACGGCTGAGACCTCATACTCCAGAGGACCCAAGTCTTCACTAGCCCCAGTGGTTGCCCAAGCTGTATTTTGCAGTGTTCTTCCCCTGCACCAAGGCCACACCACCCACCATAGCACCCGTCTCATGGGCTCTGCCCCATGCTGTGGATGCCCTGAGGCCCTGTAGCAGTTTGCTGCCCAAGAGGGACTATCAACTGGACGTGGAGACAGAAGAAAGACTGGGTAGGTTTTGACCTGCTAAGTGTCCCTGAGTAACTCTGTGCCTTAGATCTCCTCTGTTAATGATACCAATCTTCTTTTGGTGAAATAAACATTATTAGCATCCTCTGCTTTAAAGAACATGTTTGTGTGAGTCCTAGGAGAGCTTTTTTCCAAAGTAGTATGAATTCATCAGAGTACTCACATGATTTGGCCCTTAGTGTTTCAGAAACAAAAATTGTGAGTTGCAGCCTCCCACCCCACCCACAGTTCCAGAAAATGTGATATAAGATGACAGCTGAGATTTTTAATCAGATGATGTTGTTTTCTGGCCTGCTGCAGGCCAGACCTAAAGGTTCAGAACTCACAGTGCTTTTCTCAGTTCYTCTCACATCCCTTTTCTCAGTACCTCAAAGTAAGTTGAGTTGCCCTGAGCTACCTTTTCCCATGTTTCAGGACACTGTGCAAAATGATGCTGAGTGTAGCTGGCGATTTACCTACAATCTGACTGAGAAAAAGCAAAATACAGGAGATACCAGAACCCAAAACCTAAGCAGAAATACCCATTTTTAATGCAGAAAGTGATGGAATGTTCAGCCCAACTTCATTACCAGGCGGAACAGTCCACTAATCGTCTAGCTTGCAACTCTGTAGTAATGCCCCTGATCTTCAGGTGTGAGTGCTACTAGCTTCTCAGAACTGCTGGGGTTGGTGCATGTTCTTATCTACCTTGCTGGATGCTACAAAACTTTTGTAGCTGCGTTTTCTTTGTTACAAGCTCTCAAATCATCCCTGAAGTATCCCAAGAACCTTATTTTGAGGAATGTCAAAGATGGAGGGATAAAATGTTGCCATTAAAGAGTTATATTTTAAAACCTATAAGTCAAATTCATTTTAACAGAAGTATTTTCATACATATGTCAACACTAGACAACAGAGTGAAATAAGTTTTGCAAAAATGCATGTGTGMAGAGTGCAAGGAAATAACTCCACGCTTACCAGTCCCTTTGATTAGTTTTAACACTCTTTCTTACCCTGCACATTTCAGCCAGGAGACTCATAACTATCCCTGCTGTGGGCTGGCATCCACTTGCCTTTTGGCAAACTCCAAGTGTCAGGTTCCACTTTTTTTTTTGTATTCCAGACACAGACCTGGACTCTTCAGTCAGGTGTAACTCTGAGTTAGGCAAACGCTTGTCATTCCCAGCAGTTGCTTCATTCTCAACTCAGCCAGGAAAGAGTCCTGACTCCCTTGTTCTTCCTGACAAAGCTGTTATCTGTTCCCTCTAGCTTTGGAAATGCTACTCTCCTTTGGGTGTTGAGCTGCTGCAGTTATTTGCTTGCCCTAGTCAGTAAGTAAAGTTAGTTCTCTGGGATTTCTGTGCTTGGCTAAACCGTTAGTGAATCATGAATCTGCTGAGAGTAGTCCTATTGAACAGGGTAATCTAGAGGAGGAAGCCTTTTCATCTTTTTTGATGAGCTTTGCTTTTCTTATATATATGTGTATATTAACCATCATACTGTACACAGCAATACAAATACAATTGATATGGAAGAAGAAAATCCATGCAACCTAAAGCATGAAGCTGGGTCTGTGTTATTCAAATTATTTACTTTTATTCATTTAGAATAAGACTAATAGAGCTCAAGATAAATAGCATCTATAAATATTTCCTCCATTCATTGGCTTACATATGTGTTTTAAAATGGTTGTTAAACAGACAGACTGAATGTGCTAATTAAGAGATACAGTGACAATCCACATGGAAGCTTTGGGAGAAGAGGCGGGGAAAGCGTAAAGTATATCCTTGTTCCTCAGTGTTGTGTGGCATCACTCACAAGCAAAGAGGAGGAAAACTTTCTTGCAGAGATGAGACATTCTGCTTTGAGATGAGCTGGAAAAGGGTTCTCAGACTTTGTCCTGCGCTCTTCATGTCCAAGAGGATGTGAGTGTGAGGAAAGAAGGTCTGTGGCAGATGCAAGAGCCATCATGACAAAATCATCCCATCTTAACTCAGTAGTGGTAAGTGAGTTTTCAATTAAACCTAAGAGAAAATGAGGCACAGCATAGCTGCTGTTGAATTCAGTCAGGGAGAATGTTTTGTTAAATGTAATCTTAATGATGCCATTGTCATTTTATTTTTGTAACTTTATTTCATGACTGAAACTCTATGTTTCTCAAATAACTTTTAATCTGTAATCATGTCTAGAAATAAATCTGACTAGTCCTCTGACATCTAGCAAAGCATTCCTTACCCCAGCTGGGTACAAATCTGAAAACTATGGCATTGGGCACCTTTAAAAATTGCTGAGTTACACAGTATATTATGTTTCTCTTATCTAAAGAGCAGTAGGATAAATCCCTCTAGATGTTCTATGGCAATTTATCACAAGATTTAAGAGAGGAAGAAATGTCTTTCTGGGACCAGTGATGACTAGTGAAATTCTCTGGCAAGCATAAAAAGCTGAGAGTAGGAATGGAGGGCTCCTTAATGGCTTTTAACTGAGACCAGACCTGACAGTAACCTGTAACTTTAGGGCAGTGGTGCATTGGTGCATTTGGGGTTAACTGTGCACCCAATCTCATCTCTGAGAGTTCTCTAAGTCATAATGTTGTTTTTGCTCTCTGTATGTCTTCTTTCTCTCCTACACTTTATTTATTATGACTGCAAAATCTTTTGATGTGTCCAGTCCTCTTCTGTATATTAACACAGAGATTACCCCAGCTGAAGACCAAATTTCAAGTGGAGGTTTTAAGGGCCAAAATAGTATAGGGTCAAAGGGCCATTGATTGAGATGTTGTTGATCTGGTGTGCCAGTTTTCCAGTGAGTAGTGATGTCACAGTGTTATGCCAGGGTCATATTTAGATCCCCCTGACTGCACGACTTGCATGGCAACATGTCTGTTGTCAGCTGGGTGCACACTGTGCATTCTTGAAAAGAGCCAAATCATGAACAGCCACAGAAAGAAGAGGATCTTACCTGTTCATTGATAGAAGAGCAGTGCTAGTAACAATCTGTGCAGAGTATGAGGGTTAAAAGAAGCTGAAAAGAAGATATACTATATTTTGATAAAGAAAAAAGAATAAATGACAGTTTAAAAATCATTCAGGATGTTATCTGAAAATAATTACTTGGACAACAACATATTGCAGCCAGACTGCAGACACACACAAAAACCAAAGAGGAAATATTTTATCAGTGGGTAAAACATCTTATTTTGGTGCTACCACTGAAAGCAGTCAGATTTTGCTAGCTGCTACATTCCCCTCAAAAACTACTATAGAAGATCTATGAAAGATAAAAAAACTATACTGAAGAATTCATATGTTAGAAGAGCATGATACAGAGAGGAAAGAGTGACAACATTTGCCTGAATGTACCTCTGCCCATGAGTCAAACTCTGAGTAGGTGCAAGGAACAGGTGGCTTATACAATTTTGTTGGGTTTTTTTTTAGTACCAATACCTACAGTTTACTCTTTTCCTGATCTGTCTTTGATTGAATTTAGCTCCAGCCAGTCCTTTCTTTCTGTCCTTGTATACTACTTAAATTAAATCTTCCCTTGCTTCAATTTTGTTCTAAACCATACCTTTTAATAAGTAACTCTGTGTCAGTTGAACTCTCTTTTCTTATATATTTCCACCTAATAATAAGATTATTTTTACATTTTGTCTCATGTTTGCATTCACCATTTGGTTTTGTGATTATCAGCCAGAGAAACTGCTGTTCCCACTGAGGCAATGGGAGGCTTGATTTGTATCACTGGAAAGACACCATGTGCTTAAACCAGGGAAAATACTGAAAACTGTTAGCTGGTGGAGAGGGTGGAGATTCTAATGACTGGAATGAATTTGTTCTGATGAACGTAGCTGGAAATGTTAAGAATATGTGTGGTTTGGGTTTGGAGTTTTTTGGGTTATTTTTGAGGTCAGCAAATTTGTACTATGACTGACCTACTGGAGCATTCATATCATTCATTGAGAATCCTCATTGCAGCCTTTGGCTTCACCAGTCTGATATCAAGTGTCTTGTAATTCAGATGGAAAAGGTGGTTCCACACTTCAGCCTGCAGAAAAGACCAAGGAAGCAAGCTGGGCTTTGATGTTTGGTTGCTAGCAATTTGGCTGCAGTTATCAACAGATAATTGAAATTGATCTGTTTAGGTGTAGGGGAGGAGCAGGGAGAATCCAAGGGAAGTTTGATTATGTGGCCTTTAAATGCGATAATACAGTAAATGAGAGAGGATAGATCAGTCACAAAGCCTTGAAAGCACTCTGAGCAGCTTATGTTTGTTGTTACAGAATACAGGGAGAAGAATGGTACAGTCAAAACAATGAGCTAAGAAAACTAACTTTGGTGCTGACAGGCTAGAAGCAAGGCAAGATGGTATTTGTCAAAGCCAGAGAAACGAATATTGTGGGAAGCAAGTAATGAGAGAGTGAGTGATGTGGTTGTAAGTTTCTGCTGTGAAGAAGTGTTATGCGGTGAGAATTGAAAGGTAGACATGGATAAGGAGGTCACATCTAAGATTATTCACAATCATAACTCTTTGTGGTATTTTCCAGTGGTGAAGCTAAAGGTAATGGGAAGAAAGACAGGATTTGGCTTTGAACATTTTGCACTTAATCCTAAAGTCTTAAGTCAGAGCACTAAGAGGAAATGTCAGTGCAGCAGACTATTAGTTTAGTTTAAGTGAGACACATCTGTGGATGGGTAATAAATCTGTTGGTCACTGACCTAAAAATGATAGATGATTTTTTATTTACCAGTATGGCTTATTTATGGGCAAAAAGCATAGAGGGAATAAGGCTGCAAAGTTTCTGCTGAGTGCTGGGTCATGGAGAAGATGAATAAGCACCTTCAGAACTCTGCTACGGGAGCAATTGCAGAGGGAGAAGGTTAACTGTAAAGATTGAGTTACAGACATCGTGAGACTATTCTGCTGCTGCTAAGAAGACAATAATAGGATCATTTAAACGCCAGTTTTGCCATTTGATCAAGAAGATGATTAGAGGTTGTCTTAAAAGGATTTTGAAGAGACTACAAAAGGCACAAATTAATTTGTAGGGAAGAGGAATTGCATCTAGATATTGTAGACAGCACTGAAAGATATGGCCCACTAGTGATGAAAATCTTGGAGTAATAGTGAGTTTCCCTAAGATGAAAGAGATTAAAGCTTGGAGGCAACAGCACTTTTTTTTAAATCTGTCCTGTCTCTGTTGTACATATGCTCATTTGGCAAAGGTCTCTTTCCTTATGCATGTATGTCTCTTAAATGGAGATCTTAGATACTGCTCTAATACACGTGTAATAGTGAGGCTACCAAAAATCTGTTTCATACCTTAAGAAACTGTCTACTTATATGTGAGAGAGAGATATATATATTTATATAATATATAATATATAATATATAATATATAATATATAATATATAATATATAATATATAATATATAATATATAATATATAATACATAATATATAATATATAATATATAATATATAATATAATATATATAATATATAATATATAATATATAATATATAATATATAATATATAATATATAATATATAATATATATATTATACTGTCTACCTGATATGTGCTGTCATCTGCATAGAGCAGCTTCAAAATTAAGCAATTTAAAAATAAATATTTAATCTCACAAATTCTCTTATATAGTTCCATCAGTGTCATCTTCTAGATGTGGCCTCAGTGATGGGTGATGGACATATGGTAGCACCATGATGTCAAAGGCATGGAACTTCAAACGATAGCAGAGCTGTGCAGCAATACTGCTGTGGATTTTGGTACCTGCAATGACAGCCTTGTGCCCTGTTTTGCATGGACAGAACTTTTTCCAATTACTGCCACTCTCCTACACTGTCAGACCTAGGTCAGCAGTATCTGCAAGGCCTCTCTGCTCCACGAGGCTGTGAGCAAAGGCTGCAAACTGGCTGTACTTCCCTGTGCTCCCTGATAGCGCACTCACTTCTCCCCTGCAGAGAGCCAGAGGGATCACAGAGGAGCAGTGCCAGAAGGGGACCAGCTTGTGCTGGGGCAGAGAGCCCTCTGGGAATGGAGACTCAGCCCTCGTGCTCCTGAACTTCGGTGTAGGGTCAAAGGCCTGTGGGAACAGCAGTTCTTCCTCCTTCTCTGGCAGCATCAGATTGGCAGGGAAGCTGTCTGAAATCCTATTGATCGCTTGTTCAGAAAGTTCAATAGTGTCAGGAAAGTTGCAATACCTTTTCTTCTTTTTGAATTGAAGTCATGAAAGAATGAAATGCTTTTCTGCTCTGAGAGGAGTCCTAGCTCYGTGATTCTCAGATGATTTTTTGTTGGGTTTTTTTTTTGAGTGGAGACACTAACATTTTTCTGATTTGTGTATACTGAGTTTCAATGTATGGGCAACAAGTTTGCCCCTAAATACTGTTTTGTGAAATCCTTAGAAATAATTACCACAGCTAAAGGGATCTGCAGCTTAGTGGCTGAGGAGCGCTAGCCCATGCAAAGAGGTGGTGTTCCTCTTGCAGCTTCTGCCTACCGAGGAGGTGAACATATGGTTATGCTTTCTCTTTGGGGATAATTTCCATTGCCTGCCAGCTGCATCTACTGGGGTGGGCAACACAGATCTGCAACATGATCGGCTGGGCCACTACATCAGGGGACTCAAGGAAGAGGAAAAGGACATCACATGGTGCCTACTCCTCTACACTCCTGTGAAGACTGCAACCTGGACTGCTGTTCTGTTTGACTGTTTATGGGGGTGGTAGCAGCGTTCCTCACGCACCTTCTTCACCACAATTTTAGACACAATCTGGCACCTGGTCTGACATCCCAATGTGCTGCAAGTGCATAAGGAGGAGCAATGAAGTGAATTGGAAACTGGACATCAAATAATACATTAACTCTGATCCAACATAAACCACAAAGAACAACTGGCATCCTAAATCAATGTTACCCATTTAATAACCAATTTCCTACGTATCTCCATAGAATCATGTCTACAGAGATATAAATGGCCAAATCTCATTTCTGATTTAAAGGAACAAGAGCATTTGAATGTCTGTTTCACTGGAACAAACCGAGTTTATAGCGTAAGTTGATAATATTTAAAGCATCCTTAACAAAGACAGTGGAGCTATAAACCAGATTTAGTGGGATTAAAATACTGGTTTTGAGGAACCCACCTTTCAGGCCAAATATTTTACAAGTACAAAGTTTAAATTACTCGGTTGTCTGATCCTATGTGTGCTTCTGGTCCTCAGGTCCTGTGTGTCAGGATCTAGACGAAAGACACAAGATTTTTCAGAATTTTTTGTTTGCTTGATTTTTTTTTTAAAACTGATTTTTCACTTAAGCAGTGGCTGATTGTGAAAAGGCTATGTCTTAGAGCACTCAGTGAGGCATTTCTCTTGGGGATCTTTTTGAAGCACTGTAGGAAGTACTGCCCTCAGGTAGAGTTGACTTCCGTAGAGTCAAATGCCAGAACAGACAATGTGACTGCCTATTTCAGCAGAAAGTCATCTGGGTCAGATTAAATCACAAAGGTAGGTTATTCTTAAACCAGTTCTGTAGGAGGACACCTGATCAGGCCCCAGGGGTATATGTTTAGGTTCATTTTTAATTTAAATTGTTTTGAAGGAGAGCTAATCAAAATATGAAAATATTTGATGGTGATTAAATTTAGAATTCATGGCTAATTAGCTGGGTGGTAAAGGGGAAGCTATCTGCAGATGCTGAATTCAGCATGTGTCAGTAGAGCTCCAAAAGCATATCCTTCCTATAGTCTTCAGAGCTGCTTTTCTGGGGTTGTCATGCAGTGTTTTGGGAAGACACTGCCTGAGCACAAA
Organism: Amblyornis subalaris; assembly: GCA_018881555.1. Lineage (NCBI taxonomy): Eukaryota > Metazoa > Chordata > Aves > Passeriformes > Ptilonorhynchidae > Amblyornis > Amblyornis subalaris. The sequence goes on along the minus strand of JACAXG010000002.1, from coordinate 4,550,281 downwards.
GTACGGTAAGTAAAGATAAGACAGAACATCAGGGCTCTCCTTAGAGATATCTCTTATTCCTCTGACCTTGTGAAGCCACCTTTACAGAGCTATTCAACTTTTCAGAAATCCATTCCCAGCTAGAAAAGAGTTACTGGGAGCTTTGCTGTGCTCCAAGAAACTTCTGTCAAGTTCCTGAATAGTGGGGAAGTTCCTAATTGCTTTTAACCATCTCTGTCCTCCCCCCTGCTTTGTTACCTTTTCTCTGCTTTTGACTCCTGGGATGTTCTGGAGCGCCTCTCAGCTCTCAGAGGAAGGATTGAAGCTGATACAAAGATCTCCACAGACAGCACTATTTGCAGTGTACATGCTTTATTGATCTTAACCCTAAGAACCATATTCTCAAGCTCTGCCTCCTGGTATCTTATCTCTCAGTTATTACTATAACTACAAATAAAGAGAATTCCTGACCTCATATTCTTGCCCTCACTATAAATGGTTGCATTTTTATTCAGATGGGATGCAGTTCTTGACCATACTGTAGTTAGCAAGCAGCACTACAGTGGATGAGCTATTTTTCTCACAGACTCTGCAACGATCTCTGTAACAGGCATATATTTGTGGAGCAAGCCAGCCCCACTTTGAAGCTGCTGAGCCTTTGCACTGCTTTGGTCTTCCCTCTGGAAGCTGCTTTTTTGCATCTCTGGCAGAAGGGATTGCCGGCATTAGCCTCACCAGAAGAACAAAACAAATACAAAAGACTTTTTAAATCGGACACATTCACACACAGATTAAGGTGGCACTTACGAAAGTGATATATCAATAAATTATCAAAATAAGCGTGATTGCCCTGCCTGGATCCAAACAAAATGGGGTTAATAATCTTTTAAGGTGAAGGCAGAGTCTCTTTGATGATATGGACAGAGGGGCAGTAAGGACCCTGTCTGCAGAATTAGGGATGCTGCTACTGAAAGACTGGCTGCACTTCAAAAACACAGTGTAGAACTGAGGGAAATTCAGACAAGAGCTGCATAAAGGGTTTGAGATCTGCAAAAGCAGCCTTTTTAATGAGAAACTAGGGATGCCGATACATGTTCAATCACCAGCTCAAGGCTCATTAGGGGAGTAGGCAGATGTTAATTTTGACATCCTAAGGCTGAGCGAGTGGAGCCTGGTTTCTTCCACTGTGGAAGTCAGATGGAACCTGAGCAGCAGTAGGAGGACAGCTCTGGGGTTTGGGCATGGTGCTGCTCCTGCTCCTGGGAGACAGGAAAAATGGGACTGGTGACTGCTGCTCAGGAAATGGGCTTTTTCTCACCTCAACAGTATTCGCTATCTCACAAATTATTTCTTTTTCTTGRGAGAGGCAGAAATCTGGTGGGTTTACATGGTCCTAGACATGCAAATGCTAGTGTCTCTGATGCTATTGCCTCTGATGACCTTTTCTGTACTGCCATCAGAAACAACTTCATCTGTCTAAGGGGACATCCTCGCAACTTCCRAAGGGACCAGAAAGGTGCCTAGGTCTCCCAGCACAGAGCTGGAACATGATCACGGCATATCCAGCAGAGCAGGCCTGCAGCATACCCTGAGGAGTGAGCTAGCCTTGTGGTGTATACTTACATTTTTACTCCCTTTGGACAAAGTTTTGTCACTTATAAGAAATATCTCCTTTGAAGTATTCTAGGGAGCCCAGATAAGTCTAATCTTCCTCAAACTTGTTCTTTTGCTTCATTACCTAAGAAACCATCTGATCATTCTTCTCAATCAAAATAAGTATTTTTACTTCAGCTCCTTGGAGATGCAACTGCCTCTTGTTAGAGCAAAGTCCTTGACTAGCTAATTAATAACTTCTGTGAGTTGGGAAAGCTCTCCCTATTACTCTCCCTTTTTGACTCTGACATGGTGATATTATCATAAACTTACTTTATACTCTCTATTAGGTACATGTCAAACATGTCCAATACAAATATCTAACCATGATAAATAGCTCTTCACTGAAAGCAGACGCATTGGTGATTAATCACTTTGGGGTGATGTGATCCCAACAAGCTTCTTACTAAGCATGTGTGGCAGTCTCCCATTGCAGTTACTTCCAAGGAGGATATGGCAGTGATAGACTCCACAGGTTTTGATATTTCAGTGACCCTGTGAAGGCAGGTAACTAGCTTTTGTGACACAATAAACAGAGTGGGAAATTCAAAATAAGGTGTATCATTATGTAAGCCATAACCAGTCTCAGCAACCAACGTGATAGCATCTTGCTGAGCTTTGTTAGCTGAGACAATTTCAGGCAAGCATAGAAGCAGCTAGTCCTCTCTCTGTAGTATAAACTGTGTACTTTATGTYATGTCTTATTTTTGTCTCATATGGAGATTTTTTCCAAATTAGCAGGCATGCAATTCAGTAAATGTGTTACTGGAACTATTGCACTGAATAGTGCTTATTGTTAATAAAGTTGCTGTGGGTTTCTTTGTGCTGGTAGTTTCGTGACATTGTTAAGAGCTTTGTACCATTATCTATGTGCTGTTCTATTGTCATACCAAAGTTCAGATTATTAAAGGAATATTAAGATTCTGGGTTTTTTCTCCAGATATTTTTTCTAATGTCAGTGCAAGAAATAGATCTTTTCTGAACAAACTGTGCAGCCTAGCACATCCTGTTTTTAGATAAAAAACTACCACCACCTCAGTTTTCTCTGGATCTTTCCTGAGCTGAAGCTTCTGAGATTGTTGCTTTATAGTCTTACCAACGGCTGCAATGTAAGTAGTACAACAATAGCTTATTTGGTTTTGTTCTTCACAAAGTACTGAGGCAAATTCTGCAAGAACTAGCAGAACTATATAGCAAGCTACCTGGAGTCCCCATTTGGTGGCAGGAACCACTCCAGCTATGGGCAAAGCAGGCAGTGCCGGGTTAGTCAAACAGCCATGGCCCATCTGCCCTTTTCATCTGTCCTTATCTTTGCAAAACCAACTGGTTGCTGCACCAGGGAAGGGCTGGTGGCAGTTTCTTGGAACCTCCTTCCTGCAGCAGTGGGAAACCTGGCTCCTTGCTCTCTGCTTCTTGCAGCAAGGGTGGACCTGTGTCCCATCTTCAGAGGAATCAAGTTCTGGGTGCTGAAAAAATAGAGAAGACACACAGAAAAATCATGTACACACAGAGATCAACTTTGAACACATTTGTGCTGGTCAGCACACAAACAACTTATAAAAGTATGATATAGCTGCCTAGTTATTAAACGAGGTGCATATTTTTAAAGGCTGAATCTTGTGGAGATGTAAAAGACCCACTGACATTTTTTGCTTTTTTTCCTAAAAGAGCAGCTAAATTCTGTTGACCTTTTTATATGATTGAATTAAAAAGTTTTAAAGCCTCAGAATTTGTTTTTTAAAGTCAATCAAAATTTTGGCATTTCAGTATATCTGGCATTTCAGTATCCTAATTTTCATCACCATAAAGATCAATACTGCTATCCTTCTCTGTTTATGGTATTTTATTTCCTTCGGAAGTTGACTTGAGTGTCAAAGAGGATCTCTAGATCTCTGCCAAGCAAGATTTCAATAAGAAATGGTGGAAAATATTTGTTGTGACAGATTATTAAACATCACCCATTTTTGTGTGACATCCTGACTTCATTTCCCTCAAATCTTTCAGAGCAATAGGTACAGGAACTCATGGGCCTAATAGCAAACATAAATTCTGTAGCAGACACATGACTGAGTTATTGAGTTTTTAGATGACATGATTCTGCGAGATGGTTTTCTGACACAAAATGCCATCTGCTTTTACTTAATTTTCCTTGTTTCCTTCTCTAAGAAAACAACGAGAAAACATGTTTGTTCTGAAAGGTGGTTCCTTTGAGGCCTGTTATTTTCCTACAACTCTCTAAAAAGACAAGATACGAATTTGTTAGTGAGTTACCAGACATTTCAATATACAGCATATCCAAGGAGCCAAATAAATGCACTTCATTTGATACATACTGACATAGCTGAAAGTTTGAGTTTTGAAGTCAGATTTACCAGAAGGCTTCTGGGGCCACAGTAAGGTGCAGCTAACAGCTTTATTCTCAAWTGATCTTCTCTGTTTTCTCCAAGGAAGTGCTATTCACGTTTTGTGGCTCTACAGTTTGTACTGCAGCCCCCTTATTAATGTTATAGGGGTTAAGACATCTCAAAAAGAATCTGAATAAAATAAAGCTTTCAAACTTTTCCATCTTCACACCAGAACAGGATAATTTTGCARATTTTCAACAATACTGGCTGGCAGCCAAAAGGTATTTACACCAAAGCAGCATCAGAGCTTTAATAGCTCATAACATTTTAATGTCTTTTAATATATTAGCTTATTATAAGGGTACTATAATATACCATTGTTCTCAATTAACACCTAAGAAAGATATTCCCTGCAATTTGCTCTTTCTTTACTTAGTGGCATTTTCCAGACTCTCCCTTACACTGAGGGGAAGATTTGATTTTCAAATGGCCTTTGCAATATTTGCTTTTGGTTGGAAGAGAGATGTAGTGTCTACTGAGACATCATTAGCTGTGGGGCAATATTACCACGCAAATACAAAGGGATCTGATTAGAGAAGGGTTGCCTGATCTACGATGTAGTTCAAACTGCTACTAATACTATGGGTGGTTGCAATTTAAAAGATCCTGATTCTGTGTTAGATTTGGAAAGTTAGTAAATTGAGACTGGTGGTTATCTGGACTTACCTGTTGATTTCTGAAGTCTATTAAAAAAAAAAAAAAAAAACAAAACATAATTTAAATTTTGAGTTTTTCCCAAGGACTGCAGGATTTGCCTTTTAAAAAACTGAAATGAGGTTCATTTTTTCAGAATTCAGAGCACAATGACAGCAAATCTCTATATTCCATAAAGTTGCTGAGTTCCTTTGATATTGTAATTCAGGTTTCTACAATTAAAATTAAGAGGCCGACTGTGTGTAAAATGCTAGATAATGTTCTGCTAAATGTGAGCATGAATTTCATGTCCCTTACAACCAAGATGCATGAGATGCAGGCTTCAAATTATAGAAGAATGTGCCTGGGGAAAAAAGGTAGCTTAAAATACTCTGCACTTACTTCAATAAACTTATTTTAGAGAAGGACTATACTCAGTGGGATGTTATGGGGCACCCTGTGTGACAACAGACTTCCTAAGCCCTTAGCTGCAAAGAGTTTGCTTCATGCTGGGCGTCCCTTTGGCCTGCAGCACTCTCGCAGTGATAGGGAGCTGAAACCAGGGACTGCTTTGGGCATGCTGGGTGAGAAACCCTTTCAAGGAGCCAAGCCCCATGGCCGCAGAAATTGGGGTTTAGTAAGTTGAGGCTCAGGCCGAGGAAGTTCTGCCTGTTTCAGGGTTGTGAGCATGTGCCCCACGTCCCCGCCAAATGCAGACACCCAGGTTTGGTGGTGGCTGGGCCGTGAGGGTCTCCAGACCTTTGGTGGAGTCACTCCTTTACTTATGAACAAACAGCACCTGTTTGTTGGGTCAAAGGACATTCTACGGTCTAGACACTCAGGTGGAATGTGGGAACTCAACATCCAAGCCCACAATGCTAAATATTTAATACTCACTGTCATATTTTGATACTAATTCAAGCCCTTGTTGCCAGGTTCAGCAGAATGGACATGGAAAAGGCAGTGTCCTCTCACATCTGCAGATGGTCTGACCAGTTCAAGGGCAAAGGACTTTGATGGGCTTGGAAAGTTTATGCTGTCTTTATGTGTACTCTGGATGTTTTGCAGTTAAATAAAAAGTTCAGAATTCAGCAGCTGTAAACAGATTTTTCTCAATACTAAATCTACAGTGCAACACTTGGAAAAGTGCATTTATCATAGACAGAGCTGAGTTTCAGAAAAACATTTATTAGAAAAGACTAACTACAGCTTTCAGTAGGTTTGACAAGATTTCATATTTCGCTTTTCATCTTTACCAAGTGCATTAATAGCTTTCAAGGCTAAATGACATGAGTGCTAGATATTTCAGCAGTGCATTAGAGATGGAGAWAACAAAATTTTGTGGCTTTGTGTACCTGCCTGGTGATCAAGAGAAAAAGCACAGTGGCTAGGACTGTTAGAAAAAACAGGGGTTTCTCCCCAGTCCAAACAAATTCATAAAGAAATTTGTGATTAAACAGTGAAATTAAATTAAATTTGCATTGCTCAGCTGATATTTCTCACAATATCCTGAATATTTGAATGACTCAGTATTCCTGAAAATACCTTCAAAGCCCCTAAAAGCCAAGAAGTCAATTCGGAGGTTGTTTGAGTTAGTAAGCATTTGTCACCAATTCACCCTTTTTGCTTGCCTAATCAGACACCAGAAGCATACCGTGGTCAAATGTTCAGTAGTGAACTGCAAAAGTGAACAATTTTTTAATAACTCAAGTCCTGAAAAATTGCTTATTCTCTTCAGTTTATGAACATTTACGAGCAGAGCAACAGACCTTGAACAAAAAGATCCAAACCCCTGAAAAAGCCCAAAACACTGGCAACACATAAAAGCAGTAAAGCAAGTGACAAAAAATACAGTATTTCCTAAAATCTTTTCCAAATACAATCACTGTTGTAAATGAGCTAATGTCTTTTTTAGGTGAATTTACTTAATTCTAAGCAACCACTCATGTCTTCCTGTTGTAACTGTACAGTACAATACGACTGGCTGTCTAACACAGCTAAAAGACATAAAAATAGCTTCAAGTAAAATAATTTTTCCCAGCCACGTCCCACATGAGCTCTGGCTGATCTTCCTTCCACTCAAGTTAAGATAGTAATTTTCATGCACGTTACATTTTTCATTCAGACGCAAGAGACTTCTTTAATGRGTTGCCTGAGGTGCAACATCTTTACTTTGAAGCAAATTAAGCCACTTTCTGTAACAAGATGTAGGGTTGGTTTTGTGTGTGTGTGTTTACTTTATTGCCATCATCACACTGGTGTGTGTACTTATCCTACTACAGGCTACTATTCCAGGCTCTGCACCAAGATAAAGATTGGTGCAGGCCAGCAAGGGTGACTCACTTGCTGTGGAGGCTGAGAACATGGGAATGTGCCTGTCTTTCCATATCATCCAGTTTAGGGAATTAGCAGGAATTCTAGGCTGAACATTGGATCTCTTAGCACAGAACATGATCTGGCAGCAGAACTGATCTTCCAAGCTGAGTTCAAGCAGGTTGTTTCTGGGAGGGTGGGCAAGTTATGCAAACTTCCAGGGAAGGGAGTACCTGCTTTCTGGTACAGTTTGCACCAGGGGTGAGTTATAGTAAATTATTTTAGCAGTTTGGCTGAACCAGAACAGAATGCCCTGCATATTCTTTAAGTGCTAACACTCATTCAGTTTCATGTTCTCCAGACCAAGCACACTCGCTGCAGAGACTCAGGACTTCTCACAGCTTGGGTCTAAGCTCTGCTTTTGTCCACTGTCTATGGGAAGAAGGAAAATTGCATCTGATTTTGTCATTGAGCTCAGCCTAAAGGATGTGCATAAAGATTACCGTGTTTTCATGAAGGTGCTCAGAGCAGATAAATGAGTGTGTTCTCCACTGTGACAGATCTGGTCTCAAACAAGGATAAAAGGAATTTGGTGGACATTTCCCRTAGGGAAGAGATTCAGCTTTACAGTGACATAATCATCAATCTCAGCCCACTAGTCACACTTGGTGAGTTGTTCAGAGAGACAACACAAAGGCATTTGCTGAACAGGACTAAAAGTTGTTTATGCTATGAGAGTCTAAAGTGTCCAGTAAGGTTGTATTTGCATATTCCAAACACCACCTCCCCACCAGCCATGTCCAATGTATTCTGTCCTTTGTTCACAACAACATTCTGAACCACAACTTTGGAGATGGCAGGCACTTTAGGAAGGCTTTGCAGGTGTTTTTCCTTCCTTAATCCTGCTGATATAGTTTAGGAATATTTTCACATATGAGCAACTCTATAATATACAGGCCAAGCCAACATAAAGTATTATTAAATTAACCTCTTTCCTCTCTATGGAGCGCTTCACTCTGACCAGTTGAGTGCATTTTATTTCTATTATATTAGTATCTGCTGTAAAGAGTTATGTTAGAGTGATTTCATTTTTTCAACAAACCTACTCACCATCTGCATTTGGCAAAACTCGTTGACATCAGCCTTTGTTGCTTAGCAATAAATACTTGTGCTGACTCCAGTCACAAGGAGTGTTCATTACTTTGTCATTCAGACATTTTACACAGCCTCCATGGCCTCAGAAATCATTTGTTTACACTGGCCTTGGAGAGAGGTGAAAGAGCTGAAAACCAAATGTGTAGAATGAGAGGAAAGGCACACAGACCTTGAAAGGTGTTGGACACAAATAGTAAAGAAGCTGTAGTAGATCCACAAGCTTGATAATGAAGGGGAAAATACCAAAAAGAAATCAATGCAATACTATTACTATAAAATATTAAAACAATTATAGAGCTTACCAAGCATCAACAGTCTATTAAAGCGGATGTTTTGTAGTAGTATCAATGATCACATTCCATCAATATGTGCTAATCAAAATGTACTAATCAGCAAGAATGTATGATATAAAAATGTTCTTTGTGCTTATATTCTGTGTCCGTATGTGTAGAATACCTGTGTCAGGTATTCTAACTTGAACAAAATATCTGAAAAATTTGCATTTCTATAGAATTCCGTGGTAATTGTCTTGTTACTCATAACTCCAGAATTAGTTAAATTTGGCAATAACTTTTATAGTTAATATTAGCTCAGAATTGATCTTTGTTGAAACCTTTGAGGAAAGTTTTATTTATAGAAAGTTAGAAGAAATGCTTAAAGCTGCACAATTATAATTGCTTTACTCATTTAGCAGTGACTATGTCCCACTTCTGTTTAGATATCTAATTTTAAGATATTAACCTTTGGCACTCAGACTAGAAAAAATTGAACTAGGAGGGTCCAAAAAGGCATAATTAGAATTGAAAATTAAATGGGTCACTTGTCATAGAGCATGCTACATTTAATAGATGAACAAGCTAACAAATGAATATGACAATGAGYCACCCAAAGTAAAAAACCAGCACACTGTTGGAATGTCAGATGATTTATAAAATGCTTAGGTTTTGCTTTTATTTGTGGATACATTGTACGAAGTAAGTTGATCATTTTACATGGATAGCAGCAAAAATGCAGAAAAATTCAGAATATGTGATAACAGATCTATCATGGACAGCGTGTCCATTGCAAAACATACAAGATACTTGGCTTGTTTTTCAGGAAATGGCAAAAACAACGTGCCAGGGGAAAACTTCATTCAGACATTGAATTTGGGACTCAAAATCTCTGTTTACTTTATACTGATGAGTTGGATTCTGGTCTGCCAGTAGAATCTTTCACTTTCTTAAAAGTCTTAAGCAAAATAATGATAAAAGTATCCAACAACTGTGAACTGAGGATTTCGAGTTAGGCTGCTGGTGAAGCACAATGACCTTAAGAGATACTCTAGTCACATCTAAGAAAGATTGTGCCTAAACAGCTGATCAGGCATGTCTGAAGACCACAGCTGCCATGCAACCTTCAAGACCAGAATGAGAGATTAGAATGTGAGCTTTGTTACAGAAGTCAYGCTCTTTGAAAATGTGCAGGCAACTCAAAGGAAAAGTGCCCCTTCCATGCCAGCCTTAAGTCAAGACATAAGTTCCTCACCTGGAAGGGACAATGCTTCTGTGTCAGTGCAAGACTGACCTGAATTGCTGTGGCATGATCAAGTTGTCCAGACACTGGCACAGAAATCCTGATTTTGAGTGTCAAATGGCTGCTCCTGCTCACTAGGATTTTCTCCGGGAATCTGCAGGGCAGCAGTGCATTGTGTTGCGTGGCCATGCTCAGTCTGCTGAAGGGAGGCTTTACAGCTGTCTGGGTGGATATTCAGTTCAAACACACGCAGCTGTTAAGTGCAAACTTGACAGTCTGACCCTCAGACTTTTTGGAAATGTCTCCTATTAAATACAACATGCTGCTGAAATAGAAAGTAAAACATAAAGGGACCTGTGCTGATCCAAGATAAAACTTTTTCCTTCAATATGGAGGATAAAAATTTAAAAGCAGCTGGACAGAGGGGAAAAAAACCCCACTCAAAAAGTCACATTCTGACAAGAAAATTATTTGAAAGATGAAAGATGATACTCTGAGGAGTCAGAGGCCGAGAATAACAAGAAACCTAAGGCTTCTCTTTTGGCAAGGCTGGTATTCTTCAATACCCAAGAGCATCTGTCAAAGTTCTCTTAAGGAAAATGCTGACTTTTCTAAAAATGCACTCAATGGAGGAGGAACAGTGTATACTCAGTGAATGATGGGTTAGGCTCTGTGCTCCTGACAAATCCAAATTCAAGTTGAATGACCAATTGCCCTGATACAGGCTTGGAACATTTCCACCTCTGCAGTGCTGATTTTATTGATATTTCCCTTCCCTCCTCTGTCCTTCTTTCTCTCTCTCTCTCTCTTTCTCCAGGATGTGTTTTTATTTCTAGCTACTTTTTCACTATTTTTGTGTGGTAAAGAAAGGCTTAAGCATCAACAGTAAACATTTTTAGAGGAAGAAATAACCCCCGTGTCAAATTCTGAGTCCTGAATTGCTTAGACAGCTCTGAAATGGTGTAGAAAAATATCACCCAACTCAACCTGAGGTGAGGCAGAAGCCAATTTTTTTTCTCCCTTGGTTCAGTCACCTGAGAAGAGTCAAACTGGATAATCTAATGGCCTGGTTTGGATTTCAAGGCTGCAAATAAGGTTGATGAAATGCTAGTGGGACCCCAGGCTGTGATGACAGTTAGCACAGCCACTTTTCAGCCACTTGGGAGAAGGGATACGACACAGGTTCGAAGAGGCGGTCGGAGTGTCAATGGGGCAATTTGTTGCTCCCCTTTCCTTGGTTCTCTGGGAAACACCAACTGCTGCAGTGCCTCTCCCTTACCAGGGCTGCTTGGTGCAAATTCATGGCATTAGGGAGCAGATTGCATCCTAATGTTTCTTCTTTTGCCCATAAACTTGTTAATCAGCAGGCCCACAGCTGAGCTTCTTGAGTAGGAAGCATGACATTATGGTAGTAGAGAGCTGTAGGGGATTCAAGTCATGGCAAGAAAAAACACATAAGAGGCATCTTTACATGGAAGTTATGCCATCAGGGAACTGTGCCTGTAGCTTTTATGTATTTTTCTAAAAGGTAACGTATTCAGCAAATATTTGCAGCACTCAGTGGAATGACTGGGAAACTGGGATATCGTGTACTGCCATTAGTAAAAACACCAAATCAGGCATCACAAAGACAAAACAAAAGGGGCTATAGGGGAAATAGAGCTGATTAGCTGTCATTCCTTCATTATGTAATTTCCGTTATGTATTTAAATTCATAATTTTCACAGTGTTTCACATGGACAGGTGCAAAATTTGCCCCTGCTGCAGGTAAAGCTCCAAATTCAACGGTTTATTTCCTCCTTGAGGGATACTTTTTCCATACTTTTATCAACAAAATGGATCAATGACTCACTGCTTGCCAATACAACTCACACTGCGTTTTCTCATTTCCCTAGAACTGAGACACTCAGTATAAAAATAAATGTCTGTTCTCACCACTTCCTGTCCTGCTCTCCAAAAGAAGTGTTTCAGGGATTTAATTTCTCATCTTTGGCTTTCCCAGTCTCTCTCTCGTTATTGATGGGAGTGTCCTGCAACAGGAAATGGCCCTGTCATGTAAGCTTCAGTGTGTTAAGGACTTCTTCCAGCTAAAAATAGGTACCAGAACCATCTCCTAGTTTGTTCCCGTTCTTTTGTGTTAAATTCCAAATGTCATACATAGTATGGAGCTTAGAATAAACTCAACCTTTTATGCCATTTAAATGCAACAAACTGCTTTTAACAGTCTGCTTTGCAAATGTACTTGAAATCCTATTAAGTATGTGCCATGTGGTTCATGATGTGYCCATGCTTCAGGAAGAATCAGTACATCATGCATCTGTTGACTCGTTTCAGAGATTAATATTTGCATTACAGAAGCACTTGGGTGACAATCGAGAATGAGGCTGCACTATGATCTGTGTATGGCCTTAGATCCTTGGAAGGGAAATACCTTTAATACCTGATTAAATGGTTCACCGCCCCAAAACCTCAGTGGGTTAATAGAAAACCTTGTACACCATTAGTGTTGTTACCAATGACATTCAAATCCAAAATATCTAATCGTACATTGAACCACTGTTAATCACCCTAACATTCAACACCATGTATCTGGGTTCATATAGTGCATATTTATCCTGTACAGGAAAAATATGGTCTAATTAGCTTCTTCTAATAGAGATATAAAAGGTGCTAAAAAAGCACAATGCTTGCATTTATTGCGTAAAATATTATATAATTAGGTAACCTCTGATAGTGGATGGCTTGGGGAAAAAGACTCAGAGCTAAGAAAGGCATAGATTCTGATTTCAGCAAAATCTAATTTTATTTGGACATAGTTGTTACGTGACCTCTCTTCTCTGTACATTAGTCAATATAACTGGAAAACCCATTAAAAGCAAGACTTTGGAATTGTTTGTTCAACTTGAAGATAAAAAATTCTGGTTAAACACATCCAAATGCTTTCCACTGTAAGAAGAGTTTCTCTCTTCTTTCTAGCAGTTCCTTAGTCATCAGGACTAAAGCKGTGAAAAAAAAAAAGTGTGACACCAATGCCATTTTTAAAAAATACCTATTAATAATTACAGTTTTAATGAATGGCGTGCTGAACATTTAAAATCCAAATTCAGTGGAGCAGCACTAACAGTTTATTCCTCCCACCAGCACAATTATCAGGTCAAGGCTGCAGAGAGGGAGAAAGGTTTAATTTTTGGAAGTGAGTGGGAGCGAAGGTTTTGACTGTGCGGTCCTGCAATGCATGACACTCTCAAGTTTTCTCTGAGAGTGCAACTAAGGAAGAGGACCTGTTTTGGAACATGGTTGTGACAGTGATGAAAAGCAAAAGGAACCCTTAAGGGAGAAGGGAAGGTAAATTTGACAGACACAGTGGGACGCCTTTGCCAGTTTCCACACCGCCTGCCACAGCTGATGAGCATCATTCGGCCAACACGACAGAAACTTCCACGGCAGTGTCTCAGTTCAGGCCATTCATTACCAGTACAGCTGCTGCGGTTGGCTTTGTAAGGAGTAGAATGTTGAGCATGTCAGTTTTGACAGGATTTCGCTGGAAGATTTCCTTTTAACTTTTGATCAACTGTGGTTGAGYTCTGTGAATTTTTTATGACAGTGTGTCTAAATCCACCTCTCCCCATGTTGGTGGGATTCCCGGTGTTCCCTGCAAACCACCGCTTTGTGTCCTGCCTGCGTTCCTGCCTTTCTTTCATCTGCCCAGTCCTTATTTTCAGAACTGCTTATTCACCTTTGCATGTCAAATGTCCATATCTTTCATTCAACTGTTTTTACAGTTCWCTTCTGTCAGAAGCCTCCGTCTAGAAGACAGGAGGCTATTATCCATTTTTTACTTCTACTTTTTACTTCCAAATGTTGCTTCAGTATGATTTTGCTAATACTACACGTAAATTGTAAAAACCAAAATGGAAATAAGCTAAAAAATAGAATTTGTTAAATCATGAGTACATTTTGATTTACAGGGTCAGGCAAATGATCTGAAGCTATCTTAGACTTTCCAGCCAATGTTAGACAAATTGCTTAATGGCTTGCTTCTAGGAATATACAAATTTTATTGCATTAATGGAGGATTTTCACCTTCTTGACTTCATGAATAAGCAGATATAGACACAAGTACATCTCAGTCTGAGGATAATCAAGTGTGTGGTGGGGTGAAATTTGCTTCCCTCCTGCTATGCTATACCTAGTGATGTTAAATTCTGAATTAAGATGCATGACTGCACAGTTCCTTTGCAGATAAGAATGGTTTCTTTCCTTGAATGCTAAAATGATTCTGTGGCATCAGGTAGAAAATTTGTGGTACAAAATATCTTGAGAAAATAATTGACTCAGTGAATAATTTATTGAATTTACTGAAAATATTGACCTAGATTTAATGTTTCCACATTCAGCACATGGAAAATGAGTTAAATTGGTATGTTGAGTTAGCCTAGAGTGAGACTGTTGCAGCATGATTAATTTACAAGTGTGAATTGTTACTCAAGAAAAGCCACTTAGCTGTTAAACTCTGTGCTTGAGTTAAGCTGACATTTTCTTCAAACTAGGACCAGTGGTCTGATCTCACCAACCATTAGTGAAGATGAGCTGTGACAAAAGAAACTGGGAGTGATTAGCAGGCTTGCGTATAGGTAAGGACTGCAATTCTGGAGCTTCTAACTCTTCACTTTTTTATTTTTCATCACCTTTGAACAGATCTGATACCGGGTCCCCATCAGCCTTGTGTCTTGTCATAACAACCTCTGTATTCAAATTGCAGAGGCTATTAGAAAGTCTGGTGCACTGATGTTTAATGTACCTTAAAAAAGTTCTAGCCTACTTCTCAGAAGAGTGGCTGCTAGAACTGCTTTACGCTTTTTGTCAAAAAAAAAAGCATCAAAGACCAGAGGAAATTCAGAATAGAAAATTTTATTGCATGTCCAGAAGAAAAGCAAGAGCTGGAGATGGACAGCAGCACAGGTAGGTAATACAAAAGGAATATGAAATAAAACTGATAGTTAGATGAATGTAGTTTTCTGTTCATTGTGTAGACCGATGTAGTTTCTTTTGACAGAAACTCCTTGTTTTAGTGGACATGAAATAGCCAAGCTGATAAGAATGGTAAGATACGTAGAAGCAGAATGTATCGGACAAAGCTTTCAGACTAGAGATGTACTGCACCTGTAGGCATCTGATTGTGTAGACATACTCTTTCTCACCATAAAGCATTTTGTACATTAAAAGCTTTTGGTTATGTACAGCAATCATGGAGCCAGCCTTGCCCAGCACCAGACATGACTGTTGGCAAAAATATCCAAGAAAAAAGCTACTTGATACAATCTGTCAGCTGGTTGAAGCTTTTAACAAATCTTACTTTACAGAAATGTTCTTTGCAGGAAGAAGTTCGCAAAAGGGGTCACATTATTTTAAAGAAAAAGAAAAATTGTGTCAGCAAATGCTGGCTACAGAGGAAGGACTTCAAGGTATATGGAATTCAAAGAAGGGTTGTGCTACTGATGAAGGGAATGGTGGAAGTGTGTAAGCTAAAAGAGAAAGTTAAAGGGAGATAGATAGCACGAAAACTGTGGGGCAAGTAGTGAGGACCTCCAGGATTGTAGAGGGATGGGAGGCCAAGCTTGGATGGTTGCCAAAAAAGGGGTCTGGTTGGGGTCTAGGCTACAATATCACTGTGTTTACAGTCACCCTTCAAACTGCTCTTTGCAACACACAAGTCTGGAAGCAAACTAGGGAAAACAAGTCTCTATGTGCTAGCAGCTTCAAAATGATGGTGATTTAAACAGAAAGAGAGGATGGTTGAAAGGTTATGTGTTGTAACAGGATCATGGGAAAGAGAAAGGAAAAGGCATTTTCATCTTCTTTTCTTCATAAATAAGTGACCAGTAGTGGGAAGAAGGATTTAGAAATCCCASAGTGTCCCCTACTTTTGACAAGAGTACCCCAAGCACTCATGTGTAGCACCATTAACTCCTAAAAAAGCATATGCCTTTCAGTGCGATGATAACAGGAGATTCAGAGAGTCCTTTGGTTTGCAACTGAAGACAACTCATCCCAGTCATCTACTTATAGGTGTTATGATTTCAGATATTAGGTGTCGGAGCTCTCCTCGGATTCAGTGGGSAGAGCCCAGGGAGTGAGTCTGTACCTCAGGCCAAGCTGAGTCACTTACTAGACTAGTTGGTTTTCTAGTTTGTCTGGGACACTGGGCACCTAATTTGCTTGTAGACATAAATTAAGGATCCTAATGATCTCAATGTAAAAAATGCATTATCAAGTTAGACTTAAGCTATCTATTTCTTGGAGGATGTTGAAATCTGTTGGAATGTCTAAAATACTTATCAAATGCAGGAAAGCAAGTGCTACAGTAGTCTCCAAGTTCTTTTAACAGTGCCTTCTTTGTGCAATGCTGCCCTGCACCAGTAATCCGTATATTTTGTAATTGAACTCTTCTGAACAGGAACTACCACGTATAGGCAAAAGAAGCCTCCTCCAAAAGAACCACCCTCTGCTGAAGACTTGCAGACCCTCTTTCACTCTTTACCACCTTTACTAAACCTGTCACATGCTGAACACACTCGTGGAGACAGTCCCCATAGTCAGGCTCTTGGCCCTTGTAACCATCAATAGCTGAAAAATAGAAGTACCAGAGATAAACCTACTGGGTCCTTTCAGTGTGCAAGAATCTCTTTTTTTTTGACTGCATGTAGGGCAGTCAGCCTGAGGGGATCCTCACAAACCAAAGGGAATGGCGTGCCCCGACTGATAGTTTCCATAACCAGACCTCCAATACTCAGCATCTTCTGTGCCACAGAACTACTGCTGGTGTATCAGCCAAGATGTGACACTAAAAAATTTCAGGAATGGCCAAGGAACCTACAACTGAGCATCAGGCACTGAATATCTTTTGGAAAGCACATCCTTTTTAGTTCACAGGTGGCATGAGGAGAAAGAATTGACTTGAAAATTACAGCAGTTTCTGCAATTTCTTCAAATTGACATAAATCAAGGAATAACTACTTAAAATAACAAACTCCTTACTCCAGGACATGATCAGAACTAGAAAATTATGTTGAAGCTGGGAAGATGAAGAGATATTTGAATATGCTGAGATCACAGTTTTCAGCTATAAGCACAGGAGTGCACATTTTGACAATGGAGCAGATGCTTCCAATTATCTACAATAAGGAGAAGAAGGGACACTTGAAAATGTAGTTGGTATTAGGTGGCTGCCAGAAGACTCTTCGGTAAGAAGACAAGCAAGCAAAGTGCAACAAAAGTAATTTTACTTTCATAGCACATTAATTTTAAGACTGCTCTACAAGTGGAAAAACTCATGTGTATTCTGATGACTGAAAGCAAAACAATCAAAGTGGAAATCTTAATGCAGAGTGCTTTTCCTGTTTTAAACCATGGCAAACTTTACTCATGAAATATTTCCTTTGATGTGTACAGTGTTATTCAAATTTAAATAGATTTACATGTTTAACTGTGCCTATTGCTTGCTCATGTAGTGCTTCTATATGAACTGAAAATAACATTCCTGTAGAAAGGGACAGCTTGTAAAATACAGAACTGTACAACACAGAAGAGAAGAAAGTGTACAAAATGGGAGAAACATAAATGTAGCCTTTTTATTCACCCTTTTGCAATTGCATGCCACATCCTGGGGCATGTTTTTGACTTGCTATATGCTTAGCATGGTGATGCTCAGGAAGGCTGAATGGCCTGCCCAAACCATGCATGTGCTGACAGGCAAATTTGTGTCTTGTCATTTGTTCCGTGGTCTGTACTAACTCAGGCTGCCTGTGCTCTCTGCTGAGGACATGCCGGTTTTTTGCTCCTGAGCCTCAGGAAGAAGACAAGAACCACAGACCATTCTTCTCTCCAGTGTGTCAAGCCTGTGTTCCAGACACACCTTCACACTTTCCCACCACTCTGATAGTCGGGCTATCACAATCTTGTCCATGTGACACACAGATGTGTGAGGTGCTATCAGAAAACACAATGGCAAATRCAAATACACAGGTTTTAGATAAGGGTGCTCTGAACAAGCCAGCACCAAGCTCAGGATCTCTCCACATCCACCCCTTTAGCCAAGCACTTTGACGATGTCAACATCATGTGCCAAATGATCCAACACTGAAACCACAGTTGTGAGTTTGTTCCCCTGGACAATCCCAAATGCATTTTCATTTGTGAGTTCCAGCATCCTTCTTTCTTCTTGGATTGTCCAGGGAAAAAGCAAAATGAATAAAACAGAAACAAGCTTTTGGCAAAAGATTTTTGCTCTTAGCCTTGTTTCTGTTTAAAATGCATCCATCTTGGCTGTATGGAAAAAATCTTATTTCAATTTGCCTCTGCAAAAAGTATGAGAAAAATACATCAAAGATAATTTTTTTAGTAAAAAGTATGAACTTATTGACAATTGAGATAATATTTTGCTGATAAAATAAATATCACTTTTTAAAAGGTCTTCTTTCACTCCACTGCTTTTAGACGTGATTGCTAATTTATATGCAGGACTTACACACACCAGACCTTACCCACATTTCAGATGGAACTCAAAAATCCTGTGGAGAAATGCTCTTTTCTTGGCAGTTTGTGCAAAACCTCAAAAACAAATAACTGAAATTAATTTGAAAATCATTATTTTGGGACTATATGCCCTCAGTAGTACTACCTAAAATTCTGTCTACAGAAAGGAGTGTTGAAATTGATTTAAGGTAACACATTCTTCATTCAGCAAACTTCTTAGTGATTACTTTGAGTCAGATAATTGTTCTTACTTTTAGTGTTCTGCTAAGTTCCCCAGATGATTTGACATTGGTCTTTCCTGGCTAATTTGTGGTGCCCTGAAGAAAGAGTGGATAATGAATTCTACATTGCAATTAGATGCCTTGTTTCATTCTTCCTTAAGAACCACAGGAAGCTGCTCAACAATGATAGGGAGTTAAAGAAATTCTGAGCAGCTGATATCACCTCTTCTTCCAAACACTGATCCACTATGGGCAAGTCAAGGAAAGGTAACTGCTTGCTTATTTGGATGGATGGACAGAAGTCTTGGGGGTTATTATTAAGACTTCACTATTTGGTATCAATTTAATTTTGTAAAGAAAGTGAGTCCAAGTCAGTAGACTGAGTACAGTATGAACAAATAAGATCCTACATCCTCATTTACCTACTTGGGAAAAAAGACAAGGAGTTCAAGGAAACAAATCTGAAAGGGTGTGATTAAAAATGTTTGAAGCTTCCTGAAAAACTTTGCAATAGGCTTTTCAAACGAATCCTGATGTTTGAAGTTTGTTGAACAAAACAAAGTTCAAAATTACTACTGTGGGAAGCTAGACACGCATGGTCTGCTGAAAGTGCTGCCAGTATTCTGCCCTGGCTTTGTGGGCTTTAGACACCAGTCTCTTCTGCCTCAGCAGCATAACATCATTTTTTCTTCCTAAAATATTGTATCTCCAGAAGTTAAAAATAAAAAAATATGTAAAAATGGAGACAAAAAATAAAATATAGTCAATGACATTATTTTAACTTAAATTTCAATTAAAATGAAATGTAGTATAATATAAATTATTACTTTATATACTCATAATTAAAATGAGTTGTAGTATAATACCAAGAGTACAAGAGGCACTTGGAATTGAATTCATAGGCCTTTAATGGCATTTTAGACATCCTGGAGTATCTGAGACACCTGCACATAGTTTACCAGATAATACAGGACCTGTGTGAGACTTTGTCTTTCTGGAGCAAGAAGGGAAGAAGAATGTTTTAAAATGATGCTAAATATAATTTTGGCTAGTAAATTTCACCCCTTTTGTCTAGGATTACATTTGAAAGGCAGCTACAGATAAAGCTGTTCTGTATATCTATTCATGTCTGATTTCTACCATACAAAGCTGCTAAGTAGCTTTACTGATATAGATTAGTAAAACAGTGGAAACAGAAGTATCAGATTTTCTTTTCATATTCAGAACTGGCAGGACGTATATTATCTTCTGAAATTCTGCATAGGTATATTGCATGGTTAGTATTTAATGACAATTCTCTACATTAAATAGAGGTACTGAGTGATTCACTGTATAAGTAAAGGTAATTTTAATCAGCTGGATGCCAACCACATCTACTGTCAAGTGACAGAAAGAGTGAAAAGACTAGGGAGGATCCAGCTGGCACTTCCCAACCAGAATGCCAGTTATGTAGAGACTGTAGCCATCTTGTTCTTCCAGGACAAGACCACAATAAATCAGGAGAAGAAAATAGTAACATTAGTGGTATCATATGACATGCAAGTTTCATGAAACACTCCATATTTTTTTAGCCTGGAGAAGACTGAGAGGGGATCTTATCAATGTCAACAAGTATCTGAAGGGAGAGTGCCAAGAGGATGGAGCCAGGCTCTCCTCAGTGGTCCTGAGCAATAAGTGTGAGAGGCAATGGGCAGAAACTGGGATACAGGAAATTCCACCCAAATATGAGGAAGAACTTCTTTATTGTGAGGGTGACTGAGTACTGGAACAGGTTGCCCAGAGAGGTTGTGGAGTCTCCTTCTCGGGAAATATTCACAAGCCATCTGGACACAATTCTGAGTAACATGCTTTGGGGGATCCTGCTTGAGCAGGGATGTTGGACTAGGTGACCTTCAGTGGTCCTTCCAACATTACCCATCCTGTGATTCAGCATGTGATATACATTTGGCATTCAGATTAAGGGAGTTAATTATGCTGATGTGCTTTCTTGAAAATGACATAATGAGTATGTCCCAGGTAGAGGGATACGGGAAAGAGCACCTTACAGTATATTTGCATATTTTGAAGAACTTCAGCATTTCAAAAGCCATTTCAATGTAATGCAGGTGTTTCACTGTGGATTGTCAAAACATTTGCATCAAGTATGTATCAACCAAATTGGTAAAAGAAAAATTATTCTCCTACAAATTTTGCCACAATGAAGATATCACAAATCCATATCAAAGCTAAGAAGTAAATATCTGAATTTAAATAGTTTTGAGAAGCCAGAAATAAACTAAAATTAAAATTTAGCAACTGACCAGATTCTTTCTGACTCAAGTGCAAGTAAAACGGTGCAAGTTGACAATTTTTGAACAAGACAACCTTGTCGCTCTATTCAGTGACTCAAGGAAAGGAAGTCTTGAGATCCATTTTCCAACTTCCTGGTTTGACTACTAAATACTACTAAAACTAAAATACTTTCTGAACCAAATGTTCATATTCAAGTGGATAGATCACTTCTATCACACAGGAGTCAGGGTAAGGAACAGTAATACTGTTAAGCAGAGGCCTGGGCTTTATAGTCATAGGCAACTTAGACCATAGCACAGCTTGCTACATAAAATTGTCATACTCCATAGAAATTAAAGGCATGTGTGCAGTACTATCCAAATGTGAGATTAAAGCCATATTTTTACGGAAAAAGTGTTTTTCTAAAGCYATCTGAAAAAAATCCCTGACTTCTGGTGGTGCCTGTAGGACCAAGATGTATTTTGGGTAAGATATGATGAAACTAAGAGTAGTATGAGAGCATCTAGAGACAAACTGAAAGCTAAAATTCTGAGATGGTAGCAGCCATTTGTATTGATCATTTTCTCAGTCTGCACACATCTTCAGTGTGCAGATTAATATCCTGTGTGAAGAACCTGGCCATCCCAAAGACTCCCCAGGTGGTTCTTGCTGCAGAATTGATCAAACTRTACAAGATAAGATAAGAGACTTGAAAATAGTCAGTAGAAAGTGTTCCTTCAGGTGTTGAAATGATTGTGTAGGACAATCTTATGCAGATAGTTAGGATATCTAGGATATGCTTTTTATTTAGTTTAAGGTACTCAGTGATGGATCACGCCCATGCTGGAGCAGTCACTCAGGACCATGGTTCAGCTGAACAACTGAACAGAACAGCAGTTTGGGGAGTGTCTCCTGATCCAGTTGAAGGTGCTGCTGTAAGGACCCTTGCAACAGAGACTCTCATTACCACCCAGACTGCAAACAGCCTGCTTGCTTATGAAATTTGTTTTTCCCACCTATTTACCCTATGCCAAAATCCATGAATGTCTGTGCTACTCTGCACTTCTCTGACAGCAAGTCAAAGTCACTCTAAGCCTAAACTGTGTAATATATTAGCTAAATGTGAACAGGCTGGCTCAGCCACTGGGGAAGTGCAGTTGTGTTAATAAGGTGCTTTCCCTGGGCTAATGGTACTGCTCAGACAGGTGAACAGACCTAGGGGAGTACCATGCTAACACAATTAAAGCACTTCTAGCATCTGTGCTGGCTGCTTAGAGGTAGCCCGAGAATTTTTTCAATACAGATATTCTCTCTGAGACACTAGAAAAGTAGAGCTGCATTTTCTTCCTTTGCAGATATTTTTTGCTTTCTTTTTGTACGTAGATTTTTACTGCTTTGGCTTCAAAGAAGCAGGACTACAAGGGCAAAAGATGAGAGCAGCTTTAGTCTACCTAAATTAACTTTATTTGTTTTCTTCCCTAAAAAGGCAATTATTATCTTCCTAACACCAGCTGAATAACATCAAATTATATATCTTGGTAAACCCTTCTTTGCATAAAAGCACAAAGACAGAAGGATTTATCAGTTTTGGTGAAATGAAACTCTTATATTTCAAGTATTTTTATCGATGTATTTCTTCTAATTCTCCATTCTCTTCCTGAACTCCATGTTGCTCATGGCAATAGCTTGCCAAAGAAAGAAGCAGGCCAAGACCTTTGTATTTACAGCCAGGAATCTTGGTTAATTTAGTGCAATGACAGATTTGCATAAAGACTGTTTATTCTTTGGAGCCAACTTCTTCCACTAAAATTAAGACTGCAGAGTGCTATGGTAGGGGTTGGTTTTAAGGATCACTGTGAACATCTTTCTGTGATGTTATCATTAATGTCAGTGCTGTGTTTAACTCCCATATAAATTTGCAATGAGTGAGAAGGGACAATCTTATTTTATACCTTTTGTATACRAAAAGTTTTGAAACCCTAAGCTTGGTTGGAACCTCCAGATAATATTGGAATAGCATAAAAACAAGTAAGGAAGAGAAAACTACAATAGCAATTAGATCAAGTCACTGTGCAATACCTTAGGATTCCAAGGAAGTGTTGGATCCCTGCCTCTGTTACAGCATCGTTTTTCAGTTATGTTATCTACATTATTGTATTTATTGAATACCCTTCTTTAACAAAGGGGTAAAAAGGTCTACATGGTACAAATATATTCTAAGTGATCTGCAGTTCCACTACAGTGCTTTCTCATATAAGAAAGTAATTTCTGGTCTGGATTCATAAAAGAAGAACAAAATAGCCTGCCTATTTTCTATCTTCAGCAGATTTTCCAAAAATAGACTCGAATTACTGGGGTCAGAGTCCCTAACCTGCCCTTTCTCGCAAAACAAAGAGYGTGAAACAAAAGCGAATGGCAAGAGACTCTCACCTTATGGAGGAAAAAAAAGCAATTTTGCTGTCAGGTAACAAGTTGCTCTATCCAACTGGAAATATATGTCCAGAAAGGAAAATAGAAATTGGGGTGAAAAATATTGAAAGGTGAGTCCTTACCCTTGAGGACCTGGTCTATATGGAAAAGCCTGGCAGTGAGGGATCTTTTCTTACGAAATGTAGGCTTATGCAATTGCTATGCAAAAGGAAAAGGCTCAAACGTTTTCTTATAAAAGGACAGCACAAACCAAAAGCAGCCAGTGGGTTCATGAATCAGGAACTTTACTGCAAATTTCACTCAGAGAAGGTGGGTGCTGAGGAGCTTCGTTTATCCGTGGCTCTGGGGACCTTCCAGCTCCTTGTAAGACCAGGATAGGTACAGAGAGGGTGAATGGTGTGGAGCTCCCTTTGTCCAGGGTCATAAAGACTTTCCAGATGCCTGTAGAACCCTGACAGTGTACAGACTGTGTCTGTGTGTATTTTCTTATCCTTATGTCAATGTCCTTTCAGAAACTTACAACATTCTCCCAACTGAGTGACAGAGAGGGAGAGGACAGGAGAGTGACATGGTCTAGTTTCATCCCTGTCCAGGCATCCAGCTGTATTAGACAGGAGAAGCAACAAAGGAGAAGCAGCCACTCCCCATTGCTGTGTGCATCAGCCCCCGACAGCCCAGGCTGTTGCAGCCCTTTTTATGCTCATCCCGAGCCTGCCATGTCATCCACGCCCCCTGTGGCACAGCCACCACCAGCATTCTTCCTGCAGTGACTCAGCCATGACATCGGAAAGGCTGGTGTCTGGAGCTGGTGCTGCATCACTGTGACATGACTATTATTTTCCACCATTCAAGAGAGAAGAAAAAATTGATGAATAAACATTATAGTAAAACCTGAGCAACTGGTAATGCTAGGGAGGAAAATTAAGTAGCTGTAGCAGCAGTATAAAGGACAGAAGCTCAGCAAATGTTGAAACAGAGCTAAAAGCAGCAGGTCATGCCTACTGCTCACTTTTCAAGATTTTTCCAGTACTTGCTGCTGAGATTTTTGAGTTTGAAGACTAGGTGTTGGAAGAATGGTGCTTGTCAGGTTGACTGAATGTAATATTTCACAGTTTTTGAATTTAAGATATTTCCAACACCAAACCTGCGTCTATGAGTGGCTGACAGTGCTGAGAAGGTTTCATGATGCAATTTAATTTCTTTCCCAGAAAGGAACCAATGATTTTGCCAGAGACTCTCATGTGCTACATACTTCAGTTGGACATGACAATGAAATACATAAATTAGCTTCCATCTACTTGGTTCACTGCAGGATATTACATTATCTTTCATTGACAGGAGGAGAGGCACAAACTGCAATACAGGAGGTTTCATCTAAACACCAAGAAACACTTTTTCACTGTGAGAGTGACTGATCAGTGGCACAAGTTGCCCAGAGAGGCCTTAGAGTCTCCATCCTTGGAGATATTCAAAAGCCATCTGGTCATAGTCCTTGAGCAGGGAGTTGGACCAGATGATCTCCAGAGGTTCTTCCAACCTGAACTGTTTAATAATTCTGTGATCTCTGGTGCATGAAAATAATTTCTTTCCCCATATTTAATTCCTCCTTAATTATTTTAGTTTGACAAATGTTAAAGTAAAACCGGGAGCAAGGAAAACTGATTATGTACAGAACAGAGGTGACCTTTAAATAATCAAGTTCAACTGCAAATTATAATAAACTTCCAGCAAAACATGGTACATCCTTTAAATGCTTCAACTTCTGTGTTTGCCAATGGTACCTGCTGTTGACATTCAGCGACAGGCAAGCAGGGAAGTGGTTGGAAATTACAGGATCCTGTTGGTTAGAGATAGGGTAGAGGAATATTTAAAACATACTCCCAGACTGCCCTCAGGACGCAGTATCCAGCTCAATCAGCTGGCGTGCAGAATGTTCCGGGTTGGTCTCTATCCCCTTCCCTGCTGTCTTTAACATTGACCTGAGAGCAGATGCTGTTGTCTAGGTCATCCCAGCTTCCGCCTTCATCATTGTTTCGTGTCCTTTGCTCCTAGGATGCCTTGTCTAATGGTGTCCAAACAATTGCTGGATTTCAAGAAGCTCCATGTATTTTGCCTGCTATTGACTGCACTGTACTTTGTACATTCTACACTAGACAAGGCAAAAAATGCATTAAGAAAATTGCTTGTTGCTGTTGGCTTCCGTGTAATGGTTTCTCAGTAGATCCTGAGAGCTCATGAGATCAAGTGATGAAGTGTGATGCTTCTCTTCCAATAGCTGTGATGAATTTGTGATAATCATGACCTTCTCAGCCCATTGTCAGAGGCAACAAAAAATCAGGTGTTTTATCTCCCAGCAGGCATAATACAATTTCATTTTCTGTTTTAGTCAGGTTTTGTTTGTTTGACTTTGTCAGGATGGGGTAGGACAACTGTAAAAAAGCCATCCAAAAATAGAAATGAGAGAGCAAGCACCATCTTGTGCATTACCACCATTCCTTAGTTCCCTCAGTTGTGTTAACTTTATCTGCTGCTGGCATATGCGAACAGCCTCTGGGAATGTGGTTGCTTTTCAGGAAGCAAGGGTTTTGTAAAAATAGTCACTGTAGTAATAAAAAATGGTAGATGTCTTCCAAGGTGGAGAGAAACATGTTTCTGCCACCCTGAGAAACCTATGATCCTATAGAGTTGATCACTGCAGAGTTGTACCGTTTTGAGAGAATTTTAAGACTTGCTTATCAGTGTACAAAAAAGAGAAATAATAGAGTTTCCAGAAGGGCAAGGGTGAGTCAGGATATAAACAAGAATAAAACACAACAGAAACCACAGAAACCTACTGAACAAACTATCAGTCTGTTTATTTTGGCTTTAATTGAATTCTCATTGTCCTTCCAATCTATGGATGATTTGGCTCTTGGGATAGTTTCAAAGGACTTGTTATGTCACCAAAGGCTGTGACCTACTTCAATCCTCTCTCCTTCAACTCTTTTCAGAAACCGATGTTCTTTCAAAAGGAAATGGAAGAGAAATGGGCCTGTCAAGATTTAATGATGCAGAAAACAATAAGGAAAACATGTTTTAATGTGATAGTCTTTGTATTTTACACGGGAAATACAAAAAGGCAAAAAGGGATTTAAAAGATCACCTTTAAGGCATCCAATTCTAAGGTTTCAATAAACACACTGAAAAACAAGCTCTTTGATTATTTTTCTAGCCCCCAGAGAAGCAGCAGTAAAATCATGAGTACCATTATAAGATGTGAGTAAGAAGCAGCACCCAAGGAAATGAAAAAAATATTAGAATTGTTATTATCTATGCTTACAATAGAAGTATTGCATAGTAGATAAGAACATTGGAAGGATGCTTTTTCATATCTTGCATTATATCTTTCCGAACAAAACCCCTCTGTAGACAACAGAAGCTTGTTCTAATAACAAAAATGTTGCCTGAAATGAAATTCTTGACATACCAATCATTCTCAGTAGCAAAGCCATTTTTCATATAAAACATGTTTTGGAGTAGSCTTTAATGAAGGTCTCAAACCAACTCATCTAGCTTATTTTCTCAAGGATGGGAGTTTTAAATAAATTTAATAGAAAATCTACCACAGAGACACCACAAATGTGCCCTGCCAAATCAGATTATGTATTTTTAAAGGACAAAAGGATGTACACTTTGTTCAAGCCTACTCGAACATACATATTTTTTAGCTAAAATGTATAAAGGTTTTGATTAATTGCCCATTGTGAAAACTCTTCCCATTGCACCACAATCAAGGAGAAACTTTCCAAAGTAAACAGGCTTCAGACCAAATTCGGTGAAAGGAGAAACTTTTTTCTGCTATAGCTACAGCTTCTCTCTCACTCTAAAGGAACCCTTATAAACTAACATAACATAGTTGAGTAACTCCTTATATAATCTGTTATCTCATTCTCTGCATTCATTTGCTATTATAACTTAATGGAAAATTTAAAGTGATAAAATAGGAGTGAGTTTTCTAAGGTCTTCATTTTAGCAGTGCTAAAAGTGAATTTGGTGCATGTTCTGTGACACATCCCCAAGGTATTGCTTTGCAAGCGTAGTCTGCTTATCTCTGTTGTAGTTAAATCAAAACTTATAAACCAGAAGTGGACATCGAGTGTAAAAGGCTGTATTAAGGATCATGTCTTTAGGCAAAAAATCATCAATAGATGACAATGAATGAATTCCCACTTCTTTTTCAGAAAGAAAGAAAAGAAAAAGATAAGAAAAGAAAAGGAAAGGGAAAGAAAAAAAGAAGAAAGAGAAAAGAGAAGAGAAGAGAAGAGAAGAGAAAAGAAAGGAAAAGAAAAGAAAAGAAAAGAAAAGAAAAAAGAAAAGAAGAAAAAAGCAAAGAAAAAGCAAAGAAAAGCAAAGAAAAGCAAAGAAAAAGAAAAGAAAAAAGAAAAGAAAAGAAAAGAAAAGAAAAGAAAAGAAAAGAAAAGAAAAGAAAAGAAAAGAAAAGAAAAGAAAAAAGAAAAGAAAAGAAAAGAAAAGAAAAGAAAAGAAAAGAAAAGAAAAGGAAAGGAAAGAAAAGAAAAAAAAACCCCAACACATGAAAAACCTGTTTTGATTTTTACATGGATAAACAGAATGCCAAATTACACCTCAGATATCTCCTAAAAATTCAGAAGAAAAGTTAACCTGTGTGTACCAACCACTCTGGAACAAAGAGGCCGCAAAGAGTGATCTTTAGGTTCAGCTTCATTTTCTCTCAGTGGGTGCTTCATAAAACGTTTGAAAAGAGGAAAAGCAAAGTAGAAAATAGAAGTGGAAGGCTTTTTGACTTTTTAGCTAGTTCAGTGGTTTTCACAAAAACAGAAGTGAATTCCATTCACCTCATATTAAAAAGTAAATCAAATTTCCTATATTTCTGGAAAAACAAAGATTTTAGCTTGTGAGCTATAGCTTTGTTGCACTGTGTGTGTCTCAGAGAAAGAATGCCTCCGTGTTGACTTTCTAGACACCTCAGTATTCCTCGGGAGGGAGAGAAATCAGCAAAGACATATAGAAAACTGCCCTATAGCTTGAGGCTGTAAGGGGCACCAGGAGACAGCACTGACAGGCAGTGCAGTGCACGCAAGAGTAGCTGCAGCCTCCTGACTCCACAGCATTCGGGCAGCTGTATTTGCCTCATAAAGCAACATTTAACATGATCTTTCCCAGGCCTGTGTTAAATAATAAAAGCACCATTAAGACAAAGTAGCGGGCCTTTATATGGCAGGGAACCTATGCCAATTATAATGACTACGCCTGACTAGTATATTGGGGTAAATAGGAAGGGCAGCAGGAAAGGGTGGCAAAAGAAGCAGAAGTTCCTGCACTATAAATCCACAGAAAAGGAATCTAAAAATTCTAAGCAATTTAAAAGGGGAAATTGCTTTGTGTCACATTGCACTTACATTTTATGCTGGAAAATAAAACAGGTCTCTGAAACACAACAGTTGGCTGTAGAAGCAAGTTCTTCCTGAGCTGAGGAAAAGAGCCAGATGTCTTATAGATAGGCAAGCAGCTGCTCTCCAGACATTTGATTGCTATTTTATATCCAATATCTAGCTCAAATGTGCCACACTGCTATCATTTATTTATATCGCGTGGCTTATACTTACAGGTTGGAATCTGACTTTGAAGTTATTGTTACATATTTGTGTTCGAGCCTTCTTCACCTGCCCTGTTTTATACTCCATCTGTCCTCCCAAACCAGAGAACAAAACAATTATATTTCTCTATTTAATAAAATGTGTAACTCATGTTCTTATTCCTCTTTATCTAACATTACTTTTTATTGGGTTTGGCTATTGGCAACCTGTCTCAAAATGTAAACATATCTTAGTGTAGTTCTTTTCTTTAAGCAAGTTAGTTCAGTCTCATACACCATATCCATTTATTAACTACCCTTCTAGTTGGAAAAATGCACAGAAACACACTGGGGAAAAAATGTGAAAAATTCAAGCCYGTTGCACAAATCGTTATGTTGGCTCTAGATGTCAGGTTCATTATATGGACTCCATCTCAGASGACCAACCTGGCAGGTTGCAGACTTTTGGAGGTCAGGAAGGTTTTGGTGGATGTGCTGCTTTCAAACACCTGCTGAAGCAATAAATAGATTTTCAGAGTTGTGGAAAATGTAGAGATTTCCTAAAAGTCTTTCATGCAGTAACTGAATGCTTCTGATTCCCCTTCTACAAAGCAAACATCAAAATCAAGAAGAAAATGGTATTAAAACATCTGCTTCCTTTGGAAATTCTGGCTTATAAGTGTCTTTTAGATATACTAACTACACAATTTGACAGTACCTTAAATTTCAGGGTCACATGACACCAATTCATGATAGCACTTTTTCTCATCTGCCCACCAATCTGTCATATCTGATTAATTTAACATCCCAACCTCTTAAGCAGCTTCCAAAAGCTTCCAGATTTAAAATGATAATAATAAGACAAATTTAGAGGAGTAGTCTGCTAGAAAATGTATTTCTCATTTTCTTATCAAATATATATTTTTTCTTAAAGACATCACATTGTCTTGAGGACTTGAAATGGAGGATTTAATGTGATTTATTAATGTTAAATCCATTTTAAGACCCTGTTTTGTCAGAACTTAGAAATCCATTTCTGTAGTAGGCCTTATCTCTGACTTCTAAAGTTGTGAGTGGATAAGGTAATGCATTATACAGTGACTTGGTCACATAGCAGAAGTGCTTTCTCCCATTACAACACTTTCATATTTCCCCTCTAGAGACTTGTTTAGCTGTGCTGCAACTAAACCATCTTTTTGAGAGAAAGAAAGGAAATCCAAAATAATTTTAACATAATCCATAAATTTCTTTAAAACTTTCATGAAAACATTTCCTGTACATTATAGTTCACAAGCAGAACATGCTCCAATCTGGTGTGGTACTGTAACCCTATAAATACCAGCAATACTCTGAAAGCTTATCTCACTTCTGTTACTATGATATAGATGGGGAAAGGCAGTGGCAGCATCCTTCAAAATCTCTCATATTTTAAAAGTGTATGTACCTGGTGAAAGGCTTTGCTGGAGTTTGGAGCAGTCTGCCCCAGTGACAGTTCAGCTATCTGCTACTGAATTGCATTGTGACACTATTATTAATTGTCCCACCCTCTCCCTGAAAATAACATTCAGTCATGGTGGTGGTTTTGGGGATTGAAGTGCCCGGGAATACTCTTTAACCCAAAATCTGCTTCCAGAAACTACTTAATGGAGAGGTCTGGATAATTAATATAGCTATGGAAGGTGATGGCAATCAACTGCTCAAGGACAAGTCTTAAACAGAAAAAAAGAGTAAACTCCTTACGAAAAGTTTCAAGTAGCTCTAAAAGTGAAATGATGCACTTTTTAAAAAAGGCCATGTGCTTTTCGGCAAATCTGAGTCCACTTCTAAGGCCCTCTTTGTAATACATACTAGTGACATTGCTACACATCTAGCAATTACAGCATGCCAGCACTCCTAGGCAGGACAAAGCTACTGCATAAATATAGGACAGCAGGTCCAATTAATTGACAGTTCTAAATTTAAAAAGTTCAGGACTTCAGTAGATCAGAAGCAACAGGAGATAGTGCCCAGGTTGCTCATGAAGATAYCTGCAGTCTGAGGTGTCACAGGAGCTCACCAACGCCCAACACCAAACTGCAAGGGAGATGGGGTCAAACCAGGGCAGGCAGGGAGCCCAGGCAGCTAGAAACTGATTTCTTTTCCTCCAAGATTATCACCACAATGCAGATAGCAGGTGGTTCTTTACAGATGCGTGGTTTTACCATAGTTACCATGAACTCATGTTCATCTCATAATTCTGTATGAGCTCCTCACTCCTTCTCTGAAAAAACACACAACAGCTACATAAGCACTCTGGTGCCAGTGCTTGGATAGATGGCTATTGTTGTCCAAGTACAGATCCACACACTTTTTCRTATTGACTTACATCCTGGTTTGCCTCTTCTCTCTTCTCTAAATTATCATGAGTAYTTTGAGTTTTAATCTTCTACCTGCATTTCCTCGTAACTAGATATTATTTGCAAATACAAAAGGCTCCCCCACTTTTCCATCAGCCAAGTCATTGAAGCAAATATCAACTAATTCTAGAACAAGCACAGATTCCTGAAAAAAGCCCCACTCAGTGTATTGCTGTAGTTTGATTTCTTTCCTTTGCAGCCTTTTCATCCAGACCATATGTTCCTAGCTTACTTACAAGAGTGTTCTAGGAGGCTGTGTCCAGAGACTTACTAAAATGAAGATGTATCAACTGTTTTTATGGAGCCACATGAAGCATTATGCTATAACAGAATGGAATTATTTTGGTTTGACATGGATTTTATTGACCACTTCTTCCTCTTTATATACTATTTTCTAAATATTCATAACCAGTATGTTATTTTTTCCACTATTTCTACAGGAATTGAAATTAACTCTATGTCTTGTAATTTTAACCTCTCTCTTCTACTTCTTTTTAAAGATAGGCACCTTTTCTACTCTATTCTAGATTTTCAGGATATCATTTTGGACTAGCTGATCACAAAACAGCTCATTTGCTTGCATATAACTTCAAGTGTTTTCTTTCCCCTTGTAAGTTCTTGCCCTTTTTGTCATGATACCATCTGCTCACAACTGACCTTTCAAGTGAAACAAAGGAGCTAAATCTATCGGCTTTCCAGGCGTTGTTTGCGAATGTCCTTCACTCTGCAGAGAAGTGGACCAAGTCTTTCTTTAGCTTCCTCTACCTGTTGGTGCACCAACATGCTGAGAAGGAAACATGACCTATGCACCACATGGTTTCACTCTCTGCTTTTGACTTTCTCTCTTTGRTCTCACATGTTCCTCCATTCATTTTTCTTCAAATTCTTTTCCTTGGCAAGCGATCTACACTCCTACCCTTCCTCCGCACTGTCATAACTTGCAATTTTGCATAGTTTTCTTCTGCATAGTTTTGCATAAACTTGCATTTAACATAGTTCCTTTAAAGATCTGCCTGCTGCACTTAACTCTCTCTCAGAATTGTCTCCCACAGGATCTCACTTACTAGTTCTCTGAATTCCTATAATCTGCTGTGCTGAAGCACATTGCAGCTCTTCCTGTTTGTCATGAATTCTGCTGCTTCATGATTGCTCAAGAAGTGCCTGAGTTGCTTTTAACTGTTACTTTTTCCTTTAGGCTCTACCAAATTAGGAGGATCATATTTGGAAAATGTCATCACTCTTTGCTTTCCCCAACTTCTACATGGAAAATTTCCACTAAAACTTTTCCAAAATGAGCTGACTGCCTGAGGGCAGCTGTATTCCTTTCCCAGTGTGGAGATTTTTGAAATCAAAGTTTGCTGATGGCACTGAGTATGGGGATTTGGATAATTCTGCTTACAAAAGGCTCATCATTTGACTTCCTTGATAGCTGTCCGACCAGTGACTCCCATCAGAATGTCAACATTTTTTATGCTTTAAATTGTACTCGGCAATTATGAGACAACTTTTGACCCTCTTTATTCTTAACCTCAGAGCAAGTGGTGCCTGCATGTACATTAACACATAAGGTAACACCTACATCCTTTTCTCTGTCTACATGCCCTGAAAAAATTATACTGTTTATATTAATGTTCCTGCTAGATGAATCATCCCATCAGGTCTTTATTAGGTCTATTAAGTCATAACTTTGAAATGTATTTATACTGCTACTTCCTCTTGCTTTTTCTCCACGCAACTGCTGTTCAGATATTCTGTGGACAGAAAAATGAACCTGATTACAGAAAAGAGACTGATACTCCTAGAGAACAGCAGACATCTGGCTCTAAGAGACACACAGAAGAGAAAGAATGTCTGGTGGGACTTCCTTGTATTGAACATTTGTGGAAGAAACCACCATTCAGGCTCCTGGACAGTCTCCACCCATTCAGTCTAAGAGCCTGGTGGAAGCCAATCTGCTGCACCCAAAGCAGAACCAGCTACAATCAACTACAATCAGACAGATTCAATCCTTATGCCTACTTTTTATGCCTGTTGTTCAGATTTTCAGTGGTGACTCAAACCCCTGCATTAAATTCTTCTCCATCTGAGAATAATAGAATATTTTCTTTCAAGAACAATGAGAAACATCTTCTGGAGACAAACATTAAAGAACTAGCCCCAAATCCCTGAAAGTTTTGGACCATCCGGTAACCTGAAAAGACCTCTGGTGTTAATTTATAATGAATCCCAGAATATCAGATAAATCTCAACAATTCACAAAGTATTAATATTGTACAAGAAATATTGACAGGATGACAATACTTACAGTTCAGCAGTTTTCAAATGGTATAGGAATAATAATGGAAAAGAAGCAGAATTAAGAAATTGATAGAAAAATGAACTACAGCACTGGCTGTTAGAGGTCTCACATATGTACATGTATGAAAAAGGCACATTAATGACCAGGCCACTTGTGTAAATGAAAAGAGAGCTATACTGGTCCTAGGTTCACAACATGTTCACTATGAACAGAAGCTGACCAAACATTTGTTTTTATTTGCTGGCATAATCTAGTGTGATCTGGGAGTCATTCCAGTGACATCAAGAGAGCGAGGACATTCAACAGGATAAAACCACCCTGAGACTGAAATCAAACATAGACTGAGCAAATCAGACTTGCAGATTAACATT
The DNA here is from genome assembly GCA_018881555.1 of Amblyornis subalaris. Classification (NCBI taxonomy): domain Eukaryota; kingdom Metazoa; phylum Chordata; class Aves; order Passeriformes; family Ptilonorhynchidae; genus Amblyornis; species Amblyornis subalaris. The sequence continues at coordinate 4,516,512 of JACAXG010000002.1, read as the reverse complement.
TGGAGCATTCATGTGTCACATGATGATGCTTAGCACACAGGGAAAGGGAGGTTACTGGCCTGACAAACACGTGACTCGGCAAATGAGAGATTTCATGTCCCTTCAAGAATTTTTGAAGAGGAATCCATCTGCAAAGCTCAGTCTATAACAGCTGAGAAAGGAATCACCTTCCATTCTGGAATACTGGAATGTCACCAATCCACATACCAAAAGAAATGCATGTTATATATGTTTCCAAATAATAAGCTCGCTTACATGTTAGGAATAACACTAATTTGAATTATGTATATGAGAAACTGCTACTAATAACTTTCTCTTAAAAGTAAGTCTGAGAATTCTTTTCATTCATAAAGAAATAAAGATGTGTATGTAGCAGCAAAGCTTGCATTATGCCTTCCAGTGACAGTTTTTCAAATTCTTTAGTACTTTGGAAAGCAAATAAATACTCTGCATTCTTTGACAGTATTGATCTTAAAATAATAAATTTTAAAAAAAATCTGTAATTCTGTAATGTTGATAATAATTCAATACTTATAATTCAATACTTATACCTGGCAAAATGTAAAGATAGTATTTTATAAATTAGTAATTTTTCACAGCTGGAAATTGCTGCTCACAAATCTTACTACAGCTTTCCAAACTATCTATTGGAATCAACCCAAACCTAGCATACTGGATTGAATTATTTATTTTAGAGATAAATTTGAAATATAAATATTGCTAAAATAGGTTCATTTTTTCACTAGATACTATCAATTACATTAAAAATATAGTAAGCAGAAAGAAATAGAATATTCTAGAAATAAACTGTATCTTTCCACACTCGAGACATTTGAAGTACCTGGTTAGTTATAAAAGGTTTCTGGTGAACTCAAATTTCAGAGTGTGCTGTAGCTGCTCAGTCCAATTCATAAGTTAAAATGCATCACCTTCCTTGCACTTACTATTTCTGGACAGCTGGTGAGCAGACCAAACATACCAAACAGGTATGTGCTGCTAAAATATCTCCCAGGAATTTGCCTTCAGCTTGTGGAGGTGGTCTTGCTCTTTGGATGACTCTTAATGCAGTGTTGCTGGAAGGTTCTGCAGAAAAGGTACCAAAAATGTGCCAGCTTCCACCTCAGGCAAAACAGAACATAGTATTTTTTCCTAGCAGACCTGACCACAGCCTTTATGGTTTTTGTTATACATATATATAAATATATATATATATATATGTATGTATGATAAGTATCTTTTAATTTAGATGTCTTCAGTAACCTGTTCACACTCACAATTCACACAGGCAGAAGGATACAAATCAACATTAAAACATGACCACTTCAGGAAACAACTTGCCAGATTTTTATATGCAAATAAAATCAACATTTTGCAGGCAGCTCTATGACAAAAATAAAAGTATGTAGGGTTTTGCACAACCCAACAGATGCTATGCCAATTTGAGTAGTGTTGTCCTTCTCAATAGCTGAAGTGCAGCAATACAAAGAATTTTGTTCCGTAAACAACTCATAGCACATGCTCATGAGGAGGTGAATATACTGGGATATTTATTTCTACCCATCAATCACATTTGGAATTGATGCAGATAACAGAAAAGGCTCTTTTTTGAAAGCGATATGAAATTCATTGATGATCATCATTTTTAGTAGATGCATATTAGAGCCATTAAGGTATTCAGCACTAGAAGACATCTGAACTTTTCTTATAAGGCAGTAATTCAGTGAAAGCAATAGAATTTGTCTGTGGGACACTGCAAAGAAATCTGAATGAGCTTCTTTCAGACACAACTTTTCTTTGGGTAGCCAAACACATCAGTCTGGATTTCATCCTGGCATAAGGCCCAAGCACCCACATCACGATGAGTTCGACATTTGGTCTGTTACAGAAGTTTGTGCCACTTTCAGAATTAATTTTGACCAGCAAAGATTTAAACATATAAAATCATAGGTAAACAAATAAAATCTTCAAGTGCTCTGATATCTCTCTCTTTTCTTTTTTTTTAATAGATGGCACTAGAGATTTATTTCTTATTCTGTGACAACAGAGGGCTTTTGGCTTTCCCAAAATGTCTGCTTTTGAACTCTGCCCTTCTAACAACATTGTAATGAAGTTCAGTAGGACTGTAAATACAAACTAATGTTGGCTACTGTAAAAAGAAGTTGTTTAACATTTCTTAGATTTGCTCTCAAGTATTCCATGCAGAATATTCATAATCTATCTCAAAGTCAGATCAAATTCTTTAGGAACATCATATGAGCGAGCCATCACCTCTGACTCACTCCCACAAAACCCCATAAGTGTTTGTTGGAACATAGATTTCCAGATTCCATTTATAGACAGGTCTTTCCACAGACTTTATAATAGTTTACATTAATATGCAGTAATATTACCATAAGGATGTAAAATAAAAATTGAAAAGACAGCCTTTGAAGGAAAAGACACATTTGAAACTGGCCACAGCCTTGGAAAAACCTTTTTCTACCCTTAAGTTGTCATGATCATCTGATGCCTGTAAAATACAGTAGGTTTTGAAAAATGATCCAAGACATCACTATCCTGTTGATAGATTGCTTGTGGGTTGGTGATTCACATATATTTGTTTATCACCTTGCTTTTAGAAAGTATTTGCCAATTATATAGCATAAATCTCAGCAGATATACAGTAGGAGCCAAGAAAGAAAATGCAGCAGTCATCTCTCACTTTAAATGTCATTAACACTTCAAAAAATCAATCCTTCCCATTAAAAAGGAAAATATGTCCGAACACTTGGAGCTTACTTTTCTAAGATTTCTTGAACACCATCTAAGATTTGAACCCTGTTTTTTTTCAAACCTTAAACCTATGCCTAATCCTATGAACCTCAATGAGGAAGTGGTTTATCCAACCCAAACCTAAATATATCCACTGCCTCAGATGCCCTCTTTGCTGTCTGTAATTCTACCATTTCTAGGCATCTGCTGCAGTGTAGTCTTTGGCTAAGCCTGTACCAATACACAAACAGGGCCACAGGGTCTGTCTACCTGCTGGCATGTATCTGTTCGCACCACTGATTTGCTGTCGTGCTCTATGGTTTTGCCCCAGGCCACGTGGCATTTCTCCTGTGTGGGATCTTAGGTTTACAATGAGCAGGGGAGGGTGGTATGAATACTGCCTTTTTGTCTTGGGAGGTAAGAGAACTCAGTCCTGTGGACATGCTGTGCCAGGTGGCCCAGGGACAGAGAGCAGCCCTTGGCCTGCTTTATTTACTACTGGAGATGTCACCACATTTTCAGGCAGTTCTTACACTTCTACAAAGCTATCAAAGTTCATCTGTCCCAAGATTTAGTGCAAGGGTATGTAAACTGTGTTCCATCCTTGGTACAGCACATCCCTCACTCTGTTACATCTTTATTAAGAGTCTTTAGCTCYGCAATGTCTGCTGCAGTAGAGCTCCAATCGACCTTCTCTCTGGGAAGACTGGTTAAGAAGGACTTGCAAATTAATAACATAACACTTACAAAGGGTTAATTCCTTAACTCCTAACATGTTTTTAAGGCTTTCCCTATTATCGGTMGGCTACAAATCACTTCCAGAAATACACCCCCACAAGCTTAACACTGTTCCTAAAGGCACTTGCCTTTGGAACCTGTCTACCTAGCTTAAGGTGTTTCCTGTCTGAAGTGCTGATTGCCTTAAGATGTATATATTTAAAGTATTCTCCACTACTCAAAGCAAAAGCTTGGCACATGAATTGAAACCCAGTGCACCAAGCTAGGTAATGCCTCTAAATACTCTAAACCACTAGGCGCATAGATCAGGTGCTGGCGCATGCTTCTTCCTTGTTATTGAGAATGTACCAGATTTTCAGAAACTATTTGATAAAATATTCTAGTCCTGAGGAGCCCTTGCACAGTTACAAGAGACCTATCTCAGAACTGTCTTTGTTATGAAAAGTCATTTTAAAATGAGCAGGGGGAAAAAAAAAGCATAATGTACTACTGTAGTACTCATAAAAACCTCCAGCCTTAGTTAAAGCAGAGAAAAGTAACAAACTCCAACCTACTCAGGGTGATAAAATGTGCCAAAACTACTGAGCCCAGAAGAGGATGTAATTTACATAAAACAGAGGCGTAGAAATAATTTTCCAAGTTATAACCTGGACTGTCAAACTCCTGTAACGTACAGACTGGGGAGTCATGATTTCAGAAAGTGATTTTAAGACGCTGTAGTTGCACTTCATTTCTAATATAATTCTATTTCTTTGTTCATTTCCTGCATGACATTTACCCCACATAAAGTCATCGTAGGATGTATAGTTATAATTATGTATCTCCTGGTGAATTACATGCAGTTAGTCTCACAGAACTGTTTACCCAAAAGAAGYGACTGTTTTATAAAGTGATTTTAAGTATTATTCACAGAATTGTTATTTTTAAGGGACAGTGAACCTGATAACTGTTCCCTGGCTTCTTGAATAAATATTTTAAAGAAATCTTGTACCTTGCTCATGCCAAGCCCAGTATTGAAAATTCCTGTTATCTTCTGTCTCTGCATGAAATACCAGCCTGTACTTTGTAAATAATTCTCAGGCAGATGAAGAAATAGGTAAAATTGAATGCCAGAGACATTCGTTATATGATTAACAGTAAATGTACTTCCATGTGAAATGCATTGAGGCCAATTATCCATACACAAGATACTATCCAATTTCTTCTGACGGTAGCTGTATCTGGAATCCTCAAGGCATCTTTCAGTTGCTACTTTTTCATTCTATTTTCTAGAAGGATACATAATTTACCTGTGTCATAAATATTGTGTACACTGATGTATCCTATTTTCTGGCCATAATTTAATCTTGCATTAGCATTTTCTTTACTCACTCTTTAGAGCACCCTTTGGCTTCATTTGCTGCCAACACAGCTCTTAACTAACCTCTATCACACCCCTTTCCCCATAAATAAGGATTTTTCTGCAGACTGTCTACTGTTCTACTTCTCTCTCAGCCCCCAGATAATTTTCCTACTGAACAGTTCACTTACACCTCAAGCCGTAGCTTAACAACAATTCTTTAAGCAGAAGTCTCATTTGAGCAGCTATTGTTCCGTCCTTCACTTGTTTCTATTCCAGCTTTTTGTGCAGCCACACAGTGAAACAGTTCAGCAAATGAATTCACATTTTCCCATGTTCTTTCTAACCCTGGTCAGACCCCAGCTTGACTCACTGTGCAGCCTTCCAACAGCCAGGCCAGCATAAACTGACAGCATGTGAACTGGAGCTAACGACCAAGGAGCAAATTTTTGTAAAAGCTGACTCTTCTACCAAAGAAATACGTATTGAAAAGCACTCTTCACTACTCTTTATTCTACTACTACTGTAATCTTTACTGTTCTACTCACATTTCAAATATTTCCATATTACAGAATCACAGAATATGATGAGTTGGAAGGGACCCACAAGAATCAAGTCCAACTCCTGGCCCTGAACAGCACCACCCCCAAGAGTCACACCTTGTACCTGAGAGCATTGTCCAAACACTTCTTGAGCTCTGCCAGGCTTGGTGCTGTGAGCACTTCCCTGGGGAGTCTGTTCCAGTGCACAAACACCCTCTGGGTGAAGAACCTTTTTCTAGTATACAGCCTAAACCTTCCCTGACATAACTTCAGGCCTTGGCTCCTGTCACTGGTCACTACAGAGAAGAGATCAGTGTCTGTCCCTGCTCTTCCCTYTCTGAGGAAGTTGTAACTGCAATGAGGTCTCCCCTCAGTCTCCTTTTCTCCAGGCTGAACAGACCAAGTGACCTCAGCCTCTCATACAGCTTCCCCTCAAGGCCCTTCATATTGGAATACTTTAGTATTATTAGGGAATTTCCCTAATAAACAAAATAATACAAAATAGATCTAAATTCATTCCATAGGAGAAGAGAAACTCACAGGGAATTAATTTTTTTTCCAAACTATTTAGAAATAAATGACTGGAAAAACATCTTATGTTATCAAGTCATGATGGTGGCAAACTCCTCGAGGTGGTGCCTGAGTTGCTACCTAGCATGAGACCAGGTTGAAGTAATGGAAAACAGACATGATCTGGAATGGGGACAGGAATATCTTCAATCTCTGACAGCAATATAATTTGCCAAATTAATATGATCTTGTTTCACAATGAGACTGTCACTTGTGGGTGTGCACACTAGCAGCTACAGCTCAAGTTGGCCCTCTCTGGATCTCATGATTGAGTCACTCAGGCTGATAATCCTAATTTGCTGGGGAAGTGAAGAGTTGTCATTCCTCAACACAGAGATGACACAGAGAGAGGCTCAAGGAGAGATGCATGCACACATGCACACAGCTTCTTGTAGGCAGACTTAAGTAGCTATTGATTTCAAGAGACCTCTCTGAGGTCTGCAGTGGCAAGACTGTGCATACACTTTTGAGTTGTGTGCTGAAATCATGGCAGTGAGGGAAGAGGAGGCTGGGGTGGATATTGGAGATGCTGTGATATAACACTGGTCCACCCTGGAGACCTCGTCAGACACCTCTGAGAGCAAAACTGATTATAGGTGTTTAAAGCTTGTTGCTTCTGCTTGTCAGGAAGCTTCTGGCCATAAAAAGCCAGAAGCCAAGACAGGATGAATTAAGGGTTTAGGTCTGGAGCCAAATTTTCTTCTTCTTAACCCCTGTAAATAAATCTGGTAAGCTAAGTAACTGCCTACTGTTGCCAGTGCCTCTAGACTGATCTACAGGCAACTACAYTGCATAATTCCTTTCATAAACTGATCAAACTCCACTCTAAAACGGGTTAGTTTTTTCTCCCAGCTTCTCAAAGTGAAAGGTTTTTGTATTGCAATACTCTGTTAATTAGGAATGCCAATTGAACTTCCCACTTAAATCTATTCATGGCTCATTTAAACATATCTATATACTTGTGCCAAAACTATCCTTAAGTGGCTCTTTTTCTTCCCTGGTGTCTATCTGTCCTCCTCGGTGTGTTGATGGACAAAAAGCATATCTGTTCAGTCTTTTCCTTGGTTGAATAATGCAAGCTCTTCTACTATTTTTTATTAGACTCCCTATTTACATAAGCATCATAATAACCTGTCTTTATACCTGCCTTGGTCTGAATTCACCTTTCCTGAACACTGGCAACTAGTGTTGCACAGATCTTGAAGAGCCAGACACAGTCAGGATTTTGACAAGTTAGGCATTATCTGCCAGTCTGGCTATAATCCAGCAAATTAAACACAGTCACAAATACAGTCTCTGTGAGAGAGCAGTAACCAAGAGAGTCTGAAATGTCTCTCTGACTTGCCCCCTATCTGTTTCTAAAGTAAATATCTTTCTGAATATTGTAAAAGAATTCCAGAAGTCTGGCATCCATTTTTTTTCACAAGAACTTCACAAGGGTTGGACCTGTCTTCTGTACACATATTCTTGATCCTTCCCCTGGCAATATAAATTACATTTCTGTATTAGAGTGCTTGTTCCAGATCAGTTTTTGAAGACTCAAGCAATACAATGTAGGCAAATCTATGAGTTCCCTGCTCTAGGTTGGATTTTAATGAATTTTAAATTTAGCAACAGTTTGGACAAGAAAAAAAAAGTTGAAAGGAAATTAAAGCCTGTAGAATTCTTATCACTTTTTCTTGTCTGTTATTCCCTTACGCTTATCTGAATTCAACCCTTTATGCAACAACATAAGTCTGGGATGTGATTTTACTGTAGGTGCTTTGCTTGACAGAGCTCTAAGCAGAAGAGAAATCTGACATCTTCCAAGTCCAGTATTTGGACAGCCTCCTGAGACTCAGCAGTCTGAGTTTTCCACTCCATCTTCCACTCCATCAGATCTTACTGAAACTACAGGGGGAGAAGATATGTGTCTGCAAGACAAGAAGCTGATGTTTACATAGAGTAATGAGGTGATCACAGTTACAACTACCCAAAAGCCAGTACAAGGATCAATTTATTGGTAGGAAGGCACAGGCTGAACTAGTGTTCCAAAAGCAGAGTTTCAAGCCCAGAAATATAAAAATATAACTTTTTTACTAAACAAGTGATACACTCATTTTGAAGGCATGACTAAGATAACGGCAAATTTGGTTCTTTATGTTTCAAGATAAAGCTGTGGTTGTAAATGTAAACCATGAAATTTCTTAATTTCTTTCATCTGAATTCCAAAGATGCTAGTCAACATGATAAAGCAATTTAGTTTGGCTAGGTGTACTGGATAAATGCTTATTCTGTTTCCCTTTTTATTTAAATCAGTCTTGGTTGATAACTAATTTCTTCTTTTTTCCTCAGAGTAAATACATCTCATGATATTTCAAAATGTTAAAAAGGAAATGAAAATAATTTTAAAAAAAAATAGAAGCAAAACTCRTCCATCAGACACTCAACAACTAAATCTGCCCAGAAACAACAATTTGAAAGGAAAATCTATAAAGATGTGTGGACACAGTTTCAGGTTTTGGCTGAAAGTCAACCTATAAACTCATTGGAGTAATTTTAGAGGAAAATCAAATTCAACTGAAAGAAATACTGTCAGTACTCTTTAAATTACAAATAGCTCCAGTCACTAATTTTTAGTTTAGATCTGTTTTACTTTTTTTAGGTTTTGAAACTTTTATTCAGGTGTAACTAATTTTCCATGAATTCTGTCTCTGCATTCTTATGTATATCCCATTATGAAACATGTGTTGATAAATGATGAAAAAACAATTTTAATTGCAACAGCAGTCAACATCCATGTTCTATCTGCACCACTGGAGTGCAGCTAAAAACCAACCTGAGACTGTTTCAGTTTACAGCTTGAATACAAAATTAATCTGAGGCTCACAAGAGTGACACATTATTCCCAAATCTGCGGAGCATTTAAGATGCAGGAAGAAAAGTCTGTAGTCCCTTTTAATACAGGAGACCGTTGAAAGAACCACTGTAAGAAAATCCCTTTCCTGATACTACAACACAAGCTCCATTTGTTGAGATGACTTCTATGCTGACAACAAAAACAAGACTGGGGAGTGAACCTGGACTTTCCAGAAGGCTTCTTCCCTGCATCATGGCAGTTTTAGTCCAGGCTGACTAGCAATCTCTGAGCAGTGCTAGGCAAAGTTTGGGGGACACAAATGATCAGAAACTATTTCCTGTAAGCACCAGGATCTACAGTGGGTTTCACCAGACGCAGTGGGTAGGGTTCATCTGGTCCAATCTCCCTGCTCAATTAAGGGTAACTAGAGCATGTTACTTGGGTTTGTATCGAGATGGCTTTTGAATATTTCCAGAGAGGGAGAGTCCACAACTTCTCTGGGCAATTTGTTCCAGTGCTCAGACACCCGCATAGTAAAGAAGTTCTTCCTCATGTTCAGGTGGAAGTTCCTGTGCATCAGTTTCTGCCTGTTGCCTCTTGTCTTATTGTCTACCCTACACAGTTCTGCAGCACAACTGTAGGAAGTTTATCACCACCAGACATCCATATAGTCTTCAGCCATGGGCTGGATGTACTACATTAATCCATTTTCCTCCTATGGGCTGCAACAAAATCCCAGCATCACCTCAGTGATAAATAAAATAAAATAAAAAAAGAGAAGAGAAGAGAAGAGAAGAGAAGAGAAGAGAAGAGAAGAGAAGAGAAGAGAAGAGAAGAGAAGAGAAGAGAAGAGAAGAAGAAAAGA